>RJWH01003050.1:0-181223 GCA_004363575.1 Solenodon paradoxus | reverse complement strand
CACCCCTCACCACCACTCACCACCACTCACCACCACTCACCACTCGGGAATTGTGGAGAGATGGGCTGCTTAGACTCCCTTTAAGGAAAAGTCAGCACGTGGGGGTAGGCCCCCAAGGACTCGGTTGGGATGCTGTTTTGAATAAGGTCTTGCATTTAGGTTTTCTTTAAGAAAAGTTGTTCAAGCTGTCACCCAAGTAGAAGTTTGGGATTCTGTTAAATCATTCCCTGGGAAGAGAGCAGACATTCTGCTTCTAACTGACAGCTGATTCTTCTGGATAAAAATTAAGTCAAAACCGGACCCCAGTTCCACAGGACACTGGACCAATGAGCCTGGGTTTTGCTGAGAGCCGCTCCCTTTCCTCAGGGATCTCCTGCTCTGAACCTCCCTCCCAGGGGCTAGACCCCGGTGCCTCCTTCCTCACATATCAGTGTGAGCATACAAACCCAAAACCTCTCTGTCCCCAGGTATTGAACAAATGCCTCTCTGGCCCCAGGAAATAAAAATTCGGTCAGTGAAGGTAAGCAGGGGGTGGGTGGGAGGTTTTAGGCTCACATCGATGTCTGCAGACACACTTGGAACAGCCAGCCAGGAAAGCCTGACCTCTGGGATGTTTGCAGTTCCGTGTGCTGCAGCTTGCTGCCACTAGGGGCTGCTGTGGCCAGGGAGTAGTACCAGGAAGAGCTGTTTACTAAGACCGGGAAAGAGAGAAAGGACAAAGCAATGGTTATTTCAGTTCGTGAATGTTTTTGTGATATCAGAGGATTTGGATTTCGTGCGTGACTCTCTGGCCCTCTTTTGAAAGTATGTGGATCCCTTCTTATGAAGTGACCCTGCAACGGGCTGGCCCAGCAGATGGTCCCCTCCTTTGGAGACAGACCTTGTGTTCAGGGCTATGACTGACAGGCTGGGCTGGACTGTGCTCATCTCCTATGAGGAGCTTAGGAAGAAAGCGTTCTTCCGAGGATATGAAGCCCAGTTGGATTCTCAGGGAGCCCTAGTAATGAACGTGGAAAAGAGCAAACTAGTGTAAGTGTGATTAGCCCCCTGCCCCCCATGCTGAAACTCTCCTGACAAGGACGCGCCGGTGCTTCAACTGGACGCCACGCAGCTTTTATTAAGCACCTACTATGTGCAGGACACCTTATTTGAGCTTAACAATGCTAACATAAGTCCTTTTTCAGAAAAGTTGTTAGAAATTTCCAGGGAGGGGTGGGGTTGACTTGAAAGTCTTGAAAACAGAGCTCACAGAAGCAAGGAAAGTAAGAAAAGCCTGTAAATTGCATCTATTTAATTTGCCAGGAAATAGAAACTGAATTAAAGGGTAGGATGCCATGCTTTCTTCATTTCCTGTGGCTAAAAAACATGAAAGCTGGGGAAATGAATCCATGCTGCTAAAAGGTCATCGTGGCCTTGTTGTTGTTATTTTTTTGGGTCATTTTATCTTGAACATGTTTTGTCAGTGCGACTAAATGTCCACAAAGGATATATGCATTGTTGCCTATTACTCCAATCCTTTTGATTTGAAAACAAAACAAAACAAAACCATTCCTTCCCTATTGGAAATAGACCTGAAATCAGCATCAGTTAATACTGGAGTTTTCATGCCACAGCATTTCAGTCGAGCTCTAACACTTGTATGGTTTGGCACTTCAGGCTCTAGGAGAGATTCTGTAACTTTGGGGATAGTAGAATTCAGGCAGGACTTCTGCACTTGCTGTCATAGCCCTCCCTGGGAGCGAACAACGCAGGAAGAAAATGTCAACTTGGAGCCATCACTGTTAGATCCACCTTGTGCAGTCAGGCAGCATTGATCTAGGCATGCTTTTGTGTCTGTCCTTGGTGAACAGAGACAGTGGAGATTTCTGAACATAGCCAAAGTCAGGACCTATGTGTAGAGGGACAGGAGTGATCTGGAAAATGTTTATTCATGCCTGATATCCATACCTACCAGGAAACTAACTACCTTCCTTCCTCCCTTCCTTCCTTTTTTTCCTTTCGTCCTCTTTCCTTCCCTCCCTCTGTCCAGCTCTCTTTTCCTCCCTTCTTTTTAATTTTATTGAAGCACCATTGCAGTATAACATTATATAGGTTTCAGGTACATCAGTATAAGTCAACACCTGTATCTAGTACATTGTTTACCACAAAAAGTCCAATTCTATCCATAACCATATTTTGGCCTTTTTATCTGATTTGGCCATCGCTCTTTTCCTTTCGGTAAGCACCAATTTTTTCCTATGGAACAAAAGTCTCTTTCTATTTGATTTGGTTTATTCATTTGTTTGGATTCCCTTTATACTATGTTTAAGTGAAGTCATATGATGTTTGTCTTTCTTGTTTTGATGTATGTCACTAAAGGAAACTTCTTTTTCTGTCTTTCCCTACCGTAGTTCTCTAACAATGATCATTAGGGAAAATGGGTGCCATAAGCCTGGTGCATTGTCTGGCACATAGTGGGTGCTCAACAAATGTACCTCCCTCCTCTTCTATCCATGTTGGCTTGCACACACTCCCACATCCCCACCCTCCAGTGGTGTTTGGCGAAGCAGGATGGCCTCCTATCTGGGTACTGCTGCAGGCATGGTGGAGAATGAGTAGTGTGGTCAGCTCATGGGCCTGGAGGGCAGTTTCCTTGGGTCTTCCACAACCAAGTGGGAGAGTAGAATCAGGGTGGAAATCCAGATGAAAAGCAAATAACCCAGAAAACAGACCCTTTAGAGAGGCTGTGAGTATGTGAGAGATTTACTTTCACTGAAAATAAGAGCAAGGGGCTTTAAGTGTCTTATGGGTTCTGCATGAGTTAAATATTTTCTGCTTCTCAGGCTTTTGATAGGTTTTAAATGCATTAAACTGAGCAGATTTGTTGTGAAATGCAGTACACATATGCTGAGCACTTTAGTAGAATCATAGCCACCAGGAATGCTTTTCTTTTGGTGTGAAAATACAAAGACAAATACCTCCTCCTTTCTTTGATCACAGTTCCCAGTACAGAGATCTCTGGATTTACATAAATATAAAGATGAATGTATATGTCTGGAAATAACACCCTATCAGATATCTCAACTTTGTCTTTTTATGGAAGGCTCAGCCCTCACAACTCTTAAAGATGGATGTGACCCGAGCTCTCTGAGGAGTTTCATCTATATCCTCTCTGCCCAAAGGGCAACCCGTGACAGCAGTGGCAGAAGCCCTAGAAGCTTGTTGACAATGCAGAACCTTGGCTCCACTCTGGATCGGATGAATCAGACACTGCGTTTTAACACGACCTCTAGGTGATTCATGAGCACAGTTAAGTTTGAGAAGTACCTTCTCCTTCATCTCTGACAGATGCACCCACTTCCCCAAAGACAGCCAGCTCTTGGTAACTTTTCTGCTTATTAGCTATCATTGAGCTTTCTGAAGTAGCATGGGGTTAAGTCAGCCCCCCTTTTCCAAGTAAAGCAATGAATTCACTCACCCAACAAATATGGATGGTGTACACACTCTGTATACAGCAGCTCTGTATTCATTGCTCTACCTTCTCCAGATGCCCAATGTATTTAGCTAGTTATCAAATGGTAGGACTTTCAGGCCCCTTCATCATTCTTCTTCAGCTCATTGAAATTGTCAAAGCAGTTATATTAAGTTACTCAAAAAAATACTTATGGAATCTTCTTAAAATATAGCACTTAAATAGGCTATTTTTTTCTTGTTCTTTGTTTTTTAACTATTCATTCCAGTAATCCTACTTCATGGATGAAGAAAATGTGGTATGTACATATTACGGAAATTTTAAAAGAGGGAAGTTCTACAATATACAATACTTTGTCTGAATCATGGGAACATCATGTTAAGTGAAATAAGCCAGAAGGACACGTTTGTCACAGAAGGACAAACATTGCATGATGGAACTTAATGGAAGTAACTAAAACAGTCAAATTCATTGGACCCAAGTCCCCAATAGTTTCCGGGGACTGGGGAAGTGGGAAATGGGGAGTCACTAATCAACAAGTGTAAAATTTCAGCTAAACAAGAAGAATAAGCTCTACAAATCTGCTGTACAAGATAATACCTATAGTCAATAATCATACTGTACCTAAAAATTGAGAGAGTAGATCTCATGTTAAGTGTTGCTGCCACAAGAAGATTAAACTTTAAAATTATTATTCTAATATAACCTGGAAATGTAATAATTCAGGGGTACTTTTACTTCTGTGATTTAGAAAGAATTGTCTAGGAATCTTTGGTTTAAGTTCCATTTCTACTACTGACTAGCTAGGTAACTCAGTAGCTAGGAAGGAGGAAAATTTTTGACTTTTCTGTGCATCGTCATAATAAATGAGGCTATTGGCATGCATCACAAAGGGCCCTTCATGTTCTATATTCCATTCTAAGTGCTATGAAAGGAAAGAAAAGAGATCCTTTGTCACGTCTCACCATGTAGTGACACATTTCCTTTCCACTGCATTGATTGAGTTGCCCAGTGCCAGGCAAAATCTGGAGATGCAGCAGTGAGTTCTCTGCCCTCAAGGAGCTTCCATTCTAGAAGGGAAGAGGGGAAACAGAAGGGAAGCATGAGTCTAGAGCCCCTTTTCTAGAAGCTCCCTGGCCCATGTGCTGTGGCTCACTGCTGCTGGAAAGGCAACAAGATGAATCAGGAGAGATTTGCTGCATCTGCTGCTGTAGCCCTATCTGTTGTTTCTCATCTCTGTTTTGCAAGCAGTCTTCTGAAGAATGAGGCAATGAGTAAAGTAAAATAAGAGCCTTTTGTTTTATGCCAAACTGACTCTTTTATCTAAAACTGACTCCCACAAGGAACAACTCTGTGCTTTTCCTAGGCAGCAGCATGAAGAAAGAGAAGAAAAACAGAGAACCCACAGCATCAGGGAAGAAAGCTGCTGTCCTTCACCCCCCAGGCAGCAGGAAAGAGTGCGACTGAAGAGGGCTCATGTGTGATTTACAAAGGCTCACTGGCTAGCCCATTCTAGTGAGTGCTGAAAACAGAGCTCTGCTATAAAAGGAAAAATTCATGTTGTCAAGCGTCCCTGGGAAGGGCGGCTGCCTTGGAGTAGGGTTCAGGGGTGAGAGCTTCAGATTGACTCGTTAACGTTTCCCTATTGGCTCTTTCAGTCATCTCTGCTATAAACTTGAGAGAACAGAATCAGTTCTTTCTACAGGCTGCCTGCCATTCTGCTGGTGCAGGGAAATATTGACAGGAGGAAAGGACACTGAGCAAGCTTTGTGATGGAAAGGCATTTCTGAAATGTTCCTATACAGAGCCTGGGTCATTTTTCCTTAGGCAACCCCACTTGAAGGCAGAGTTCCAGAGTCCCAGAGTCGCCTGAGGACAGGAGCGGCTCTGGCCACAAATCCACTATCCTAGAGACTATCAGAGCTTTTCATTGTGATTTGGAGATGACTGCTGAACATCTGCCAAACTCAGGATCTACTCACCTGTAGCTGTAGCCCAAAAGGGGAGGTCCCATTTTCTCTGGTCCCTCTCTAATTCCTTGGTTGTCCATCTAGGGTCTCAGTGACCCTAGGGCTTTGGACACATTATAAGCCTGCTGACCCCTTTGCCTCATAAGGTTCTGTGCTGCTTGCAAAAGAAGAAAATTTTGACTTCTTTATACAAATGGAGACTTATGGGAAAGATAACAGGAAGATGCTGTTTATGTCTCCTGTGGGTCCATTGCTAGTTAATGCATCAGCCAGGAGTCGGGAAGTGGAGTTGGGGGGGCAGAGGCCATCCTCCAACCAAAAGGCAGCAGACTGGGAAATGGCACCAGTCTGAAGTCCTCCAATCAGTTTAAAAGGGGAACCACTAATGGACCAATCAAAACCATTGCCCCATCTCAGTACACCCCTGGGTAGGGATAAGGGCTATCAGACTCTTTAAAAACCTCATCCTGAAGAGCCTCCTGGCCTGTTCCCCACATGGAATATGGCCTGCCCTTATCCTGTCTCTTAAAGGGTGTACTATCTTCAATAAATCTCACTTGCTTTTGCTTACTACTGGTTGTGTTACCTTCTTTGTTCCCAGAGTGGGCGGGTCTGATGGAATCTTCTCTAGAACTTACTGGAATCCTCCTGTTAACACCTGCCACTATCTCCTGCACTGTTGTCTCTGTGAATGACTTCTAATCACTTACTTTTTTCCTTTTGGCACTTTTCAAGATTTAGTGTTTAGGAAGTAGAGGGGAGGGTCAAAGGAAAAGTTCCCCTGTTTCTCTGAGGTTCTTTACATTCTGGATGAGTGAAAATTAACATTAGATACAATTACTAATAGAAAAAGTACAAATTCAGTAACATGCATATGGAGAAGTTACATGGAGATCAATTCTGAAGTAGTTGGGCAGATTTATATCCTTTCTGGGCATGGAAAGGGAGCATGGGGTCTCAGGTGATAGTTATCACATGGTAAGCAGGAAAGACTCATCTTTACTTGGAAAGTAAAGATAAATAGCTTCCCTTTTTACATTCAAGTTATTAGGGACAAAAGGCCATTTCTGGATTAGGAGAAGGGTGGAATCTCAGAGAGTGGCAAATGTCTTCTTTGATTAAGGAAAGGGCTACTGGGTTAGAAGAACTTCTTGGTCTGTGAGGTTGTCCTGTATAGTTCTTGGCTTCTTTGTGTCAGAGTGGGCACCCAGTTCTGAGAGACTTCAGGTGTTCACTTTCATCTCCTTCAGGAGAAAGCTTCTGCCCTAGCTATCCTGGGGTTGGTTTGGCTCGCAGAGGTTTTTAAGTGAACAGTAATCCTCTGGGAATAGTTTTCACCAAGACTATGCTCAATGGGGAAGGGTGGAAGGTAACTGCCCAGTAGGAAAGGGTGGATGGCAGTTGTCAAACCTCATGGATGTCTACAAGCTGACCCAGCCTCCACTCACAAAAGACAAGCAGAAGAGATAAGCAGTGGAAGATGCCCAAGCTCTTTCAATTCCACCCTCATATTCTGAATATACCAGTCATCACCTGAATTCACTTGTGGGGTCCTAGTCCCGGTCCTGTCATCTCCCAGCTTGATGTCCTCATCTGTAGAATCGGGTGGTCTTGTCAGCCTTGCGGAGTTACTGTGAGAATGAACGAGGAAATGAATGGGAAGGCTCTTGAACAGCAACGCTCATCCTGTAACTGAAGGATACGCAGCTTGCAATGAATGGGCCAGCTGTGCCTGATCACCAGCTTTTCATTCCCTCCTGTTCTCACTGCCCCTTTCATTTGCTTTTGCTCTGACTTGTTTAATGAGTTTTACTGAGCTTTATTTCTCCAAGGGTTTGATGGCAGAATTTCTCCCCTTGTGTTCTGGTAGGCTGGTTTGTGCTCACATTCTGGCCCCTGTGACTTCCTGGGGTGGGGGCCCAGTTGTCCTCCTTTAGATTCCAGTGCAGCAGACAGAGGAGCTGGAACCAGTAGGACAGCCTTTCACCACAGGGGGCCGGAGAAACTTTTCCTCATCAGGCTCCATAGTCTTTCACCTACTCCTACCCCAACACATTTCCCTCTTCCTCCTTTTCCTTCTTCTCATGTGACTGTTTTGGGGACCATGGAGACCCAACAGGCTGGGTAAGCACTTCTGTCTGAGGCTCTCAGAGTCTGGATATAACATATCTTACTCTATTCTGACAAGACACCATCCAACTGCAACAGATGCAGATTCCAAGATTCTAATTGGAAAGAATCATAGAAAAACAACATACCTGAATCCTCTTGAAAAGAACACCCAATAACAAAGAGCAGCCAATTAAGAGGAACATCAAACAATGAGGCAGAGAGGCTGTGGTAAAGGGTGGGTTCTGAATATGAGTCCTTAAGTAGAAACCAGGACTAAGCAATTTGAGAGTGATCTTTATAGACTAGAATACATGTATGTAATATATTCAATATTATTTAAAATTGATATAGGTAGCTAAAATTGACTTAAAGCTTTTCAAATTTTAATTAGAACTATTGTTTTAATCTAAGAAGACTCAAAATTTTTTTCTTAAAAATTTAATACCCTGGTGGGACAGTAACTTTTTTTTTGAAATTCATACATTACTTTAGCTTAATGTTATTTTTTTCAAGTAAAAACAAATTTGAAAGAACATATATAAAGAATCATCCATTTCACAGAAATGCATTTTACTTAAATTTTATGACCTCTCATCTATATAAGCAAATAAAAGATATTTGGAATGATATTCTTATGATCAAAAAACATATTTACACTATTTTAGTAATATCTGTTTCTAAGGGTAGTTGTTTTACTTCTTTGTAGATTTGATAGTGCTTAAATTCTCTATAATAAACACAAATTGTTGTTTTTTAAGCCTAATACAATTATTTCTCTCAAAAATGCATCTTGAAGATAAAGTCTCTCGCTGGGTTCATTAGAAAATCACTAGAAAGATGAATAATTTGATGTGGATTTTTAGGATAACATACATACTCATGTTACATAGCCTATTTGAATATATCTGTAAGTCTTCTTGATTTATAACTGAGATACATATTTTTTAAGCTTAAAGATGCCCAATTCAGAAATTTCTCTACACATGAATGTATGGCATGTTATTTTTGAAGTATGACACTCATACTTTGTTAATCCATGTTGGGGTGCAAAGCTGATGATGAAGTTAAGGTTAGGGTGAAGTCAAGCTGCTGTGTGGAAGGCAAATGCATTACTTATGATCTGTGCTACTGAAGGAAAGCAGAAAGCGCATGTACAATGAATTAATAGTGTGAAGGGAGGATGGAAAGCAAAGACTCCTGTTAGAGTGACAGCAAGCTTAACACTATGACTTAAGGCCCTGTTTTATACCTCCACCCCCTCCAGTTTGGGCTTGATATAGTGACAGCCCAATGCTTTAAGACTCTCTCTTGTTCAAGTTATTTTTCCCTGGGTGGCAATTTTTCTGCTCTCGATTCCGAGAGAGTGAGCTAAGAGCAAGCGGGTTGCTGGGAGAAGGCTAGCCTGTGGGAGTCAGGGAGGTGATAGACTGCCTTTCTTAATCCCCAGCCCCTACTAAGAAAAAACCTGGGAATGTTGACAGTGTAATACCCACTATAAAAGTAGATAATTTTAAATTTTAATTGTGCCGGGAAATTTATATTTCTCCAAATTTATGCCAGTGTTCTAACCCCAGCCCAAACACTGCTGCTCCCTGAAGCACTGATGTTTAACCAGGGCCTTCCAAATTTATACCAAAAAGCAAGGAACAAATGACCCAAGTATCCTGTCCATTTTCACAGACACTATGGGAAATCTTTGAATTGCTTTCTATAAAACAAATCACAGAATACATGCATTTTTATTTACCCATGGAGAAATATATAGCATTATTTTGTGTATATTTTAACATAATTTGTACCATACTGTATATTTGTAGAAATACATCTTAAAAGAATCTGAACCTTTCATCTGATGACAATAGTGACCTTTCGGGAGAAGGGAGAGGACCAAGAGTGGGTGTCAGGAGATCTTAGCAATGGGACGTCTGTGATGTTCTCACGTATCTCTCCTCTTTTCCTCTCCCTCCTTTTCTTCCTTTCTTTTTTATAAGGAAATACAGTCACATGTTACTTCCACAACTAAAAGTCACATTTAAAGATTTGGGAATAATTCTTTCCATAAAAGTCTGGTTATAACCACAATGGATACCTAGTCAAATTGTATATTGCTTCCTTGGTTGTTTTAAAAACTGACTTCTGCACAGTAGTTCTGTTTTGTAATGTAGTTGCTTCCACAAGATCACCAGGATAATGCAAATATTGAGGAGATGGGCTTTTGATCAGATGTTTTTACCTGAATAAATATTATTTGCAGATGCAAAGAACAGTGCATCTACTCAAGGGGAAGCTGTTTTGAGGCCCTCTCAACAGACTGGGCCTGTGACAAGTCAGCTGCCCCTTTTGCTCTGCATTAAAGATGGCTCTGGTTTATTAAAAATGGGGCACAATTGACATTTCTTTTAAAACAATGGGGCAGCCATAAACTGAGTGGTACACAGTTTTCATTCAAGAAAATGTCAAATAAATGACTGGCTGGCTGAATGGATGGCTGAATGATAATTCTCACATGAAAGATAACCACCTATTAAAGATCACCTTGAGCCACAGATTATAACTGTGAAAAAAAGGGAACGCTTAAGTCCATTCTTGTTTACTTTTGACCAATAGCTGAATTTGATAAGGTATATAAGCTGACCATATTTCCTTGAGTCAAAAATAGGACACTGGGATGGCAAAAACAGTGCAGGAATATGTGCTGGTGACAAAGGAGAGGGGAGGAGATGGAGCACTCTGAGCAGGAGCAGAGAAGGCAGGCCAGCAACAAGTAAGTGGCAAACCATTTTCCTCTTGGCACCATTAATTTTCAAGGTGACTCTCTGACATGGAGATAGCTTTGGGAAAGTGTCCAGCAGTTCCTGGAAAGCCATGGGCACCAGGGTACCCTACTGAGCTTTTCACACTGGTCCTAGGTCTTTGCTGCATAAACCAAGGAGTAAGTACTATGTGATGCCCAGTGGCAATCATATAGTAACAGCATGTAGTTCTGTGGGACTTCACACAAACAGCCAGGGCTGGTACAAGGAATTTTGACCTAGGGCCAAAACCAAATTTGGTGCCCCTATAAGCCCTGATGTAAATGTCCTGCCTAAACCACATGCCACTTTAATCATCCCAGTGCCAGAAATGCCAACAACTGGCCCAGTGTCAGAAATGTCCAATAACCTCTACAGAGCCAGAAGTAACCCCACGATGCCAGAGCTAACACCCACAGTGCCAGAAGTAACCCCCATACTACTTACCTGAAGTTGGATCATGCTTTGGTGCTCTGCTCCTTTTGAAGAAACAGGTGCATGTTGGTGGGGGTGGATCCTCTTTCCATGCGGCACCTGCTACTCATAGGGGGCTGGAGCAACAGTAGTGGCCATGGCCCACTGCAGTCAGTGCCAGCAAGACCCATCTTTAATGTGGGCCAAAAGGGGCAGCTGATTTGGGGCTCTCTCTACAACCCGGTCACTGGGCAACTCAACTGTCCTTTCTGCCCCTTATTAAAGATGACCTTGGTTTATTAAAAAATGGGACAAAATTGACGTTCATATTAAAATGATGGGAGAGTCAGACACTGAAAAAAGTGGCACTGTCACTTTTAAAGCAGTATGTATAGTCAGCCTGATAAGGCAGTATATTTTGCCTTAAAACAATAAACAAAATGAGGATGGACAAGATGGTGTAAGTCGATACTAACTGAAGCATAGACTTTGTGGGGATGCAACTAGGGAGCAATAAGAGTTTCTTCTCTCTCATGAAATGAGAGGAAAACATACAAATGAACACAAACATCATTTAGGAATGTAGTTGGGTGATTACACAAGTTGAAGGAGGACAATGGTGCCCAGAGGTGCAGCAAAGCTGGCAAGAAAACAGAATCCACTGCACAAATATGGGTCTTATTCTGTAAGGGACAACAGAAAGAGGCAGTTACCAGTCACTGGCAGTCTAGTTTCTCTCCATACCAGATATGATAATGGAACAAACAGTCCCCTAAAAGGAAGCAGGAGACTCATCTTGTGGGCACTTCGTGAAAAGGAATAACAAAGTGATTTTTTTGTTTGACTAGAGTGCTGTCTTTTCCTAAATGATCACCTCCTACTCCCTCACTCTCCACTTCCCATCTCAGGGTCGCTGCCCTCTCCTCCCCACAGAGGCGCTTTGTGGTTTTGCAATACTGATGTGGAGAGAAATGAAGACTGAATGTGAAGTATAAAGCTTTCATTCTGTGCTTCCACTGCTTTCCCCTCCACCCTAGCTTCTCAAGGAAAACAAAATCTTTTCTTTAAGCCTCATAAAACTTTCAGGAGGCATCTTGCCAGAAAAACTCTTGTTTTATGCAGCGAAGACTCAGGACCAGTGTGTAAAGCTCAATAGGATGCCCTGGTGCCCATGGCTTTCCAGGAGCTACTGGACATTTTCCCAAAGGTATCTCCATGTCAGAGAGTTGCTTTGAATATAGTAGGGTCAAGAGGGATATGGGTTTGCCATCTCAGAAACCAACTAAAGGGAGCAGACTGAGGCTCTGGGTAAAATGGAGATGAGAGAAAAAAGCCCCGCCCCCCACAACTCCTACCCACAGGGAGACTGGCAGTGATTGACTTTGGAAGTGCCATATATGCATCTCCGCTTAAAACACATGCTGTCAAACTTGTTTTTCTGAGCCTTGAAAAATTCTGTCAAATGCCATAAGCCATCCTGTCAAAAAATCTCTTGTTTTAAACTGCCAGATTCTTTGCCTTGCTTCGTCTTCAAAGCAATAACCTTCTTCATGGGTTGTTGGCCAAATATGACAGAGGAAATAGATCTCTAGTTGGTCATCCCAACAACTGAATGTGCTATTTGGTCACACACAGAGCCATGGACCTCAAACACAAATGTCTCCAAGGATCAAGCAGACCACCAAAATGAGCAAAGCAGACCTGATGGGAGCCTTGACATAATGGACGATCCTTGTCCCACCTACCAAGGGAACCTGGTTCACACCACCAGCTGACTCTTGACCTGCAAGTCTGGTGTGGTCAGATCAGAGAATCTGCTCTGTCAGCTTCAGGAATGATTATCTTACTCTTTATATTTTCTGATATTCGTCTTTCTTTGGGGTTGCTTTTCAGCTTGTAGCACTTGTATCAGTGACAGAACTGTTGTTCCTCATTTTTTTAAGGAATTATTTGTTTTTCTTTATTCCATGACACTAAAATGTGATTTACCAGAAGTTTCTTTGTCTACTCCCATTTCTCCGCATCTCCCCCTGACCCCACACCACACACACACACAATAACTCTCCAAGAATGAGAACTCACCCCAGATAGAAACATCCTAGTACCTCATCCTCCTGGCCACAGTGATTGGTCCAGTGGCTGGGAATGTGATCCAAGTTGGTCAATCAGTAACCCTCCCTCCCTCCCTCCATTCTTCCCTCCCTCCATTCTTCCCTTCCTTCCTACATTTGGAGCTTAGAGACAGCACCTTCTTTTCATTGCAAAGCTGAAAGGGTTTCAACTAGGAATGGTTGATACTGCTGACTCCAGCCTTGTGCAAACCAGCCTGAGGGAACTATAAAACAACTTAAGATCAGAATGGAGATCCTGAGGGCAGTCAAGTTCCCAGCTTCTGTAGTTACAGAGAGCAGCTTCTTCCCTGATCTTTTCAAGGGCTGGTTTTGTTGTAGAAACAAACTCTCCTTTTTTGTCTAGCTAATTTGAGTTGAGTTTCTGTCACTTGTAATTCAAAAAATCTTAAGACTATGTGTACTCTGGGATCAGATCACTTAGGTTTAGCCTGTTTCAGACACTTACTAACTTTGTAATCTTCAGAACCTCTGCCTCAGTTTCTTTACCTGAATGGAAAAGAACATGGAAAATGGAAAGAACAAAAGCTACCTCATAGGGTTGCTGTGAGGATAAATAAAATAGTGAATACATTTACAATGCCCAGACTATGAGTGTCATCACAGTGTGATCAAGTAGCAGAAATGAGTAAAGACTCAGAGGGATGAACCAAATCCATCTGTAACTGGACCCAAGCTTAAACACTTCTATTCAAGAAAAAATTGAAACCAAAAAGGTGAATATTCTTCTTTCAGTTTTCTTACCTTCAAAGAAGAATGGTAATTTTGCATAAGAAAGTTAGTGCTCTTTTCCTTTCCAAAAGGGAAGGTGAAAAAACTTCATAAAATCAAATTCATTTTACATCAAGAAATTAGAAGACAAACTAGACAGGAACTCTAGAACAAGGTGGAATTCATTAATACTTTGAGAGTGATAGAAGTTGAAGAGATAGTAGAGTCATTATAAGACATTTAAACACCCACTACAAGGAGAAATCACTAATGGGTGAGTGTAGGTATAATTTAATGCTTGCATTTATGGCAGAATCCAGGAAATGACAGGCCTGTAGTTTTGACTTCAGTAGAGGAGGTAATGGAAATGCTATTCAGGTTGAGAGACGCAGAGTGCTGTGAAAGTTATTATTTAATTAGGAACCGTAAGCATAGATTCAAACAAAGGGAGAACTCTCATTTTGCATGTAGTAGTTTCACTGGCATCCTAAAGAATTGAAGAGTCAGCAGAGAAGGCACTAACAATGTCTTCAAGTAGGCCTATCTGAAATGCAGCCCAGGGTGAGAATCTTACCTAATATAAATGGGCTTCTTTGATGCTGCTAACATTGGCCACATGATTTCACCTATGCACAAGGACTAAAAGCATAGCAGAAGTATTTTGAGAGTTGAATTATATTAATAATATTCCCTATTCTAAAACTCTCAAATAAGGTCATTATAAAAGGGACACATAGCAACAATTATTCCTGTATAATACCCATTTCCTTGATCTTTTTTTTTTTAATTACTAAAGGAAAGGCACAGGCAGGAATGAAGGCAAGTATACAAGAAGGTAGAAAGAGAGAGGAAGAAGAAACATTTTATTTAATTATTCATATTGGTAGTTCCCCCGAGTACCAGGACCTTGGGATGTGTGTGGGACCACCCCCTAAATGTACAAGACTGCTAGACCATCATGGTGTGCCTTCCCTTGATTATTTAAAGGAAAGTATCTTTGAAGGGAAGAGTGTGTGGGGCTTACAGATGTCTTACACGAGAAGACCCCCACTGAAACTCACATCTGGAGGATTCTCCCTACCCTTCTTCCTTTTTAAGTCTTTGAAGATACATCTATCAGGCCACTGATCTCACTTTGCTCTGTGTTAACATGACCTGTGTCCTCCACTGCCTACTCTGCTTCTCCAGGACAGGAATGCTGCCTCCACCTGTGGATCCCAATTAGTAGCTTAGGTGCCAATAAATAATTTTTTCAATTAAGAAGATTTCACCAATTGTCTAGGTTTCTGGCTTCTTTTAGAAATGTAGATGCTCTGACCACATCAGTCCTACCTTTGCACCATGTGTTAGGCAACTGAACTGAGTGAGAGATGCTGCCTCCTGTTTGCCAACACCCCCACCCCGCCCCCTGGTCCACTTCAGCTGCTCACGTCAACCGCTAGACAACTGCAGATGCTGAGTCTGCGTCCTTCCTGTCTTGCCCCTTTCTGTGTAACTCCTGGGCCTCTCCTCATACCCAATGCAATGATTACATAGTGCAAAGTTTAATAGGTATTTGTTGAGTAAATAAGTGATTACAGGGTTTGGGGCTTGATGTCCCCAGGACCCACCATCAGAGTCAGACTTTGAGTTGCACAAAGCAAACGTTAGCCATTTACTAATAACATGACACTATTTTCCCTTTTCCAGCTGGTTGAGGGAGGAAACCTATTAACAAGCTATGTGAAGTATAATTGGATCATTTTACTGAAAACGATCACAGCAGTAGCAAATTATATCTGTGTGATGGATCTCCAGCATTACTGAATATTTTTTTGTCAAATTTTCAGGCAAATTATTGTCTTAACTTCAAAATGATATATCCAAAGATTTGTTAATGAGAGAGACAGATGCAATGGAAATTTATAATGAAACATAAAGTAGGATGAAGTCTATCATATAGTTCTTCTATTCTTTTATCAAACAAAATTTTCTCCCATAAATTGGTGAAAATATCCTTTATGAGATGAGAAAGTCCACTGAAAAGAATGTCAGAAGCCTAAGTGTTGCTCATCAGAGATTTAAAGGCCATCACTTCAGAGAATGGAATTTTTTTCCGTAATTGCAAATTTGCTTCTTATATCCAACATACAGAGGTCACAGTTGAGAGACATGCTCAAAAGCATGCCATTCCACAGCTGAGGATATGCAATTTGAACTGATATTTTCAGTGATGTTGACCTGACACACTGTGGTACTGACAGGGCTGCTCTTTGTCAATTTGGGTGACATCTCAACTTTCCAATCACACCATACATCCTCAAGGGCAAGAATTTTCTCTCAGCATTCAATCTGTCTTCACTTCCCTGCCACAGTGCCTTGTGCATCATTGGTGCCTAAGCATTTATAATCACTTGACTAATAAACATGCCCAACTCATTTGCCAGCAGATGGGCATGCAACCCTCTTAGAAAAGTAGCAAGCTTTAAAATCTGGAAAGACTGTGGAAAATGAGATTGTTCATAAAGAGAATTTTGTCATTAATGATTCATGAAGGGAGATAACCACAAATGGAGAACAGTATTCATTCCCAGCATGGTGTGTAATTTTCTATAGTATTGCCATAAAAATGTTACAAAGATGGTAACCTTAGTAATAGGAAATGGGGTTTATATGTTGTCTGATTGCATCAAATCAACTATAGTTGTTCAGTTTCAGAAGTGGGAGTTGATCTGTGGAATACTCAAATCAAGGTAATAATGAAGTTGAATTCAATAGAAATCTGTCATAGAACAATTTTACAAATTAAGAATATATGTAATGTAATCTTTAAAATATGGTGTATTTCAATTCTATGACCAAATAGTCATTAAAGCCAATGGTAGTTGAGGCCCACATCAATTAAGAGACATGATTGATTATATTATTCTTAAAAATATATTTCCTCCCACCCGCCTCTTCTGGTCTCCATGGGAGAGTGAAATTCACTGCCACCTGACTTTGGGCAGGGTCATGTGACTTGCTTTGCCCAGTGGGATGTTAGTAAATGGAACCATAAGCATAGGCTTGATGTATACTTGAATGGCTGCTTTTGCCTACTTATGCTTCTGTTACTGATATGAAATGACTTGTGAAGTGGCAGCACCTTAGAGATCTACACATGTTAGTGAGCATCCACTGGTGGTACTTTGTAACACAGCAGTTGTCTGATACAGGGACTCTACCCTCCACGGGAAAACTGTTAAAGGGTGGTGTGCTGTGTATGTAGTGACTTGAGGAGTAATAGCATTTCAGTTCTCTGTCTTACAGAGGAAGGAAGCAGAGCCCAGGGAATTATTGTTCTTGAGAACTCAGAAAGGTAGTGATTGGACAGAGAAAGAGGCAACTCTGGGTTTTGATTTTAGAATTTTAAAGCTGGGCTCCTGTCACATAGCTGTAGTATGAAAGAAATCCACTTATACTGCTTTGACGAATTCAGTCATCAAAGAGCTGTATGGACAAACCAGTGAATTATAGATCCCCAAACTCTCTGGCTCCTAACCCCAACCCTGTTTTCTCTCTCTATCCCTTTTCTCTCCTTCCCTACTTTTCGATTTAGTGATAGAGGAAGTGTAGTATAACTGAGGTATGCTGGATGGAGAGTTAAGAAAAGAAATTTCTGTTAGTTCTGGTTCCAAGATGGTAGACTGTTAAGATCTCAAGCTCCTCTCCTCCCCACAGACACAATAAAACTAAACCCATTTAGCAACTATGACCATTGAAAAGGAACAGGACCAGCAACTCCACAAAGACAAATAATTAATAATTCCATAAATAGCAGAAGAAGCTTACCTGTCTTGATATCATGCCACCCTGTTTAGAGACCCTGGTGTCCAAAGGTAAAGACCAGGGATATGAACATTCTCCCAGAATCTAAAGGACTTGCCCCCACCGTGGGTGCCTCACACCCACTTCTTTCATTGAACTAAACACCTTGGTGTGGGATGCAAAGGGTAGCTTCCCTGTAAACAAAGATGCTGCTTCTGCGTGGTGCAGGCAATAAAGGTTGACACTGCAGGAAGGCCCCAGGCCGAAATGTCCCTCTCTCCCACTTTGTCATCAGTGTACTTTTGCAGAACTATTGGGGCTCAGAGTTGCCATTCTGAGGACTGCCAGGGACAGACAGTTAGGTCTTCAAACACTAGTGCAGATAGTTGAGTGGTTCCTGCCAAGTAGCATTTCATTCTCCAACTTTCTCAGGGAAGATCATGGGAGAGGCTCTACTAAGCAGCAGTCTACCCACCTGGGGATGCTAATGGTTAAATGGTTTTGCTATCTGCTTTGTACTTTCTAAAACTTCCACTGCCCAGGCTCCAAGTCTTGTTTGTCACCCCCTGCTGGGACTGCTGCTCCTCTGAAGGACTGAGAGATTTTCAAAGGGGAGTGTCTTTGCCACTATCAGTTCCCAGCTCTCTCTTTCCAGCAACCTCCATCAAGACTGTACTCTGCTTATGACTCAGACTCTACAAACTCTCTCAGGTCTCTCTCCTTGTGCCTTGTTGTTCAAGATGTGACTATGGGGGAAACTTCTGTATTCCCCACTCCAACTCCAACCCTGTAGGCTAAACTTTCAGGTCTCAACACAAGATTGGCTATAGCAGTTTAGAAATTCTAATGAGTGCTGAGATCATACAACTTAAGCAAGTCTAGAATTCTGGACTAGCATCACAGGCTTACTTATACTGTGCAAGTTGATACCTTAATATAAAGCCCAACCCATAGAAATAAATACAGAATGGCATTCATACTAAAAAGACAGAGAAATGTGGATGAAAACAAAACACCAGGGAAAAGTGTTAAGGCAACAGAATCAAGTAAACTATGTGATAAAGATTTTAAAGCAACATTTTCAGTGATGCTCGCTGAAATCAGGAGAACAGTGGAACAAAAGAGGATTACAGCAGACATGGAGAAAATATGAGGCAGTTCCCAGTAGAATTCATGGACCTAAGGGCACAATAGCTGAATTAAAGAACACAGCTGCAGGCTGGAAAGAGCCTCTAGGAGAGTCAGTGAGTTGGAAGGTAGGCCAGTGGAACGCACTCAAGCAGACAAGCAAAGAAAAATAAAAGAATTAAAAGAAACAAAGACAACATACAAGACCTATGAGATAACATCAAGAGAAACAACATGCACATCATATGGGTCCCATAAGGAGCAGAGTGAAAGAAGGGGGGCTACATTTAAAGAAATTATATTTGAAGTAATAGCTGAGAATTTCCCTAACCTGAGGAAAGAAAGGGACTTCCAAACCCAGGAAGCTCAAAGAGTTCCAAACAAAAGAAACCTAAACAGACCTAGCTAAGATACATCATCATTAAAATGTCAAAATTATAACAAAGTAAATCTTATAGGCATCTAGAGAAAACTGAGTTACATACATAGAATCCCTCAAAAAATTGCTGGCAGATTTCTCCCAGAAACTTTATAAGCCAGAAGGGAATGGCATGATATAGTCAGAGTGTTAGAAGGACTTCCATCAAGGGTATTCTACCTTGCTAGGTTATCACTTAGAAATGAAGGAATGATAAAAAAAACTTTACAGACAAACAAAATTTGAAGGAATTTATCACCTCCAAACCAGCCTTCCAAGAAATACTAATTTCTATAAAATGAAAAGAAGCCCCTGAAGAGAAGCAATAATATCTCAAAAAAATTTAAAGTGGGAAGAAGGAGCATATAAATATGGGATGTTTTAATAAGTACAAGAATAACTTTCAAGTTAAAACAGGTTAAAAGCATAGAAGCTTTTATGTAAGCCCAAGGGAAACCTCAAAACATAAACCCATAGAAAAATCAAAGCAGAAAATTAAAATTGAAACCAAACACAACCAAATGCTTTGAAAGCACCTAAAGAGAGACTAAAAGATGAGAAAGATATTGTCTCTAAAAACACCTGCAGAACAATCAACAAAATGAAAATAAATAGTTACATAACAATAATCACCCTAAATATTTAAGGACTGAACTCAACCTATCAAAAGGCATCGAGTGATTAAATATATTAAAAAATAACCCACCTTTATGCTACATACAGGAAACTAATTTAATTTCAAAACATAACCATAGACTCAAAATCAAAGATTGGAAGGTAATTCTACAATTAAATGGTAACCTAAAAAAGACAGGGACAACCACATTTAGATCAGATAAAATAGACTCCCAACTAGAGGATGCAACAACAGACAGGGTTGGATATTCTACAGTGATTAAGGGATGAATTCAGCAAGCATACATAACTCTTATTAATATATATGCATCAGATGAAGGAGCATCAACATACTCAAAGTAATTATTAACAGAACATAAGAGAGAGAGTGACAGGAATGCAATAGTAGCAGAAGACTTCAATACCTCACAATGATAGATCAGTCAGGTAGAAAATTAACAGGAAAACAAAGACCTTCAATGACAATTTAAAAAACAAAATTAAAAAATTTACTGAACACTTCACCCAACAACTGAAGAATTCATATTTTTCTTAGTTGTTCATGGAACATTCTCAAGGATAGACCACATGTTGGGAAACAAAACACGTGTCTGAAAATGTATGCAGAATAAAATTATACCAAGTGTCTCCTCTTATCGCCACACCATAAAACTAGAAATCAACCACAAGAAAAAAGCTGGTAAATTCTAAAATATGTGGAGGTTAAGAAATATGCTTCTGTATGACTTTTGAGTACAAAAGGAAATCAAAAGAGAATTTAAAAAGTACTTGGAGACAAATGAGAATGAAGACAGGAGCCACCAGAACTTATAGGATGCAGTAAAAGTAGCACTAAAAGGAAAGTTTATAGCAATCCAGCCCTATGTCAAGAAACAAGAAAAATTGCAAACAATCCAACCTTACACCTAAAGCAGCTAGAAAATAGAACAATGGAAGCAAAAAGTCACCAGAAGGAAGGAAATCGCAAAAGTTCAAGCAGAAATAAACAAAATAGAACTTAAAAAATTCGGAAGATCTATGAAACCAAAACCTGGCTCTTTGAAAAAATGAACAAATTGACAGAACTTTGGCCAGGTTTACTGAGAATAAAAAGAGAAAACTCTAATTACAAGAATCAAAAGTGAAAGGGGAGAAGTTATAACAGATACCTCAGAAACGCAAACCATCATAAAAGACTATTATAAACAGCTATATGCCAATAAATAGATATGGAAATCTAGATTTGGAATCATGCAACCTATGAACACTAAAGCAGGAAGAAATGGAAAACCTGAACAGACCTAACACAAGCAAGGAAATTGAAGAAGTGAAAGTCCAGAACAAGAAGACTTTACTAGTTAGATTTTTAAATTTTTTTTGTTATAGAAATTATTCTACACATTAGACTAATTTCCTATGTATACGTTCACCATTTCTTAGATATATTTCAAAACACTATGCCCCCCCACCAAATCAACAAGTGTTTTTCCCCAATTGTTCAGTGGACTCCACAACCATTTGCCCCCTCCCACCCCATTCCCTTTTGGTAACCTCAGTTCTGTTGCAAATATTTCAGGGTTAGTTTTGTTTCATCTGTTCCTTTGTTTTATCTATTCACATTCCATCTATGAGTGAGGTTATCTGGTATCTCTCTTTTTTCTTTTGACTTGTTTCGCCTAGCATCATCCCCTCTAGTTCCATCCATGTTGACTCAAATGACAGAGTTTCATCTCTTCTAAGGGCTGTATAGTTTCCATGGTATATATGCACCACATCTTCTTTATCCATTCATCTTGTTTGAACACTTAGGTAATTTCCAGTTCTTAGCTATTGTAAATAAGGCCATAATAAACATAGGGATGCAAACATCTCCTTGGATGGGTGCTGCTTTTCTATCTTTTGTGTAGATGCCCAGAAGTGAAATGGGAAGGGATCATATGGGATTTCCATCTTCAGTTTTTTGAGGAATCTCCAAACTGTCCTCCATAGGGATTGTACCAATTTGCACTGCCACCAACAGTTCAAAAGTGTTCCCTTTACTTCACATCCTTGCCAGTATTTCTTGTTTCCAAACTTTTGGATGATAGCCAGTCTTTCAGGTATAAAGTGATACCTCATTGTTGTTTTAATTTGCATTTCCCTGATAGCCAGCAAGTAGCAACATAATTTCATGTGCCTGTTGGCCATCAGTATATCCTCTTCAGAAAAGTGTCTCTCCAATTCCTCCTCCCATTTTTTGATTAGCTTGCCTGTTTTTCTGTTGTTGAGTTTTATGAGTTCTTTGTATATTTTAGATATTAAGCCTTTGTTGGAAATATCAAATGCAAATATCTTCTCCCGGTAAGTAAGTATCCTTTTGGTTTTGGCGATGTTTTCTTTCGTTGTGAAGAGGCTCCTTCTTAATTTGATGTAGTCTCAGTTGTTTAATTTTCTTTGTTTCCCTTGTTGGCGAGTTGAGTTCCCAAAGGTTTCTCTAAGACTGATGTCATGGAAAGTGTTTCCTATATTGTATTCTAAGAGCTTTATGGTTTCTGGTCTTATGTCCAAGTCTGTAATCCATTTTGGGTTAATTTTTATGAATAGTGTTAGATAGTGGTCTGCTTCATTCTTTTGCATGTGACTGGTCCAGTTTTCTCAACACCATTTGTTGAAGAGAATTTCCTTTTTCCATCAAATGCTTTTAGCTCCTTTGTCATAGATTAATTGACTGTATGTGAGTGGATCAGTTTCTGGTGATTTGGTTCTATTCCACTGATCTGTACCTCTGTTATTACTCCAGTCCCATGCCGTTTTGATCACTATTGCTTTGTAATATAGTTTAGCGTCTAGGAGTGTAATCCCTACGGATTCTTTCTTTTCCTAGTGATTGCTTTGGCTATTCAAGGTCTTTTATTGTTCCATGCAAATTTTAAGTTTTTTTGTTCTATTTCTCGGAAAAAGCCCATGGGATTTTAATGGGGATTTCATTAATCTTATATATTGCTTTAGGTGAGATGGCCATTTTAATGATATTGATTCTTCCCAGTCACGAGCACAGGATGTTTTTCCATTTCTTTGTGTCCCCCATCTATTTCTCTTAAGAAGGAGTTGTAGTTTTCATCGTCTTTTACTGCCTTTGTTAGGTATATGCCCAGGTATTTCACTCACTTAACTTATATATTAAGCAGTGTGATTTTTGTGATTTTGTTGTCTTCTGTGTTTTTTGCACATAGGAATACAACAGATTTTTGTGTATTGATTTTGTAGCCTTCCACTTTACTGTATTCATTGATGAAGTCTAGAAGGTTTTTGATAGAGTTTTTGGGATTTTTCAGTATATATAATAATGCCATCTGCAAATAATTAGAGTTTTACTTCTTTATTTCCAGTGTGGATTCTTTTTACTTCCTTTTCTTGCCTAATTGCTCTGTCTAAGACCTCCAGTAAAATGTTAAATAGCAGTGGTGAGAGTGGACACCCTTACCTTGTTCCAGACCTAGGAGGAAAAACTTTCAATTTTTGCCACTGACTATGATGTTGGCTGTGGGTTTTTCATATATGACTTTTATTATTTTGAGGTATGAACCTTCTATTCCCATTTTATGGAAGGTTTTTATCATAAATGGATTTTGGATCTTGTCAAAAGCTTTCTCTGCATCTATCGATGTGATCATGTGGTTTTTCTCTTTGCTCTTGTTGATATGGTGTATGACATTAACAGATTTATGTATATTGAACCAATCTTGCATACCTGAATGAATCTCACTTGATCATGATGGATGATCTTTTTGATGCTTTTTGAATTCAGTTTGCTAATATTTTGTTGAAAATTTTTGCATCTATGTTCCTTAGAGATAGTGGTCTGTAATTTTCTTTCTTGGTGACATCTCTGTCAGCTTTTGGTATTAGTGTAATGCTAGCCTTGTAAAAAGTTTTTGGGAGAGTCCCTATTCTTCACCATTTTGGAAGAGCTTGAGAAGAATAGGTATTAATTCCTCTCTAAAGGTTTGGTACAACTCATTGAAGAAGCCATCTGGTCCTGGGCTTTTAATTTTGAGGAGGCCCTTAATAACTTCTTCAATATCTTGGCTTGTGATTGTTCTGTTCAGGTTTTCCAATTCTTCTGAGTTCAGTCTTGGTAGACTATATTTTTTTAGAAATCTGTCCATGTCTTCAGTGTTGTCCATTTTGTTGGTGTAGAGTAGTACACAGTAGTCCCTTATGATGCTCTGAATTTCTTTGGTATCTGTTGCAACTTTTCCCCTTTCATTTACTATTCTGATTATGAGAGTTTTCTCTCTTTTAAAATTATGAATGTAGCTAATGGCTAATCAATTTTGTTTATAAGTTCAAAGAACCAACTTTTTGTCTCTTTGCTTTCTATTTAGTTAATTTTCTTCGAATTTTGATAATTTCTTTTCTTCTGCTAATTTTTAGCTTTAATTGTTCTTTCTCTAGTTGTTTGAAATGTAGAGTTAGGTTGTTTATTTGTGATTTTTCTTGTTTCTTGAGATAGCCTAGATTGCAATGAACTTGTTCCTTAGTACTGATTTTGCTACATCTCATAGATAATGGTAGCTCATGTCATCATTCTCATTTGTCCCCAAGTATTTTTTAAGTTCCCTTTTGATTTCCTCTTTTACCTGAGAGTAATTCAGGAGCCTATTCTTGAGTTCACAATTAGTTTGGGGTCCTCCAGTTTTCTTTTTGTGGTTGATTTCCAGTTTTAGGCCATTGTGGTCACAGAAGATGCTTGGTATGAGTTCAGTCTTTGTGAATTTGTTGAGAGATGTTTTGTGTCCCAACATAAGATCTATCCTTGAAAATTTTCTCTGTGTGCTTGAGAAGTGAAATCTGTAACTGTTGGTTGAAGTGATAAGTGTGTGTCTATTAGACCTATCTGTTCCAGATGGTCATTAAATGTGGCTGTTTCCGTTAATTTTCTGCTTGATTGATCTGTCTATTGTTGTAAGTGGAGTGTTGAAGTCCCCCACTATTATTGTGTTGCTGTCAATGTCTCTCATCAGGTCTAACAATACTTGCTTTATATATTTTCATGTGCCTTAATTTGGTGCATATATGCTAATAAGCATTATATATTCCTGCTGGATTGATCCTTTAATAATTATATAGTGTCTATCTCTGTCTTTTGTTATGCATTTTAGATGGAGTTCTGTTTTATCTGACCTGAGTAAAGCTGCTCCTGCTCTTTTATGGTTGCCATTCATCTGTAGGATTGTCCTCCAGCCATTGACTTTGAGCCTTTGTTTATCTTTTTAAAGAATGTCAGTTTCCTGAATGCAGCAGAAGGTTGGGTTATGCTTTTTAATCCATTCAGCCACTCTGCATCTTTTGACTGGTGAGTTCAGTCCATTAATATTTAGAGTGGTTATTGATATATAATTGCTTAGTGTCATTTTATAATTTATATTTTGCATGTTGCTCCAGATGATGACTTTGTTCTCTTTCTCTTATGTCAGATGGATGCAGCTATGTTTTGATTGATCGTCTTTTGTTTTCTTCTTTGCTTTTTCCCTGGGGATGTATTTTGAAGTTACCCTGGAGTTAGCATTCATAGTTCTATGTTTACTACCTAATTTTATTTAAAGCATATTAGTCTTCCACTCATTCTAATTATCCACATTTTTGTCCTCTTCTCTTCTTCCCCACTTGTAATATTTGCAGTCTTATTGTTTTTATGTGTGATTTCTTTATGATTTATATAGCATCCTTTAATAATTTTGCAAAGCTGGTTTTGTTGTGATGAACTCTTTTAACTTTTGCCTGTCAGAAAAGAAAAGGTTTTTATCATTCCTTCAGTTCTGAATGATAATCTTGCCAGATGTAGTATCCTAGGTTGAAAATCCTTTTCTGTCAGTACTTTGAATATATTATGCCATTCCTTTTTGCCTATAGAGTTTCATTTGAGAAGTCTGCTGATAATCTTATGGGGGCTCCTCTGTATGTGACACGTTTTTCTCTGGCTGATTTTAATATTCTTTCTTTATCTTGTACTTTTGACATTTTGATGACAAGGTGTCTAGGTGTATTTCTGTTTGGGTTTCTTTTATTAGGAACCCTTTGAGTTTCCTGGATCTGGAGGCTTGCTTCATTCTTCAGAGTGGAAAAGTTCTCATCTATTATTTCTTCAAATATGGTTTCTGCCCCCTTTTCTCTCTCTTCCTTTGGGACCCCTGCGATGCAAATGTTGCACTTTTTGATGTTATCTTAGAGGTCTCAAATGCTGTCTTAGATTCCCTGAATTTTTTAAAATCTCTTTGTTGGTTTTGTTGATTGAGTTCCTCTGTTCTATCTTCCAGATCGCTGATTCTATTAGAAGCTTCATCCATCCGATTTTTTAGTCCTATTGAGTTCTTTAATTCAGCCATCATATCTCTTATCCATTTGATGTCTTGCTTTAATTCTTCTCTTTGCTTCCTGACATTGTCGTTTACTGCCTCTACTGATTTCTGGATTCCAATGAGTATATTAACCATCGTTACCCTAAATTCTTCAGGTGATTTACATACATATGTCTGAAGCATTTAGATATTCCCTTGGATCCATCATTTCACATACATTTCTCTGTGTCTTTGCTCTATTCAGCATTCTGTTTATATATCTGAGGGTTGGTTTCCCTGGTTTTGCATAGATATGACTTGCCCAGGGTTGGCAATCAGGCTGCAGTTTTGCTTCTACCCACAAGGTGGCGCTAGCGGTAGTATTGAGTTTTGGTCCAGTGCGGGACTGCATTCTCACTGCAATCCTGGGGTGGCATATCTGGTGGGCAGGGTATCCGGTGGTCAGATATCCACTTGGCGAACCCCAGGATCTGACATGAAATGGTTGTGGGAGGGGTTTAAGCTGGGAATTTCTTTGGCTTATTTCTGGTGATGGCTGTTCCCAGAGCAATTTCACCACGTGCGCTCCATCTCAGCTCCTGGTGCTCTGCCTCTCCTTTCATCCCCTCCCAAGCTGGTCCTCCGTGGCTCTGCGTCTCAGCCCCACCGGACCTGCCTCTCACTGCCTCCGCAGCTCGTCCTGAAATCCCTAGCCTCTGCTTCACTGTGTGTCCGAGAGGCTCCCGAGCTCCATCCCAAATCTCAATCAGCGGCTTAGCTGAAAACCTTGCTGGGCACCCTCACCCACCATTAGTCTCCAGCTGAAGTGCCAGTTGTTTCTTGGTGTTTGTTTCAGGAAAACAGATGATTTTTTTTTGTTTTTTTCATTGTCTGTGGGGAGCAACCCAAAAGTACTTCCTATTGAGTCCCCATCCTTTACTAATTAGTTTTATCAAAACTCCAGAGAAGAAGTAATACCTACCTTTCTCAAGCTCTTCTAAAAAACAGAACAGGGAAAACTTCCTAACACTTTCTGTGATGCTCCCGTTACACTGGTACCAAAAGCAGACAAGAACATTGATCAAAAATAAAATCACAGACCAATATCTCTGTTGAACATAGATGCAAAAATACTCAACAAAATATTTGTAAATTGAATCAAGCAATACAGGGATAATCCGGTATGACCAAGTGGGATTTATCCCAGGGAAACATGGATGACTCAATATATGCAAATCTATTAATTTAATTCATCACATCAACAAAAGCAAGGAAAAGCTATATGATAATATCAGTAGAGGTAGAGAAATAATTTTGACAAGATTTAGCATGGTTTATGATGAAAACTTGACATAACATTGGGATAAAAGGAATATAACAATGCAATAAAGGCCATATATGATAGACCCATTACCAACATCATTGTCAATGGTATAAAACTGAAAGTATTTCCTCTAAGATCAGGAATGAGACAAACCTGTCCAGTCACACAGGAGGTCCTAGCCAGAGCAACTAGACAAGAAGAAGAAAGAAAAAGAGTCAAAATTGGACAATAAGAACTTAAACTCACACTATTTGCTGATGTCACGATGATATACATAGAAAACTCTAAAGCTCCACAAAACATAAACTATGAGAATAATGAGTGCAGTAAGCTGGTAGGCTACAAAAAACAATATGTAAAAATTGGTTGTATTTTTATATGTAAACAATATGATAGAAGAGAATGAAATCAAGAACATTATCCACATTTTCAATATAAACAAAAAGAATCAAATACTTTGGAATATATTTATCAAGGGGTGAAAGACCTATACAATGAAACTGCAAGAAATTGCTAAAAGATATAAAGATATAGAGGAAGATGCAAAGAGGTGAAAAATATTCCATGTTCATGTTGGGATGAATTAACATCACTAAATTTGTCATGTTACCTGAAATAATATATAGGTGTAATGTAGTCTCCATCAAAATTCCCTTGGCATTTTTAAGAAAATAGAAGATTTTTTTTAATTTAGTCACAAGATAATGAAAATAACCAAAGCAATCATGTAGAAAATGAACAAAAGTAGAGGTATCATGCTCCCATATCTGAACTATACTACAAAGTGATAGTGATCAAAACTGCATGGTACTAGAAAAATAAGAGAGACATGGATTAGTAGAACAGAAATGAATCACCAGAAATAGATTCATTCATGTAGGGTTGGTTCATTTATGACAAAGGAGCCAAGAGCATATGAGGGAAATAGGAAAATCTTTTCAATAAATGGTGTTGTGTAAACTGGATAGCCACATGCGCTATCTGAATAGACAAGTCTCTAACACCATACAAATATTAATTTAAAAATTAGAGACTCGAATGTAAGACTAGAGACCATAAAATACTTAGAAGGAAACATAAGCAATGCATTCCATGACATCGAACTCAGAGGCCTTTGGTACTCAACTCCAATGGTAAGAGAAACAAATCCAAAATAAACAAGTGTGACTACATAAAACTAAAAAGCTTTGCATAGGGAAAGGAGCTGTCACCAAAACAAAAAGACATACTACTGATGGGAGAAGATATTTATACATCATACAATTGACAAGATTGTATATCCAAAATACATAAAGGATTCATAAACTCAACAATAGAAAAACAAACAACACAGTCAAAAGTGGGCAGAAGAATTGAAAAAAAATTCTCCAAAAAAAGACTTAAAGATGGCCAACAATGCACATGAAATGATGTTATTCCTCACTTGTTGTCAGGGAAATACAAATCAAAACAACAGTGAGGTGTCACCTCACATCTGTGAGATTGGCTTTTATACAATAGACTGGGAAGAAAAAATGTTGGCAAGGATGTGGAGATAAGGGAACACTTTTACATTGCTGGTGAGAGCATAAATTGGTGCAACCTTTATGGAAAGAAGCATAGAGAATCCTCAAGAACTTTGGGAATGGAAATTCCATATGATCCTGTCATCCTATTTTTAGGTATTTACCCCCAAAACAGAAAAAAAAAACTAATTTAAAGAAATATATGCATCCCCATGTTTATTGCAGCATTGTTTACAACAGCCAAGAAGTGCCCATTGTCAGATGAATAGATAAAGAAGATGTGGTATAGAGACATAATGGAATACTACACAGTCCCAAAAACGACAACATGGATAGAACTGGAGGGGATTATGCGAAGGGAAATAAGTCAGAAGGAGAAAGACAAATAATCGATCTCACTCATATGTGGAATATAAAGAAGCAAAGCAAGTGAACAGACAAAACAAAACCCAAACTCTTAGACATTTACAATAGAACTCATTACAGGGGAAGAGATCAGAGGCAGGAGCTAGTGGTGGTGGGGTCCAAAGGACAACTGTGCAGGACTTTTGGTAATTCAGTGGTGGGTGTGGTATGTGTTTGATGAATGGTGACCCTGCACACATGGCCTTGGAGTATGTAGATCAAATTTACCTTAATGAAAATTAAGATAAAATAAAAGGAATTTCTGGTGCTGTCTCTACCATTGCTCTGAGATTTTGTCTAAGTTGCTTCACCTCTCACAGTTTTATTTTCCTTATCAGCAAAGCAGAGTTGGTAATACTCCCTGCCTCACAGAGGCATTGGAGGTATTTGCGAAATAACAATTCTAAAGTACTCACAACTGTCTGGTCTAGTTATGACTCTGGAGAGAGGTAGATAGCTTTTCCTTTAATAACCTCCCACCACAGAGATTTTCACATTATTTTATTTATACTAACTCTTTGAAATTGGTGTGTAATTTGTACTTCAGCACATATTAGTTTGAACTGCCCCATTTCAGTAACCTGCTAGCCACATGTGGTTAGCAGCTGCTACATAGGACAATGTGGGTCTAGAGAAATAAGGTGGGCAGTGAGGGGTGGTGGGCACACACCCAATAAAAGAAGAGGTATGATGAGGGCAGGAAGGGCCTCAGATATCAGAGAGGCTTCTGGAGGAGGCGGATAGAACTGAACCTCAATGCAGATCAGCCAAACTGAGTGGGGGGAAGAGAGAGAGAGATAGAGAGAGAGAGAGAGAGAGAGAGAGAGAGAGAGAGAGAGAGACAGAGAGACAGAGAGACAGACAGAGAGACAGAGAGACAGAGACAGAGACAGAGAGAGAAGAGAGGGACAGAGACAGAGACAGAGAGAAGAGAGAGAGAGACAGAGAGAGAAGAGAGAGAGAGACAGAGAGAGAGTGTTTGTGTTTATGTACGTGGATCAGAGGTTCAGGAGGAATTCCAGCTCTGTAATAACAAAAATCATCCATGCCACAGGCATTCTGAAGGGAGTCAGTGAGCTACTAAACATCTGGTCTCTGAACATTTATTTGTTATTTATGCACAAACATTTACTGAACACCTATTAGGTGCATAGACTATGAATATGTTGGTGATCTGATGTTCTCTTCTCTTGGTGTACCCTGGTGGCTCACCACGGCTCCAGACAGCACAGTCTATGCAAAGCTCAAGGACCAGGAGTGGGATGAGGGAACAACCAAGATGAACGACTGAAGGGATGGACAGACACTTCTTCCTCCTCTCCCTGCCTGCCTGCCTACTTGCTTTCATTCCTGCCTGTTTCTTTCCTCTGAATAAATACATAAATCATAAAAGATGGTCCCTTCTTTATGGAAATCACATGATATGGGGAAAGGTAGACAGGAAATAAGCAATAAACAGGAGGTACAGACAACAGTAAACATAGATGGGGAGGGAAGAAACAATGTGAAATGATAGACTGGTGATGAGCACAGTGTAGGCAGTGGTGAGCTGGACAGTCTTCATGTGCAGACCCCCGCTTTTCATTTTTAAGGAATAAAAAGGAAAAGTTGTAGGCAGGAAAGAAGGTGAAGAGGGTGACAAGCAAGAAGAGAGAGAGAATTATTTACCTTATTTTTATTTAGTTGTCACTCCCCTCACCCCTAACCTGGGCCACAAACCTTGGTTTGGGAAGTGTATGGGGACTGTGCCTCTTCAGAGGCAACTGACTTAACCACTACTCCAAAGAGTGCACCTTGCAGATACCTTTCTGCTTTTTTTTCTGCCAGTTTTGTGTCTTAGGAGGCTGACCTCCATGGTGCACCGCAGTGGGCTTGCCTTCTGGCTCCCTATTAGGTCTGGCCACTGGGGACACTGGCAGGAGATGGGAGCTTGGAAGGAAAGGTTAATACATGTCCTGCCCCTGGGATGGATGGAACATGGTGGTTGCAGGGGTTGAGCGCCTTTCCGTATGGCTACAGTTCTCACCATCATTGTTAACACTGTTTCTTCACTTGCTCCTCCAACTGGGTGTTGGTAAAGGCTTTTGTCTGTCTTGTCCTGGTGTTTCCCTCCTCCTCTCTGGTTCCCATGTTCCCATTTGCACCTCAGTAAAATGTACCTTCCTTAAACCCTTTGATCCCTCTTTCAAATATTCCTGCTGTTTCACATGTGGTCAGGAAGGGCTCAGTGAACTTTGGCTTGAAGGACAAGGAGCCAGCCAAGATGGCATGTGGTCATGTGACATGCTCCAGGCAGAGGCGATGCAAGAGCTTAGGACTTGAAGAGAACAAACGAGGTCTGTCCTAGGAACAGGAGGAAAGCCAGAGGGACTTGAGATCAGCTAGAGACAAGAGAGCAAAGTGAGGTTAGAGATGCGCAAGGATCACATCAGGCTGGAGCCCAGGTGCTGGGACTAGACTCCAGACCTTATGCTAAATATATCAGGAACCCATCAGAGGGTTTTCACTGGAGAGTAAAACCGATTGGTCTGATTGGGATCTGATTGGTCCTTCAAAATTCCATGACCTATGGCAAAAAATGGAACAAAATAAAACCAAAAACAAACCCCAAAAGGGTGGGGACATATTGAAAAGTTACACAAAGTGCTCCCTGGTGGTTTAAGATGAACAGCTAAATAAAATAAAATGCTTCTTTCTCCTCGCTCTTCCTCCCTGCCTAGCTGCCTTCACTCCTGCTGCACCTTTCCTTTAAAAAATCATAAAGTCACACAAGACAACTGAAAGGACCCAATGACCAAACTGGAAGGTTTTTAGCAACAAAGTAAATCATAAAAGTATTGAATTACAACCAAAAGAGGAAAAATACATATCAATGAATGAATGCTGATGTAAATAAATGGCTGATAAATAAATAAATGGAGGGGAAAATCTAATTCTTCTTTACAGAAGAATTTCAATAAACAGAGAAAGAGTGAGAGAAATAGGAAATTTTTATTAGAACAAAATCATTGCTGTAAGTCATTCCACCAATGCATGTGAAAATTAGGGAAAATGTAAGGTGATATAGGATATCTTCCTTCAAATATTTGTGAGTTTTGACATGTGTCTGCCAGTTCTTTGACACCCCCTCCTCTAGGAGAGGGAACTTAGCTCCCTGCCCATGTGTGGGCCATTCTCTATTCGCATCTAATGTGTAGTGTACAGAAAGGGGGAAATAGTGGATTTATAGTGGAGCAATATGGCTTATACCACTTTAACCAAGTGATCAAGGTTAGTCATCAATAATCAGACATTTTAATCCTAACTGCCTCCTGTTTGAGGGCATAGGAAAGATGCCTCAACTCTGTGGCACACAGAGATACTCAGTATAATCATGAGAAAATTCAAATGGAATGATAGCCTATGAAACAACTGACCAGTACTCATTACACAAAGTTCAAGGTCAAGGAAGGTAAGACAAGACTGAGGAGACATCACAGATTAGAAGAGATTAAGGAAACCTAATAGCTAAATGCCAAGTGATGTCCTGGATTGGATTCTGGAACAGAAAAATGAAAACCAAATAAAGCCTGTGGTTCAGTTAATAACAATAGTAAAGTAATAAGACAGTTTAGCTAACAATGGTGTAGGTGTTGATTTGTTAATTTTGATAATTATACTGATATAAGATATAAACATTACGGGAGACTGGATGAAAGGTATATGACAAGTCTGTTATCTTTACAGCTCTTCTATAAATGTAAAATTTTTTCAAAATAAAAAGTTTTAAGCGTACATGGCTGTGTAGTACAGTCAGGGTTCTCCAGAGAACCAATAATACACACATATACATATGTGTGTGTGTGTACATGTGTATACATATATCTCAAATCTCTGCAAGGAAGAGTTAGTCTTTCTCATTATAGATAGATATATGTATAAATAAAGATCAATAACAGGGAACTGGTTCACACAACTGTGGAGACCAAACAATTTCAGGATCTTCTGTCTACAGTTGGAGACCCAGGAAAGGTGTCAGTCATTCAGTCTGAGACTCAAGGCCAGAGAACCAAGCGGATGGTTTAAGACCCAGCTGAGGGCAGAAGAGAGATGTCTCAGCTCAAATAGTCAAAAAGAGGAGGGACAAATTCTCCTTTCCTCTTCTTTTTGTTCTTTTCAAGTCCTCATGATTGGGTGATGCCCAATCACACCGGTCTCACACCAGATCTTGGGGTCTCGCACCAGAGTTCTTGAGAGTTTGAGAGAAAATTTCATCGGACTCAACCACTCCAGGAACAAAGAAGGTAGCACAGTCAGTTGAAAGCAAAAGTGAAATTTATTGAAGATAGTACACCCTTTAAGGATCGAGTACGGGTGGGTCATATTCCAAGAGGGGAACAGACCATGAGGAATTTGGGGCTGAGGTTTTTAAGGAGTGTGGCAGCCCTTATCCCCGCCCAAGGGCGTCCTGAGGTGGGACAAGGGTTTTGATTGACCCATTAGTGGTTCCCCTTTAAAACTGATTGGAGGACTTCAGATTGGCACCATTTCATGGTCTGCTGCCTTTTGATTGGAGGACTGTCTCTGTTCCCTCACTGCTACTTCCCTGCTCATGACTGACTCACTACCTAACATTGGGTAGAGCCATCTGCTTTACCGGGTTCACCTATTCAACTGCTAACCTTATCAGGAAACACCCTCACACATTGCCAGAGATGCTTAACCAAATATCTGGGAATTCTGTGATCTAGTTAAGTTGGCACATAAAATTAACTATGACAATGCTTCAGATGAAAATACCCATAACAGTAAGAAACATACTCTTAGTCAAGTCCACAAGAGATTTTAGCAGCAGCAATTTTACCTTAATTGGCTGTGGTGCTTTAAATTCAACTGTCTGAGCAAGTTTGGTTCTATCCATGAAGTGAAAGGATAGACTGTTGCTATCTTTAGGTTTATGTAGGTTTCAGATGTCCAAACTGAGGGCAGATTTATCTGAAGATAATCACATCCCTTTCCGTGGCAGCCACTTCTTCTTGCGTGGTAAAATCACCATGGTAGGAGACACCAACGAAAACAATTGTGAAAATAATACTCATTTACTTGCTGATTGGAGAAGGCACAGTTCCAAGCACTTCACATATGTTAACTTACTGACTCCTCAGCGCAGCTGCAATGATCTTCATGACAGTTTTATGGATGACAAAGTTGAGACACAGAGAGAGGTGGTGGGAGGGTGCCAGGCTCATGAGAAAAGCAGCTAGCCCTTGAAATCTGTATGATTATACAGGGGCATGGGATGTCCTGTGTGGGAAGGGCAGGATGAGGGCTCTAGAGAAGGTGAAGACATCCTTGTGACAGCAGGGACAGAGCCTGCCTCCTGTCAGAGTGGGACAGCACACACCAGGGGTGTCTGCCTCTGTGGTACTCAGTGCCTTGGGGCCCACATTGTCAGGCCAGGTCTGGGAGCAGGAGCAGGAGGACTCAGGGAAAGGGACACTTAGCAACTTGCTCCCTCCAGAAACAATTTCCTTTCAACTGCCTCCCCCAGGGATTTGGAAGGCCTCTGTGTCTCCCTTAGATTCTCCTTACCTTCATCTGCTCCTAGCCTGGATCTTTGTGGAGAGTGTGTTTATTTCTTTCTTCTATTAGTTTTGTAATACAGTGATAAATACTCATTATAAGAATATTCTAATAGCACAGGCAGATCAAAGGGAAAGTGAAAACGCCACCCTCTTCTTGAATGTCTCTGTGTCTGTCTCCAAATCCCAGGCTGGGGACAGTGACTGTCAGCAGGCATATTTTGAGGCTGTGGAACAAGGCCCCATGAAAGTCAGAACTGTGCCTGTCTGGTGCACTGTGTGTTCTCAGGAGAGAGCCTGAGTAAGTGGCCAATCACAGTTGCTGAATGTTGCATGAATGAATGATTTATCCTGCAACTTACATTTTTTTTAATGAAACAGAGCTAGTGACCTACTTCATTCTTTTTAGACTAGACTCTGCCAAACTTATTAATAAACACTTGGTATTTTTCAGCGTTTCTATTACAAAATCAGTACACTAAGCCCTCTTTTACATGTATCTTAGTAAGCATGAATGAGCAGTTCAGAAGGGAGACTGTAGTAAAATTGCTGCATCAAAGCGCATATAGAATTTAAAGTTCGTTCTCTAGACATCTCTAATGTTAAAGGAGCCCATGGGAGCTGGACTGAAGACACAGGGGTTTGCAAGCTTTGTGAGGCCATGGCTGCTTCTGGCAGAGCCAGATCTGCATGTCTGCTCAGGCCTATAAGGAGAGACTCCTTCAGGGATACAGCCCAGCATATAGTCATTCTAGGGACCCGCTGGTGGCTGAAGGGATGGGCAAGGGTCTCTAACTTAGATGTTTAATATTCTTTCTTATAATTTTTACTGCAAGTGCTTATGCTTTTCAAAATAACCTTCACTTTATTAGCTTCATTGGATCTTATGATCCTTATGTTTTAGGTTGAAACGCTAATGTCATCCCCATTTTACAAGAACAGTGAATGACAACCTAAGGTCACATACTTGTCAGGGGTAGTAAAAGCAACTAGCAGCATTCAGGAACTAGTAGAGCACAGTTGGAACTTACTGTTTTCCTAGATGACTTTTAAGGGTAAAGATGTCCTCGGGGTTTTTATTAAGCACCTTCTCTTAGGAGGAAAAGGGTGTTTGTCTACTGGAATAAAATCTGCAGTAATTTCTGTGGGCCCTGGATGAAGCTCCCCAAAGAGCTACTCTGCAGAGGCAGTGCAATTGGGAAGAGACTTCAGACAACAGAAACAAAACTCAGAGAAACCATTGAGAAAGAGGTGTCCTGTGGGTCTTCTCACATTGGGGCTTGGGCCAGTTAAAGTATTTCTTCATAAAGAGACTAGTGATGATTTGAAAGTTATGTAATTTTGTCAGGATTGGTTCCTAATCTCGTTAAATCAATTAATTTAATTGTTCCCATCAAAAGGTTTGAAAACAAAATCAGCAGCATCACCAACAAGATGGCCTGTAATGACAGCATCTTGACTCTTGTCTCCAGGAAGTCCTCCCTCGTTCTTCATCCAGGAGAATGCCTGAGGGTCAACCCAGGGCTTCTGTGGGGGTGATCAGCAAAATGGCCGCCCTCTTTTTCAGGGGACGTTGGTATGATCACAACTGCTGGCAGCCCTCTGGCCACCAGGTGGGAGAGGCTCCCTGGGAATGAAGTCGGTGTGGCAGGAAGCTGGCTGAGAGAAGAGACATCACCCCTGATTCCAGCTGTTCCTGAAGCCAAAGTATCCCTGGACATTGCAGCAAGGGTGTCCTTTATTGTTTATTCTAGTTTGTTTCCCGTCACTAAACTACTCCTCATTAAGGTTTGCCTTAGGACACAAACTGTCAAACACCTCGGGTTAATAATTATGATTTTTACTGGTAATTTTCAAAGGTGGTATAACTTACATGCAGTATAATTCAGCTTCTACGTCTTCAGCTCACTGGGTTTGACAAATGCATGCACACTCCTATCAAGACATAGAACAATTCTTTGGGTGACAGATCCTTTGTCCCCTCTCCTAGTCCATCTGTCCCCATTTCCCACCTCATGGGCAGCTGCTGTCATGACTGCTTTCGCTATAGATTAGTTCTGACTTCATTCAACATTTTTAACCCTCCCTGGTGTGCTAGGCTTTTTCATGACTTTTTTTTGTGGAGAGGAAGTAAGTGGAAGGAGGAAGAAACATGGAAGGAAAATGAGAAAGCAGGCAGGGAGGAAAAGAGTAAGGGAGGAAGGAAGGAAGGAAAAGAAGTATCTTTATTTTGTTAGTTGTTTGGTTTTTACCCTGGCTCCTGGGTCACAAACCTCTGTCCTTGCGCTTTACTTGGTCTTCATGTCAGTGTCTCAGCTGTCTGAGCCACAAGGGCATGACCCTGCTTTTTCATTTCTTATCAATCATATAGTATGTGGATATTATCCCCATCGTAGAAGTGAGGAAACTGAGGCTTAGGGGGGTTAACTTGCCCAGAGTCTCACTACTAGTAAGCAGATGAATCAGAAAATGAGTGCTGGTATCTGAGTCCAGAGGCTGACTCCAAAGAGCCAGGTGCTTTTTCTCCTGGGCATAATCTGGAATGCCTCCACAATGGGTGGGGCCAATGCTAAGGCAGCAAACAGGTCATCAGTCACCTCCTGCATGGGCCTCTCCATCCCCAGACTGCTCCATCCTGCTCTGTGATACTGGAACTGAAACTCATTTTCTGCTCCACTTTGGAGGGGGTCACCTTCACCCACCTTCCACCTGAGCGAGCTTCCAGGAGAGAGAGTGTGAAGGCACATGGCTGTTCCGCTGAGCTACTGCTCCATCTTCCTTCTCTGAGTGATGATTGTGTGCGAAGCCTGACCCATAAATACAGTTACAATTCTGGGCCTGTCTACAGAAAGAACGATTATCTACAGCTATAAAAAGGGGAAGGTGAAGTCTTTTAAAAAAAACAACTGCCACGCCGATAACCCAAAGTAAACACAAGCCTTTTCTGTCAGGTGACAGCTGATTTGAAACGGAATGTTTTTGCAGGATGTCAAGCGATTAGGCATGATTTCCAGAGGAGTCCTAGAGCTGTGCTCGGCACGCACTGACTGTCACATCCAGTCCACGCGTTCTCATGAGGTTACCTTACTGGGTGACCAGGTTACTGAGCTAGAAGAGGACTGAGAACAACCACCGCTGTTTAGAAAGCTCTCTGTGCAGAAAAGCAAATCTATGTCCTGGTCTGGCGGGTTCCTTTTGCACCTTTCACTCTAAATGCCCAGAGATTAGGGCCAGGAGACGGTCCTTTTGGATTCTCTGGGAAGGGGCTGGAGGAGAGGGGAGAGCAGAGAGCTGTGAGAAATGAAATTGGGAAGAAATAGGGTGAATTAAATTGAGTAAATGAGTATTAAATTGAGACAGGGTAGAACAAGAACTTCTTTTTTTGACCTTGAAGGATCTAGAACACTTCTTGCTGTGTGGTCCTGAGCAAGGTGCCTGACCTTCTCTGTGCCACTGTTTCCTCAGCTGTGAAGTGGGGTTCATTACTGTGCATACCTTCTCAGCTCATGGTGAGGCCTACATGAGCTAATACACGCAGCATACTTTGCATGGCTTCTAGTGGCTAGCAGGCACTCAAGAAATGTTTTATTGCTACTGTTGATGCCATCTTTGGGACAATGTATAGAAAAAGCATTCTGGATTGGGGGTCTGTCCTGGAGATTCTCACTGTCTCTACTACTAATTTACCATGTAGCCTGAGACAGTCGCTTTTCCTTTCTTGGTCTCGGTTTCTCCATCTGCAAAGCCTATTCTACTGTAAGGGCAGCGTCCAAGCACAACCATCCTGCTCTTTTCCCTGATCCTCCCAGGTACCCCCACAGCTGAGCTTCTCTGAAGAGGTCAGCCAGTCCCCTGCATCTCAAAATGGAAAAGTGGGGACAGTTTTGAGTACAATTTGGAAGATGACCTTTTCCCAGATGGAAAATGCTTCTGTTGGCTTCTTTCCTGAGGAGGCCACTCTAAGACAAACTGTCCAAGCCTTTGCTCAGCCACTGACCAGATGGGGCCAACTTGGGCTGGTTGCCTGATTTCTCTGAGTCCCAAATTCCTCTTCTGTAAAGTAGAGGCAATGGAACAATCATCTCAAATAGTAAATGTGATTTTGCACTGAAAGGGTTTTAGCACCAGGTCTGGTGCAAAGTAAGTACTTGGCAAATATCAGCCATGTTTCTGTGATGCTGATGATCATCTCTTTCTTTCTAGTCGTGGGTCTCAGGTTCAAGCAGAAGTTTGGAAAAAAGCCTCTTTCTTCACTGCTGCCAGAGCCGTCTGGTTTTGCTGCCCTCCATGTGCACAGGTGACCCACTCAGCCACTTGTACACGTTCACAGGTGTAAACACCCCTTGCATGTGTCCCTTCCTTGACCATCTGGCTCTAGGAGCACCTGGACTGGCTGCCCTGCGGCTGGCGCAGCTTCTGGCCTGAACACCATGATTTACAAGCCAAACTGGGCTATTTCTACAGGTTCACCAGCAATTTCGGCTGCTCAATAAACACAGCCTATGAGTCGGGAGTCGGGTAAACTGTGTGCTCAGACCTATATTTAAGATCATCCTTGGACAGCAGTTGGAGTCAGAAAATCAAGTGTATAATTTTTGATTAGTGCATCACAAGCTTCCAGGCTTGCCTAGACCGCAGCAGTCTCTTCTGGAGTTTGTTTTGCAATTGGCTGTAGTCTGAAAACAAATGAGCCCTGGACTTCTGCATGGAAGAAACATTACGATGTCGGTGAGGACTTCTGAGGCTAACCCCTCCCACACACACTCAGCCTTGTTGTGAGAAGATTGCCCCTTCCCACCCCAACTCGGGGTTTCCTATCCTGTTCCCCTTTGCCTAGGAGGTCCTCTCCTTCTCTTTGCTTCCCCTTTCTTATGGCCTGGCTTCATTTCATTTCCACTGCTGCTTCCATTTCCAGCCTTTGAGCCCCTGAGTCCCCACACTTTGGGGGGCATGCCTCCTGTAACACAATAGTAACAGGACTGATGATGCTAATTATCATTTAGTCGCCACTTTCCATATCTCAAGCACTGTTCTCAGTGCCTTCGTAGCGCCACTTCACTTAATTTCAAAGCAGTCGTCGGGGGTCATGTACTACAAATATTATTCTACCTTGCTAGTAAGGAAATTATGATTAACGAAGTGAAGTAACTTGACTGAAGAGCAGGGACTGGTAATCTTGAGCTTGAATCATGAGTCTGATGCCAGAATTCAGGTACTTAACTTCTACATCATTGTCTTAAAGAGTAGCATGATCTTTGGTGAATCTTGACTTGTGACTCTGATCCCTGAAGTCATGTTAGTGAGCTGTGCACCCTTAAAAATAGATACGTTAGGCTACTATAGGGAATGTCAAAGGGCATCACCCATATAAGGACAAGTATTATTTTGTAACACTTTTATTTCAGTTTGGCATGCTTGCACACATGTGTGTGTGGCTATCTCCCAATTTTAGACACAACCAAAGACAGTTAAAAGACATCTGGTATACAAGGTCCCTCTGGGAAAACATATTAGCAGCAGTGCTTTCCTATGGCGCTGATGGATGTGAAATTGCTTAACAAATCATAGAATACTATATAGAAAGTAAATTACAGGTTGATTTTTACTGTTCTGGCGTGATCTTCCTCATCTATCCTGGGGTGCATGGAGGGGCGGAGTGTTCTGACAGTCACTGCAAGCTCCAGGGACTCTTCTACCTCACTGTCCATGGCTGCTGCAAACTGCCAGCCCTTGGGGTAATGTTTCTTCCAATTAGCTCAATGCCCAGAGGTTAACTGCTTAGGTGTCTAGTCCTTCGGGAAGTGTTTTCAGGAGGATTTAGCACTGTCAGGCTTTCCCCAGGTACCCCAGGGCTAGCTGGGGCCTAAACTCACTCATCCCTTCTGCTGACACTGTTTCCTGGGGACACTGGGGCAGGACACACAGGCTGCTGGTTGCACCACCAGGTTTGTGTCAGCTGTCCTATCACAGATTGAAGAAGACCTCTGGAATTTGCTTTCACGTCCATTTGGGACCATCAGAGCTAAGAATCAAACAGTCCTAAAGGTTTACATGGGGATAGGTGGGGAGGGGGAAGGTCTTCTAATAAGCATAAGCAATTTCTTGCATGTTGGGTTTATTTCTCCCAAGGTTACTGTAGAAGGCATGGTCCCCCTGCCCTACCTCACCCCATCAGCTCTTAAACCTGGGTGGAGTGAAAGATGACACCTTGCAAGTTCTAGCCTTGATTTCCTGTAGTGGCTGTGGGCTGGGGTTGCATTGGATTGCAGTTTAGCTTCCTTTCTCTCTGATTTCTGATTTATCAACCCTATTTTTATATGATCATCTCCATAAAGAGCCTTTTTGGTCATTTTTTTCCCACTTGGCTTCCCCCTTCTCTTTGCCCATGAAATGCCAATACCACAGATACGTCATATGTCTGCTTACCTATTATACTCCTCTCTGTGCTTTATACATAAAAGAGTTAGGTTTTATTCCCCACCACAATCCCTGAAACCAATTTTTGTCCCCTTGGGGGTGATTTCACCCTGTTGAGAATACACGCTCCTCAGACATAACACTGACCTACCTAGCCTCTCAAGGCTTCAGGACAATAGCGCATTCTCATTGGATTGTGCAATTACCAGAGGCCATATTACAAGTCAGGTGCTCAGCACACGCTTGACTCTAATTAAATAGTATCTCCTTACTATTCATGATCATGAGAGTTAACATTTCCTAGGAGATTATTGTATGATGGGATTTAGAAATTTTCATAGATGCAGTGACTGAATTCTCAGAGCAACCCTGTGAAACAGTGACTATATTTGCCATTTTATAGATAAGGAGCAAACAAATTGATTTATCCAAGGTCACACAGCCAGTAGATGGTTTCAGAGAGTCTGTTTCCTCCACTTAAACTCTTGGCCATGGTGCCATGTGTATTAGTCCTATAAATACAATGTTAGTAGAAACATCAGCATTAATTCCTTAGCCTTTTCAACAATAGCAAATGGTCTTACTAGTTCTATGACTCCAAATGAATTTGTGCCCATGTGGTCATCTTAGGACTTTGTAATGAACTTTTCTGATTCTTCCATCTCACTCAATGCTGCCTGAATTACTGATAAAAACTCATTATTTTAATTCCCAATCTATGAAACCACCCAGTCTGGCATCTCCTACAACCATTCCTCCTTCTTTGGAATCAAGATGGCACCAAGCGTGGGCTGCTGCTGTAGAGATGCGGGTTGCTATGGCAGCAGCTCCTGCCTCCTTCCTGCCCTCTCAGAGGTGCTCTAACACAGGCAGCAGTTTCTATGGTAACAAGCTGAGTGGAGGGTCCATGAAGAGAAGACTGTGTGTGTTCTGACATGGGGGGAATTGAAAATGAATCTTGGTCATTTGGGGGGTTAATCTGCCATATGTCAAAGGCAAACAGTATCATCATTTCAGGAAGGGTCCCAGCAAGTGAAGCATTAGAGTTTCTTAGCTTATTCTCTCCTACAAGTTCACCTTTTGTCTTTCTTAAGGATAATTTAAGACTTCAGAAAATAAGACTAAGATGAAGCAGAGGAACTTTGAGAATAAATTATCAGGGGTGCATAATTCAATTATTATGCAAGCAGTAAACCCACAAACAAACTTTTAAATATGAATCCAAACCCCTTGGAGAAGTTTCAAAGGATGAAGGAAGCCCTGTCCCACTTGAAGCTGTTCATTGCCCAGTCAGAAAACACTTCATGCTGACTGGCAGACTCCACCCTGCTACTGCTGTGCCCCTCCAGAGCCCACATCTCTCCTGCTGCCAAGAGGGCAGGGCTTCTCCACTCGTCTCCTGGATCCATGACTACTGCACCTCAGGATCCCAACCACAAAGCAACATTGACTTTGCCCTTTGCATGCTTTCAAGGTAACAGGACATGCGGGAGGAAAGCCAAGTTTGTGTCAGCTCAATATTCTAAGAGCAGGCTCAGCTCAGCAAAGAGAGACCATTTGCCAGTGGCAACTGTTTTGTGTCTCTGTCTGAGTCAGCATGCAGAATAAGAGATGGGATGAGCTGGCTAATGCTTATTGAAAGTTTACTATGTGATAAGCACTGCCCCAAGCAATGGATTCATTTCATTTTTCCCAAGAACCTGATGAGATAGATATCATTATCCTCATTTTAAAGATGAGTAAATACAGATAAGCTAAAGAACCTTATTCAAAGTCTCAATGTAGTAAAGGGCAGAACTAGGTTTTAAATCATACATTAGGATTTGGGGGTAGCCATGGGCAGGAGCAAAATTAGTATGCACAGAGAAAGCTGGGCAGAAAGTGAACTTGTTACCAGAAATGGTGAGAGCCACATTAGGGGGTCTTTCACTGACATCTTAAGGAACAGAAGGGATTTAGGAGCTTGGAATATGGAGATATCCAAGGATGATCCAATTTCATTCCAGGTGCTCAATCCCTTGGTCCAGCCCAGGTTACAATCAATTTTGTTTCATTCTCAGACTCTTCCCAAGTAATGAAAAGACAGTTACTGGCAGCACCAGACTGATATTCTACCAACACAGTGACATCAAGACAAAAAGGGGACCTATTCCCTCATTATTCTAGTCAAGTCTTAACATTGACACTGTTGGTGTGATGGTCAGTCCTCAAACCAATCATTTGGTTGCTTAGCCAGACCTGGGTCATCTGACAAACTTTGGGGCAATGGTTAGAAGGAGGTGAATATTGGTAGGAGGAGTTTCCAAATGAAAGTCAGAGTGCTATGAGCAGAAGGGGGAATGGATGCTGAACAGGCAAGACAAGCAGCTGTCCTTAACCTTTGCTTTTTAGTATGACAGAGAAATGGTGATCAAAGGCCAGATTCTGCCTCCATTGCTTCTGCCCTCTTTTAGTTCCCAGCTTTATAAAGCACAGACACCAGTCAATCTCTCCTCTCCCCCAGGAGGGAATAGTCAGCCAGTAGGAACCGCGCCACACTGGTCTCCGCCAGACACTCTCCCTATGCACTTTGCACTTTGCAGGACATGGACACCTGCTCTTTCCCCCACCTGCACTTGCACCGCCTCCTTATCTTTGCTTTCTGAACTTCTCATTCACCTCTTTTCACATTCACTTCACTCACACTCTTCCATCTGAAATGCTTCAAATCGTTCCTTGTCCTCTTTCAGCTCATCCGTCTTCTGTCAATTGCCCACTATCTTTAAAAACCAAAGGCCCAGCTCTCCCACTACATTCTGAGCCCTTCCTGTGGCACCGCCCAGGCACAGGAGACCCGCAGCTTTAGGTGGTGGGTCCGGGAGTATGTGTTCAGGGCACCGAGGTTCAGGAAGTGAAAAGCACCTCTCTGGGGTTTTGTTGCTGACAGGAGGGTGGCAGCTGTGTCACCTGGGGCTTGGCCAGTCCCTCAAAGGGTTAAACTAAAGTTCACATGGGGCTCATTTGTACTTATTTTTAGGAAGTTGTTGAATTGCAATAACTGCACAATAGTTGCAGAGACAATGGCGCTTACCATAAGTTTCTAATCATAAGTCAGAAAATGATGGTGACCGGACTGTCTTGGTTCCAGGAAGTGTGCACTGGTGGGATCATGGGAACTGGCTGGAACTGGAAATCAGACAATATAGAGGCTAAGATGAGACAAGGGTCAAGGAGAAGGACACCTGACATCCTCGACCCTCTTCTCCATGACAGCTCCTTCCAGCCCTAACCAAATTTGAAACCAAAGTAGGTGGGTCCCCTCTTCCTGGAACATTCCTCCCCTTTCCCAGAATTCTGCAGATGTTCCAGAGCCAAACATGCCCTTCATTCTTTCTTTGCAAAGCCTATGATCTTTCTCCCAAGTGCCTGTGATAGGGAAGGGCTTTAGAGCCGGAGCTTGCTTCCCTCTTCCTTGACCACACAACACATTTCTTTTTATTGGTTCCTATTTGTGGTCCTCAGTCTTTATTAGGCAGTAGATGAAGAAATTAGAGGTATTTGGTATCAGATGGGAGATCTGTAATGTCAAATTTGTCTCTTTCCTCTCATCTGCCAAACACTTCCTCTAGGCTCAAGCAAAGTCATCCCTCAGCATGTATTTGCTTCCTTCCTCATTGATCTTCTAGTATCTTGTGCTTTTTTAGCTCCCAGGACCTAGCTCTCCTGTGGGAGCCTGTGGCCTCTGTGGTACTAAGGTAATGGAGATTAAGACACACATCTGCTTGGCAGAAGTTTTGCTGATTTTATTGACTACAATATCCTTCATTTGTGGGGAATTAGAGTGTTCAGAAATAAAGTGGCTCCGAAAGGCCACATGACAGGAGGGGACTATTATGGATTGCATGTGTTCCTCTGAAATTCACATGCTGAATAGCAGCCCCTCCCAAGTGATGTCATTTGAGGCAGAGGCTTTATGAAGTAATTAGGTTTAAATGAGGTCACAAAGCCACAATCCTGACCACAGGATTTGTTCCCCTTGTAAGAAGAGGAAGAGACACGGGACTTTTTCTCTCTCCATGAGCATGCAGAAGGTGTATCTACAAACTAGGACCTTAGATTTCCCAGCTTCAAGACTGTGAAAAGTAACTTTCTGTTGTTTAAGTCATCTAGACTATGGCATGGTCTCAGAACAGCCTGAGCAGACTAAACCAAAGGTATTATTATCAGAAGCAAATCTTTGTGCAGAGAGTTCAGAAGGTCTTGGAGCTCGGTGGTTAACTATCAACCCTTAAATTCTTGATTTCATGTGCCAGGTTAAGGAAGAAACATGATGTGTTAACTTCCCACACATGGCTCACACCATTCACTAAATTCTGCTCATTCTCTAGGTACAATGCAGGACTGCACCGCACTGTCCCCTGTGGGTAGTTACGCACGTCCAATGGAATGTGCACAGTCGCTTCCAGGTGAGAGCTGGTGAGAGTGAGGGTCCATGTTCTCTCCTCGTCTTTCCTTCTGCCATGACACCCAGCATTAAGATGACTGCTGCAGGTCAGGAAACAGACCTCCCCACCCCATGGTCTTCTATGGGCACATGTCATTAATGCCATATAAACCTCTGTGTTACAGATCACAGGGATTTGGAGACTTTTATTGTGCTATAACATAGCCTGACCTGTCTGATGTTCCACTGGCCTAAAAATTCTCTTCTCTATCCCCTAACCCTGTGATTCAACCTAATATTGGATGTTATCTTGTTTATTTACTCCCCCACCAGAACCAGAGCTCCTTGAAGGCAGGGACTTTATCTTGTACACAACTGTACTCTCAGGACTTCAAAGAAGTTTGTTCAGTGAATGAGAAAGTGAATGGAAAGAAAGCCATGAAGAAAAACCTTTATGTGTCCATATGCTCTTCAGAGTCTTTTTGGCTTAAAATGCATTTTAGAATTGAATGGAGACCTGGCAAAATTTGAAACTCTCTTCCCTCCTTGGAACTCATTATTAGTACTATTTTGATATTAGATATCAATATAATTAGAACACCTCATGCAACTACCCCAGTCGGACTTAACTGCCCTAGGTCCACCCCAGTGAACTTGGGCCTCCCCTGCAGTCCCATCTGAAGGCGGCCTGACCTCCAATGGGTTTATCATTTGTTTTCTCGAGCAGCCATAAATCTCCACTGCTGCAACCTCTCGCACCATTATGTGGTCTGTGATCTGCACACAGCCTTTAACTGTGGGCCCTTGAAGGTGAGGGACTGACTCTGTCTGCCTGGATCCTGGGGCTCCCACAGCACTGGTCCTTCGAAAGTGTGCAAGTGGTCTTGCTGAGGGAATAAGCTGTCTTCTAATGTTCGCAGTTATTTTCCTTGTGTTAGTTTGTTCACTGTAGAACTGGAGAAGTTTATTGGAAAACTATTTTGTTTTCACCTTGTGTCTTCTTTGTGCTGGGCATGTAGTAAAAATTAAATAAATTTGACTTTTTTTTTTCCTTTAAACAGCCCATGGCGTTTTGTCTTTCTTACTGTCTGTGAAATCAGGGGTTCACAGAAGGGACGGCTAAGCCTGCTGTGAGATCCAGGGACAGGGTCCCTGGGCGTTCTAGAGGAAAAAGTATATTGGACAGGAAAGGCAGCTGCCACAGATGAATAATACAGTGATTCTATTGTCAAAAGCTTTAAATTCCTTATTTCAACACTCCATTTGAATAAATGCTTTTGTGTCATATTCAGGTACATGACATAACTTTGGAGACGAAAATCACATGTCCAATAAACATTAAATAAATGAATGGCAAAAGCTAAGATGATTTGCAAAATTAAAATTTTCTGTCCCATATGCAAATGGAATCAAGAAAACCAATTATACCTGGAAAGAAATCTCATTTTCTAAAACACTTCTGGAACATCAAAATACTCTTCAAATGAAATCTTAAAAAAAAAAAAAAAGAAAAGAAAAAAAGAAAAGATTCTTGCCTTTGCTTTGAGATCTTGCTCTGAAACCCTTAGAAATTCTCATAAGCTGTCTGGTGACTTCTGTCATGATATTACAATCAAACACTTGCTGTGCACGGACTGCCCAGAGATAGATACCTGGGTCAGTAGCCACCCTGTGAGTGTTTTCCTCACCACTGTGTGCCTTCCTGCTACTCACAGAGCAGGCTTGTAGCCTGAGGACAGACTCTTGTGGTCTGTCATCAGCACGATCCCACTGAGCCAGTGATGGAGAGACACATGGCAATAAACAATGGCTAGAAAGACTGGTGTTCTCCCACAGGAGGCACAAGGTAGAGTGGTCACCAAGAAGGAAATGGTAACTGCCTGCTTAGTTAAGGGAGGCTTTGAAGAAAAGCTGAAGCTGGTTAATGATGAATTGGAGAGAATATTCGAGCTCAGAGACATGATTACAAAAACAGAAGATTGTGAAACAGCATGGTCCTTTGGAGCCTTTCCAGGAGCAGCAGGTGGCTCAGCATTACTGAAGAACAGGGCATTCCTATGCTGCCTTCAATCTGCTTTTCATCAAGTTTTTATAGTCTTGCCAGCATAGTGTTTAAGCACATGCACTCACACACATGCACATACAGACATACTTAATGGCACTGACCTAAAATATAGATTTTTGAGCTTCTCATGGCTCATGAAGTCTGATGCAAAGGCTCTGGACTCACATACACATGCATACACACGAGCCTGGCATGTGTGTCTCTCAGTGCCTAACTTGGCACCTCCATTCTGTCTGTGTAAACAAAGGAAATAGGCCTGGATCTTGGTCTAGAGAAATATTGGAGGATTATTTAATTCCCTGAATAATCCTTTGGGTTTGAGGATTTTTTTTTTTTTTTTTTTTTGGTTAAAGTTAATAATCCTCTTTCCTCCACATCTTTTTGTTACAGCAAATAACATAGCAATAGCAACTGTCAATCCCAGACCTTTGCAGCGAACTAAATGCCAGATAAGAGCTGACGCCCTCATCCCCTTCTAAGGACTAATGATAACAAGAACCATTACAGCACACACTTTACCTGACCAGTGGTCAGGAGTCATTTTTAATGGCAGCTTTAAGGATTTGATATAAACTCACACCTTCGAAAAAGATTAGAACTGCCAAGGTCAGTGACACAGGTCTGTGTGTCACTTCAGCATCACAATATCAGGGTTGACCTCCTTTTCCTCAGCTTTATTCTGGTAGGCTAGTGACCCACTGGCAAAGTGGAGCAGTGTAGAGACGAGGACATCAGTGAGACCCTACAAGCTGGGAGCCATCTCAGTTGACAGGCATGATGTTACTGTGACAGTACTGTCATTTTCATTTAGGGTAATAATGTTTGCTTTGTTTAAATACCAAATAGTTACTTTTGTTTTCAGTAAAATCATGAGAAGAAAAGTGAATCGGCATGATCTGGAGAAAATCAAGTTAATCAAATATCAAATAGCTATACAGAGAGAAGCAGTGTCACAGATGACCCTCACTGCGTCCTAATTTGCCTATCATTGGACCCCTGCTGTGATTTAAATATCATCAATATCACCAAGGATAGTGGGCTGCAAGGGCTTTCTAAAAATTTATGCTCTAATGATTATTTCTTCCCTAGAAAGGTAGCCAAGTAGAGTTTGTTATTTGGTGACTAAACCATTATTCCCTCAAAAAGAGAGGAATCTGGGGAATGGAGCACAGGTTAGGGAGAAGGTCCTAAGGTTAAAGAGGCTGGAATGGGCTGTTGGCAATTACACCAGGGTGGTCATAGCAGGGCAGTGCCCATGGAAGTTAGAGGCTAATGAAAGGTACTTTGTCTATTTCATCATTTTATCTAAGTTCATTTCTAAGTATTTTGTGAAAAGCAAAATAAATATTTCTATTCATTTTTTTTGAACCTTAAGAACTTCTTCCAGAGCTAGTGATTCTCTTGAAAAATGAAACTTCCCAGAAGAGCAGCTACAGATGAACTCCAATAATACACATGTCTGAAATGGAAAAACAAAGGAAGAGAGGGAAGAAGGGAAGAAAAGAAGGAAGGAAGGGAAAGAAGGAAGAAAGGAAGCAAGGAAAAAAGTAAAGAGAGAGGGAGGGAGGGACAGGGTACTGAGCAAATCTGAAATCATCAAAACAGTCCCAGAAGAGAGCTTGTCCCAGTTGGAATGCTCAGAAGGAAACTGTTTTACATTTTTTTTCACACTGCACAGTCTCATGAATCTCGCCTTCCCTCAAAGTCCAGCAGCTAACATTCACATGATGGTGATTTATTTCAATCCTGCTTTTATTAATAGCTTCTCATATTTGGTGAAATCAAATCATTTTGCTGCTGCCCTGAATGTTAATTTGAGGCATAGGCACAGAGCTACCTTGTCAGAGCATTCTCACAGATATACATAAGCATATATTTAAAGCCAAAGGACTTTATTAAAATTACTCTTTGTACTTTAAAACATCTTCTGTGTTTGTCTCAGAAAAATAAATTTGTGTTCAGTAAGCAGATTGAGGACCCCTGCTCTCATTGAGATTTTCTATGTCTTTTAACTTTCTGACTCATCTTCCTCAGAATATTTATATTAAAATAATTAACTTAAAATGTTTTCTATGTTCATCTCTTTCAGGAGTTTCCATATCTACTAGTCAATTGCCTTTAAATGAGTTTTGAAGACTTTTCTATTTTAGCCTATTTTGAAAAGAAAGGAATTTGTCAGTTTGTGGCTAAGAATACTAGACATGTAAATATAAAATATTTTGGGATCTGAAGGACAAGGCTATGCATTTGCTTTGTATAAGTCTTTTAAACATGGCAAAGGGAAATAAGCTCTGGAGTTTTCTTTATTGAAATCCTGTCTTTGTTGATTGCTTTATGTTTGGTTGAGCCCTTGGTGAAAAGCTCCCAAAGTGGGAAGACGCCCTGCTCATCGACCAGTCTCCCTCCTCATACTCAGTCAGCCGTCTGGTTAGGCAGCCACGGCTGAGGGGGTTGCCTGGACTGAGGTGCAGTCTATGTCTTTTACAAGTTACTCCCTCCAACTTTGGTCACACAAAAGAATTTCAAAATCAAGCTGTGCTCAAAGCTTCTTTCTCTTGTTCTTCCTGAGACTTGATGTGCAGACTAAAGACCGCCCTCCCACATGTATACATCTGCTCAGGCCACTGTGAGATGATGGAGAGCAGGATTGTGCGACTGATGTCATTTCTATAAGTGTTTGGAAAATATTGAATGAGCTTGGTTCTGAAGGAGTCAATGTATATTTTCTAGATGACTCGCTGTGGCCTTGCCTAATAGACTCCATGTTATTAAAATGAGGTCACAAAAAGAAGGTATGACCAATAAAAGGAGCAGGGAAGAGCTAGGATGGAATTAAAAGAGCTTAGCTTGAAAGCTAAGTTACAAGCTGCTATTCAGAGAAAATAGTGACCAGCCATGACCATGACCAACGTGGTAGGGATACTATTATTGGCCTAGCAGAGGTCAGGTGCCCACTTCTAATCAATCAACTACAACTCAGGGAGGGACTTGCAGAATCATGACAGGTCTCAGCAACCACATGGGCAAAGGGTGGGACTGAAGGAGTTTCTGGGAGAAAGTGCCCTTGGTGCTGGGCATACGAAGCTGGAGGTATTCACTATCATGCTATAGCCACAGCAAGGCTAATCTTTGACTCTGAGATTTGGGGGTGGTATACTTTTATTTTGTCAGGGCCGTTTTTATTTTATCATGGTAAATGCACATGAAATCTACCTGTCTAACCATCTTGAAGTGTGCAGTTCAGTAGTGCTAAGTACATTCACATTATTATGCAACCGGTGTACAGAACTCTTCATCTTTCACATCTGAAGCTCTAAACCCATTAAACAACTCTCCATTTTCCCTTATCCCAGCCCTTGAAAACCACCCTTCTACTTTGTCTTCTCAGGACCGTTTTAAGTGCCTGTGCCATTAGGGCTCTTTTAGCCATAAACAAAGAAGCCACTGGAAACTGGTAGTGCAATAAAGAAAATTGGCTCAAGAAAGTCTCTATCTGTCCAGCACCACTGACTCAAGAAAATCCAAGGAAGGGTTGGGCAAGCAGCCACAGAAATGCAGATATGGCCTTAGGAATAGATAGAGTGCAGACCTAAAATACCTCCAAATTCCTGTGTTCTTGCTTCCTTCTACATATCAGCTCCATCTTTCCCTCTCTGCAGAGGGGCTTTCTCTTTATGGCAGGGAATGTGGCTACCAGAAGCTTCTTAATAACTTTACCTACTAGAGAGACATTGAACTGACAAGCTCCAATATAAGTTCCTTGGGAATGTACTTACTGAATCTAGTGGATCAGAAGCTTATTCTGGGATCAGTCAGTCATGACCCAGGATGGTAGGGATACTATTATTAGCCAAGCTGAGGTCAGGTGCCTACTTCTGACCAAGTAACTACAGCTCAGGGAGGGACTTGTAGAATCATGACAGATACCACAACAACCATATGGGCAAAGGGAGGGGCTGAGGGAGTTGCCTGGAAAAAGTGCAGTGGTGCTGGGCAGATAGAGACCTACTCACCACCCTGCCATTCACTTACTTTTCCTCCTCCAGATACCCATGTATTTCAGATCCATTCAAATCCATTCATGCACTGTTTTGCTCTCATCCATTCACTGTGGCAAGTCTTTCCCAGGAGGTATCCCCTTCTTACCTGAAATCAGAGATAGTGCATGGCAGTTATGCTCATTTAGCAGTCTTTCTCTTTCCAACCAAAGCTTACCTGTTAGGATTTTAAAATGTAATTCTTCCCAGTGATATTCTTGTGCTTTAAAAGAAATTAAAGATCAAAATCTTTCAAGGTCCCATTGTCTCAAAGTCACACCTCATGGTGGGATCCGAGGCATAAGGTCACCTAATCTCCCCTCCTAGAGCCGGCTCAGCAGTTCTTCCTAATTGGAACAACATCAGAGCTGCTGGCAAGAAGACGGTGGGAGGTTTTCTCTTCGTTCTTATTATCCTAATTCCCTTGCTTTGTGACATTTAACTAGGCGGCTCCATCTGTGTTTTTATATTGGTCAGATTATGCTTGTCTTTAAAGAATTGCCTCGGCATTTGGGCTGCACAGATTTACAGGCAGGCAGTACTTCATCTCTACAGTATATTAGCAGAAGAGCAAAACCCAACTGTGTCCTGGGAGGCCTGCATCCCAAGCTGGCAGGGTCATAAACCTGCTGAGGCAGCATCCTCACAGAGATCCCCAGAGAAACTTACTGTGCACTGGTTCCTGAAGGAAGATCAAAATCTCTACATGGTGACCACATAAGAGCCTATTTAAAGTATCACCACTGGCCTGGTCAGTCCCTTCTGTATTAAGAGATCATAGCCCCATCTGACATTTTCAAAAGATGCTTTCAGGATCTGCTGCTCAATCTGAGGTTGTTGAGCACTATTCATGACTTTGAATAAAGTTAGAAATAGGTTTTTAAATGTTTATGCTATATTTATGGCCATAGGTATTGCCCCAAGATTTTCTGTGTAAAAAGAAAGATAGAAATACAGCATTTAGAGTCAAGTAGTTTTTCAGTGTAAGTCTGACCTGTTAATAGCTAGACTGAAAGAAAAAACAATTATTGAACATCTACTATATATACACAGTGCCTGTGCCTGTGTGTGTGTGGGGGGGGGTAGTCACAGTTTAATAAAGTGGAGCTTTTTTAAAAAGGAAAGAAACAGTCAGGAATGAAGGTAAGCAGGCAGGAATAGAGAAGAGGAAGAAACATTTTAATTTATTTTTATTTTAGTTGTGTATCTTGGTTGTTCCCCCCAAACCTGAGTCCCGAATTCAGGTCCTTGGTATGTGTGCAGAATGCACTTGGCCAGAGGAAACAAACCTAACCACTATGCTACCAGGGCATGTCTGTATGGCTTTTAGTGCTGCCTCTTCTCAAATTTTGTAGATGCTCACAGGACTCACCAATCAAATAGTTCCACTCTTCTAATTCATAAAAAGAGCATAGCATCTGGTAATTGTATGTTTCCTCATTTTACAGATCAGGGAGCCAGAACACAGAAAATAAATAGCTTGTCTATGATTATAGAGTCAGCTTGAGGATATAAGTCCAGACATCCTGGTTCTAGAATCCATACCCCATACAGTTTTTGCTTCTCATGAACAGTGTCTTTTCTTCTAAGAAGAGCCACCTTCTAGAACATTCTCCTTGATCTACCAGAAGCAATGATTTCAGGCTTTGATGTATACTATGGGTTAATCAGGATAATCTCTGTGTGAAGAACACAAGGACCATGAAACTAAGATCCAATTAAGACAAAGAACCCACAAGAGAGACTAAAATAAGGATTTTTACCTGCCTCAAGACCCTGGTCACTCTGAGAACTAAATTCCTCAAAAAAAAGTTTGTATACAATAGAAGGTTTGTATATTGCAAGCTTCTTCTGTTAAGAAATGACAGAAATCAAATTTGAATCAACTTGATTAAAAAGAAAATGTGGGATGTAGTCCACAAAAGAAACTGAAAACATTTGCTACCACAAGACCTCCCTGCAAGAAATGTTAGCAGAGATTCTCTTACCTAAATCAAAAAGTAGGAAGTCTACCAAAAACTTAAAAAGGCTAGATAGGCAAAACCAGAAAACAAAAGTCAAAATTACAGTAGCAAATTTTCAAATATCAATAATTACTCTGAATGTAAATGGACTGAAGTGAATTTGCCAGTTAAGAGGCATTGAGTGGTTAGATGATTAAGAAACAAACCATAGCTATATGTAGTTTTCAAGAGATTGATTTAAGATCCAGAGACAAAGGTAAACATAAAGTGAAGGGATGGAGAAAGGTACTCCAAGACAATGGTGAAACTAAAAAAGTTGGAACAACTATACTTGTCTCAGATAAAATATACTTACAGTAACAAAAAAAGGTAACAAAAGGTAAGTATGGCCATTATGTAATGATATGTAATGATCCATACAACAAAAAGAAATGGCATTCTTTAATATGTATGTGCCCAATAAAGGAGCACCCAAATATAACAAGCAAATATTAACAGATTTAAAGGGAGATATAGATAACACAGTAACAGTAGGAAACTTTAACACCCTACTCTCAGTAAAAGATCATTCAGACAGAAAAATCAACAAACACTAGCTTTAAGTAATAAATTACAAAAGATGAACTTAACATATACATATATATATAAACAGAATGAGAGAGAGAGAAAATTTCATCCTAAAATAATAGATTATACATTATTTTCAAGTGCCTATGGAACATTATCAAGGATAGACCATATTTTGGGACACAATTCAAATCTGAACAAATTTACAAAGATTGAAATCATATACAGCATTATGTTGATCACAATGGCATCAATCTAGAGATCAGCTAAAAGATGAAGGAAGTCAAAACTGCAAGGGAATGGAAATAAACATGTTATTAAACAACTATTGTATAAAAAGTAAGTCAAAGATAAAATTTTAAACTATCTGTCGTCTTATAAAAATGAAGACACTACCTATTAGAATTCATGGGATGCAGTAAAATCAGTAACATGAGGGAAATTTATAGTGACACAATCACTCTAAAATGTATAGTGATACAACCTCAAGAAATAAGAATTACAAATAAAAACTTTAAACTTTACCTAAAGGAAGAAGAAAAAGTAGAAACAAAGAAACCAAGGTCTAGTAGAAGAAAGGAAATAATAAAGCAAGAATTCATGAAATAGACATTAAAACACTATTCAAAAATCAATGAAACAAGAATTGGTTTTTTTGAAAGGATAAAAAATAGACACACCACTAGCAAGACTCACAAAGGAGTGAAGAGTGGAAACAAATAAAATCATAAATGAAAGAGGAGAAATCACAACTGATATGATGAAATACAGAGGATTATAAGAGAATACTATGTACACCCGTATGGCAAAAATTGGATTCTGTAGGAAAAAACTGGACACATTTTTAGAAGCATGAAACATTCCAATACTAAATCAGGACGAAACAGAAACCCTGAACAGATTGACCACAAACAACGAAACTGAAATGGTATTTAAAAATCTCCGAAAAGACAAAAACCTGGGACCCAATGGTGAATTCTACCAAATGTTCTCAGAAGAATTAATACCAATACTTCTCAAATTGTTCCCCAAAATTGAAGAAGGCAAGCTTCCAAATATGTTTTATGATACCAACATTACCTTGATTCTAAAAGATATTACGAGAAAAGGAAATTACAGACCCATATCCTTGATGAATGTTTACATAAAAATCCTCAACAAAATTCTAGCGAATTGAATTCAATAATTCACTGAATGAATCATACACAATGATAAAGTAGGATTCATTCCAGTTATACAAGGATAGTTTAACAATAAAGTCAATAAATGTGATATACTACATCAACAAAAAGGAAGGCAAAATCCACATGATCACTCAATAGGCACAGAAAAAAAAACATTTGACAAGATTCATGTCAAGTATTTATGAAAAACTCTCCAAACAATGGGTAAGAATGAATATATGTTAACATAATAAAGGCTATATGTAAAAAACTCACAGTCAACATAATATTCAATGGAGAAAAACTGAAAGATTTTCCTCTAAGATCAGGAAAAAAGTTAAGGTTGTCCATTCTCACAACTACTATTTAATAAAGTGTTGGAAGTCCTGGTCAGTGTAAACCATACAAGAAAAAGATATAAGATTTATCCAAATGAGAAATGAAGAAATGAAACTGTCACTATTTACAGATGACATAATAGCATATATAGAGAGAATCCCAAAAACTCCAGTAAAAAATGTTCTAGAAATAATAAACAAATACAATAAAGTAGCAGGTGACAAAATTAATATTCAAAACTTTGTTACATTTCTATTTGCAGCTGATGGAAATGCAGAAAGAAATATCAAGAAAACAATCCCATTTGCAATTGCATCAAAAGAACAAAATACCTTAACCAAAGGAGTGAAAGACCCATACAATGAAAACTATAAGATATTGTTGAAAGATATACATGACACAAAGAAATGGAAAGGTATTCCATGCTCACAGACTGGAAGAATTAGAATAATTAAAATGATCAAAATATTTATGGCAATATACAGATTTAATGCTAGCCCCATTAAAATCTCAAAGGCATTCTTCACAAAAATAGAACAAAATTATAAATGTGTTTGAAACTATGAGGGACCCAGGACAGCAAAAACAATCCTGAGGAAAAAGAACTAATGCAGGTGTCACATTCCCTGACTTCAAATTATGCTACAAAGCAATAATAACAAGTTAGCATGTTATTGTAATAAAGACAGAAATACAGATCAATGGTAAAGAATTGAGAGCATAGAAATAAGCCCACATGCATATGAGCAATTCATCTTCTACAAAGGAGCCAAAGGATTACAATGGAGAAAAAACAGTCACTTCAATAAATGGTGTTAAGAAACTCGACAGCCACAAAGTGGATCAGAAACTTAAATATAAGACTGGAAATCATAAAACACATGGAAGAAAACATAGGCAAAACACTATAGGACTTGACATAAGAGAGATCTTTGGGAACTCAACTTCAGTAGCAAGGGAAATAAAAACCAAAATAAACAAATGGGATTGCATCAAACTAAAGAGGTTTGCACAATGAAAGAAACCCACATGAAAACAAAAAGACATTCTACTGAATGGGAGAATATATTTGCACATCACACATCTGACAAAGTGTTAATATTCAAAACATATGAAGAACTCATTAAACTCAGTTAACAAAACTAACAATCCAATTAAAAATGAGAAGATGATGTTAATAATCCCATCTCTAAAGCCATATAAATGGCCAACTGATACATTAAAAGATGTTCTACCTCTCTTATCATTAGGGAAATGCAAGTTAAAACAATGAGATACCATCTTTCACCAGTGAGAATGGCTATTTTCCAAAAGAATGGATGTAGCAAGTGCTGGAGAGGATGTGGAGAAATAGAAACTTGTATACACTGTTGGTGGGGGTGCAAGATGGTGAAATCATTATGGAAGGCAGTATGGAGATTCCTTAATAAATTTAGAATGGAAATCCCAGATCATTCAGTTATTCTTCTACTGGATATTACCCTCAAAACAAAACAACACTTATTTGCAAAGATACAGGCATCTTCATGTTTATTGTGGCAGTATCTACAATAACCAAGAGCTGGAACCAACCTAAATGCCCACCAGCAGGTGACTGGATAAAGAAGATGTTGGTGCATATACACTGTAGAATACTATGTAGCTATCAAAAATGGTAAAATCCTGCCATTCTTAGCAATATGAATGGCCCTGGAGGGAATTAGGCTTAGCGAGATGAGCCAGAAGTAGAAAGTTAAATACCATATTTCACTCATATGTGGAGAATAGAGACAACAGGCAAATAAAATTAGACTTGAAAAATGAACTAAATCAAACAACAATAGACTTTTAGGCCAAAAAAAAAAAAGAGAGCAAATATTGTGAGAAGAGGAGGTGGAGGGTGCAGGGCAAGGGTGGAAGGGAATAGTTGCAAGTTACCATATTGCATACAAATATTAAGCTACTTTGGTGCACATCTTAAGCCTATTTAATGTTATAATGCAATATCCCTTCAACAAGATAAATTATTTAAAAAATTAAAAATATCGTAAGAGTTAGGAATGCAGTTAGATCTGAGACATCAGGAGCCTGGAGCAGACTTTTTGTTTTCTCTGCCTCTTTCTATATATAGGCTTCATTCTCTCACAGCAGGCAACATGGTTGAAATTTAGTATCATTTCACTTTAAGAAATAACTTTGATCCAGTTCAATTTCAAAAATATCTTTGGGAAGGATTTCAATTAACCGTGGATTGTGAGCTCACCCCTGTGGCCAAGGAGCAGAGAACCAGGGTCAATAACAGTTATCACCCAGAGAAAAAGGGTCATAAGCTCAGAAGAAGAGAGTGTACGAGGTATATAAGATAAAAATAACCTCGGTAATAAGAACTGATTAAGATCTTGAGCCTAGAACCTAGAATTGTGTCTAAAAAATAAAATGGAGAGCTAAGGGTATTTTATAAGTAATCCAGAAAAAACATATCTGAATGTTTAGGGAAAATTTTTGACCAAGATTACCCAGAAAGTAGTCTCTAAATTTTCCTTTCTTTGGCTAAAATTGAATAGAATAGCCAGTAGTCCCATACTCCACCAAAGAAAAATTTGCTTAAAAAATATTTTAGGAGATAACAAAATTCCTTCTGGGAAGTACAGTGTTCTGTGACCATCAAGTTTCTTCAGTTACTATATTTCAAAAGAAAAATAGGACACATTGGATAAGACTGATTTTGTCAAGGCTTTCTGTATCCAATATTAATGATACAAAATAATTAGGAATTACTCAAGTGCCTTTTAAAAGGTATTCTCACCTCCATTTAAGCCCCTTCGATCTATCTTCTGTACAAGTTCCAGGATAATTTGCCTAAAGCACTATTTTATCATGATTCCTCTTAAATTCCTAGTGCTCAAAACCACACATTATGAGGGGAGCCTTCTCTTCAATCAATCTTATCTCAATTATTTCATCTGGGGTTGACTTTTCAATCCTCCAGATTTTTATTCTTATTTTTAAATAACTTGTTTTGATATTCCTTAACTTAAATAATGTAGTTTGTAGTATTTTAAAAGAGGACAAAATAAAGAGCAATAAGTGTTAGTGCAAAGGTATTGAGGGTTCTTGTGAGTCTGAGAGATTTTATCAGGCCCACCTGCTCTGAAGACAAAGGTAGCACAGCAGACAGAAAGTAATTGAGATTTATTGACATGAAAATGAAAGTCCACTTTTAAGAGCTAGAGCAAAGGCAGGTCATTTTAAGAAGGGAGCAGGCACCAGGAATCTGGGCCTGGAGATTTTATGGGTTATTCCCTGCCCAGGGTTGGGATAAGGTTTTGGGTTAATCTGTCAGTTACTGCCTTTTGAACTGATTGAAGGATCCCCTTGAACTTTAAACTGATTGTTAGAATTCAGGTAGCCTTCCTTACCCTTTTTTTCCTATCCCCATCGCTCCGTCCTCCTGTACTCTGCCCATACCCACTGCTACCTAACATAAGGATACTCTAATTCTGTATTCCCAGTCTTTTGTTTAAAGTAAAGCGTTACAAAATTATGCCAGACCCTTCATCTCTGTCTCCCACCAAAATAGTGAGTTAACAATATGTGAATCATAACAACCCTACAAGAATACTAAAGACAGCTCAGAAGCTATAGCATCCAGGCCGATGAAAAACCAAGAAAAGATTCCAAAGAAAGGAGTGGCAAATTTGTGGTATTTCACATAACCATTTGTGCCCCTCCCTCTAAATGGCACAACAAGACAAAAACCCCTCCCTGGTTCTCTCTCTCTGACCTAAAACAAAAGGGTAGACCATGCATTCAAAGTTTTGACTTGTCTAGGAAATTCTTGAAGGACTGATTTCTGTTTTTTATAACACATGGCACTGATGAGACTGACGGCAACATATGGAAGCTGTGAGACAAGCATAGTAAGATGTTAGGGCTAGATTTCAGAAGACATACATCAAAGGAAATAAGAGATCAGATATGTAAAGACTAGAATTTCTATCTAGGTTGATTGTGAAGGTCGTCTGCTACTTGAAGCAAGTGCAAACAGACTGTGAGAGGTGACTATCACCCACATTTCAATAAAAGAATCACAGAGTATACAGCCCACTGTGGCCTAGAACCAGTGCAGTAAAACTTCAGGTTCCATGAACCTACAAGCCATTGACCCCAGACCCCACTAGGCCATGTCTGGCAAGTGCTCACTGGGCCTCAGTTCCCATGGGCTATCAACCCCCATCCTGCTCAGTCACTGCCAGGAAGGTGCCCCAGGACTTGCCCCAGGACTTGCAGATCCACACAGTGCCTCAACGCAGACCTAGATCTCCCAAAACTCATTATTGGTCTATGAAGAGTTATGCTTGTGGACTTTACCTGAGCTACCTGTGAACTACACCATTCTGGAGAGTTGCGAATCCTGAAAACACCACATGAAATAGTATTAGTGGATCACCATGAGAAGGCGTTCTAGAGAGCTGAACTGGTCCTGCCTCCACTGACATCAAGGGGCTGGACCCTGCCACATCATGATAAAGGTAGGAAGAAATCTCAAGCAAATGGAAGAAAAACCACCATGCTAAATTTAAGGCAGAAATGAAAGTCATGCCAAAATCTTAGTCAATAAAAAACAACTCATGAACGGATCAAAAAAAAAAAAAAAAAAAGGAAGTCAAAAGCTCAGCAGAGAACTTCATTGATATGGATTGGGATAACATAATAGAGTTCAAAATGATAATTATAAAAGCTGAATGAAATGCAGTAGGAGAAAACAACTACCCAAAGGCAATTGGAATGACCTTAGGAAAAATGACAGATCAAAGGGAGCACTACACCCGAGATTGAGGCCATGAAGAAACTCCTAGCAATTATGCTTATAGATAAAGGATGCAGCCAAGGATCGAAGATAAAGATGGAAATCTCCATAAATAGACTCAATCACACAGAGGAATGAATAGCAGAAATTAAAGACAAGATAACAGAGGTGACACTCAAGAAAGAGGAGAGAGAAATAACCGAGGAAAAATACAGAAAACCTATGAGGAATATCAGCCACTATGAGAGCAAACATAAAGACAATAGGTCTCCCAGAAGGAGAGGAGAGGGAGAAAGGAGCAGAAAACCTATTTAAAGAAGTAATAGCAGGGAATTTCCAATCTCTGTTACAAAAAGCAACTAAGCAACTACAGCAGTTCAAGAAGCAGAGAGAATACCAACATTTCTAAATGTAAATAGATCTACTCCAGGCATATCATAGTAAAAGTAGAAAAATCAATGACAAAGAAAAATACTCAAGGCTGCTGGAGAAAAGAAAAACAACCCTACAAAGGCACACACATTAGGCTATCATCAGACATTTCAAAAGAAAACCTATGGGCCAGGAGAGAGTGGAAACAATGTATTCAAAATACTAAAAGAAAAAAACTTAAGAGCCAATACTCTACCCTACCAAATTACCATTCAAATATGATGGAGGAGTAAAGATCTGAAATAACAAAACAAAAGCTTAATGTAGTTTTCTATCACTAAGTCTTCCATTCAAGAAATCTCAAAGGACCCTAAAACAGAGAATACAAAAACAAAGATTCACAAAGCCTCAAGAATGATAACAAAGAGGAAAGCAAAAGTGGAAACAAAGATGAAACTAAGAGGAGAGAATAAGAAAGCACTAAAGGGGGAATGAAAAACATGTAATCTGTACAAATATATAAATATGATATGGCATTAGCTCATGAAAGATGATCATAGCACAGCAGTTAGAGACAATTCATGAGACAGGCAGAAAACCCATTTCTAAAGAGATGCATAGCCATGAAGTAGATGAAGCTGACAGAATGGACACTGAAAACTATCCAAAGGAAAAAGCAAATAAGCAGAAAATAAAGTAACAAGCACAAAACACAAAGGCTCATATGACAGAAATAAAGTCCTACATTTCAGTCATCACTGTAAATATAAATGAACTGAAGTCACCAATCAAAATAAAGAGTGGCTGAATAGATAAAAACAGGACCCATTAATAAAATGCTGGCAAGATGCTCATATCAGATTCAAAGATGAACATAGTTTGAAATTCAAGGGCTATGTAAAAATATATCAAAGCAGCAGAGAGGAAAGGAAATCAGGAACTAACAATACTAATATCAGACAAGACACATTTCCAACTAAAAAGGGTATAATGAGACAAAGATGGATACTACATTATGGTCAAGGAAGTAATTAATCAAGGAGAAATAACGATCATCAACATATATGTACCCAGTGCAGGACCATCTATATGTATATAAAACAAGTACTGACAGAATTAAAGGTCAACATTGACAGTAACATAATAATAGCAGGGAACTTCAACATTCCACTTATATCAATAGATAGCTCAGGCAGAAAATCAACAAAGAAATAAGGGCCCTAATTAAAACAATGGATTATGTGAACATAACAGGCATTTTCAGGGTGCCATACCACAACAAAAAGAATATAAATTTCTCAAGTGTACATGGAACATTCTGAAAGATAAACCATATACTAGGACACAAAACAAACCAGCCAATTAAACAAGATTGAAACAATAGAAAGCATTTCTGAGCATAAGTGAGTGAAATTAGAAATGAACCAAAAGAACAGTACTGGAAGAATCATAAAGCTGTGGAGGGAAGAACAACAAAAATCAAACTATCATCAGAAAAAAGGAAATAATTCAACAGCATATTAAAAAAAATAGACACCTACTCTATAGTGGGATCTATTCCAGGGATGTAAGGATAGTTCAACATATGCACATCTATCAATGTGATATACCACATCAAGAAAGCAAAAATCGAAAACCATATCATCTTAATAGATGCAGGAAAAGCATCTGACAAGATACCCATTCATGACTTTAAAAACCCTTGCCAAAATAGGATTAGGTACCTAAACATAATAAAAATAATATATGAGAAACACATAGCCAACACTATAATCAATGGTGAAAAATTGAGAGCCTTTCTCCTAAGATCTGGAACAAGACAAGTTTGCCCACTATCACCATTACCATTCAATATAGTTCTGGGAGTCTTGGTGACAGCAACCAGACAAGAAAAGTACAATAATGGTTTGCAAATTGGAAAATAAACAAAACTAGCATTATTTACAGATGACATGGTATTATAACTAGAAAATCCTAAAGTATCTGTGAAAAAGCTGCTAGAAATAATGAAAACAGCAAAATAGCAGAATATAAAATCAACACATAAAAATCAGTAGCATTTCTATATGCAAAGAATGAAGTAGAGAAAAAAGAAATTAAGAATGAAATCCCACTCACAATAACACTAGAAAAAATCTAATACCTGAGAATAAACTTAACAAAGGAGGTGAGAGTGTTCTACAATGAAAACTACAGGAGCGTAACAAAAGAAATAGAAGACAGAAAGAGCTGGAAAAACTTTCCATGTTCATATGTTGGAAGAATTAACATAGTAAAATACAAAGCAATATACAGATTCAATGCAATTCCCCTCAAAATCCCAGGGACATTTTTCAAAGAAATGAAAGAATCAATATTGAAGATTTTATGGAACCACAAAAAAGCCTTGAACACTCAAAGCTATCTTAAAAAAAAAAAAAAAAGAAAAAAGAAAAAGAACAACAGAGGGATCATACTCCCTGACTTCAAACTATACTACAGAGTAATCATCATCAAAATAGTATGATACTGGAAAAAAAAATACACACTGATCAATGGAATCAAACTCAGAGTACAGAAATAAAGTCACACCTATATGGACATAATATTTATCATAAATTATGACAAAATTGTTAAGAGCACACAATGGAGGAAGGAAAGCCTATTCAACATTTTGTGTTGGGAAAACTGGAAAGACATCTGTGAACAACAACTACTAGATTACTCATTATTGTCATACACAAAAGTTAACTCAAAATGTATTAAAAACGTGGACAAAAGACCCTAAATCCTAAAATACTTCAAAATGTGGGTAAAATATTCCACAACTTAGACCTTAAGATGTCTTTGGGGAAGGAACAGCTACAGCAAAAGAAACCAAAGCAAAACTAAAGAATTGGCACTGTATCAAACTGAAAAACATCTGCACAGCAAAATAAACCATCACTAAAAAAAAAAACCAATGGAATTGAAGGAGATAGTACCATAATATAGATCAGATAAGAGCTTAATTTACAAAATATATGAAGAACTCATTTACCTCGATGATAAAAAGATAAATGACCCATTCAAAAAATGGACAAAAGAACTGAATAGACACCTAAAAAGACACACAGATGGCTTACAGACACATAAAAATATATTCCATATCACTCATCTTCAGAGATTTGCAAATAGAAACAACAAAGAGATGCCATCTCACACCTATATCAAAAAGACTGGAAATAGCAGGTGCTGGAGGGCTTGTGGAGAAAAAGGGATCGTGATTTATCTAATCACCTCCCCAAAATTTCATTAAGGAGGCAATTTTTATGTTGAAATATATTAGATAAATAAAATACGAATTAAAAGAAAACCACTAAAGGTTTAGAACTGCACTGTCCAGAGTGATAACCACTAGTTAACCAAATTAATTACTTAAATTAAAATTTAATAGTTTAAAATTTTTAATTAAATAAAAAATGAAAATCTAGTTTCTCGATTGCTGTAGTCATATTTATTTTTGTTTTGTATTTTATTTTTAAGAGTAATATTGATTATTTCTTTTGTTTACAATGTCACATATATTTCAAGATATTGAAATTTCATCTCAGTCTCTATTTCAAACCACACCCACCACAAGATTCCAGTGCCCTTTATCATAACCTCCATAACCACCATAGTGTTGTTTTTGTTGAAATTTGTGTGTTCATTTGTTTCATTTCAGTGTATTCCACATATGAGTGAAACCATCCTGTATTTCTTCTTTCCTTTCTGATGTAGTTAATTTAACCACATCTCCTTCAGTTTCATCCAGATTGTTGCAAAGGGCACTATTTCATCTTTTTAAATAGTTACATAGAATTCCATTTAGTATATATACCACAGTTTCTTTATTCAGCCATCTGTTGATGAACATTTAGGTTGTTTCCATGTCTTGGCTATCGTGAATTGTGCAGTTACAAACATAAGGTCACAGATATTTTTTCTGATTAGAAATTTTATATGGCCAGGAGTGAGATTGCTGGACTTTCTCCTCCTCCTTCCTATTATTATTATTATTGTTCCTGGAATTTTTGACTCACTCATCCCTATACTCAGGATATAAACAAACCTATAAATCTTTAGGAGAACAAAGACGTCTGTGTCATATCTCTAGGCCATTGGTCTCAGTGCTTTAAACTAAATAATTTAACTAATAAGGAATAGCATATACCAGGAAGGGTTATAAGAACTCCTATCATTCTGAGTGTGATGTGAATCTTGCCTCAACTAAAGACTCATCCACCAACACTAGTATGGAAGCTTTCTGTATATAAATTACCCTAACAAATTACTGTCAGACCTCATGGATGTGACTGCCTTGTTCTTTGAAATCAAATTACCTTCTCAGTTTGGAGAACTTATTTGTTCCCACAGCCCAAGAGCATATTACTTTAAAAATACACACACATACACACACATAATAGTAACTTATTGTACACATTAATATAACCTCATAAGTATAGGTTACCCATTCCTTAGATATATGTAGCATACCTGCCCTCTACCTCCAAATCACCAAGTGTTATTCACAATTGTCCAATGGGCTCCACCACAATTTGCCAGGCCCCTCCATCCCAATCCCTATTGGTAACTTCAGTTCTATTGCAAGTGTCCAGGGTTGGTTTTGTTTTGCCTGTTCCTTTGTTTCACATTCCATCTATTAGTGAGGTTATCTGGTATTTTTCTTCCTTTTTTTTTTTTTGGCTTATTTCACTTAGCATAATCCCAGCTAAATCCATCCATGTTGATTCAAATGACAGGATTTCAATCTCTTCTAAGGGCTATGTAGTATTCCATTGTGTATATGTACCACATCTACTTTATCATTCATCTGATGTTGGTTGTCTCTGGTTCTTAGCTATTGTGAATCGGGCTGCAGTAAACATGGGGGTACAAAAATCTCTGCAAGTGAGTGTTTTTGTAACTTTTGGGTAAATACCCTGAAGAGGTGGGATGGTCAAATCATACGAGATTTCCATCTTCAACTTTTTGAGTAATCTCCAAATTGTTTTCCTTAGGGGTTGTATCAATTTGAACTCCCACCAACAGTGTAAAAGCGTTCTGTTTTCTCCACATCCTCACCAACATTTGCTGTTTCCAGACTTTTAGGTAATAGCCACCCTCTCAGGTGTAAGGTGATATCTCATTATTGTTTTGATTTGTAATTCTCTGATAGCCAGTGAATAGGAACATCTTTTCGTGTATTTGTTAACTATCAGTATATCCTCTTCAAAAAATCTGTCCAATTCCTCTTCCCAATTTTTTATTGGATTGTGTATTTTTCTGCTACTGAGTTTTTTGAGTTCTTTGTACATTTTAGATAGTAATACCTTGTGAGAAATATGAAATGAAAATATCTTCTCCCAGTTGGTAGGTTTCCTTTTTATTTTGGTGATGTTTTCTTTCACTCTGAAGAAAGTTTTCAATTTGATGTAGTCCCCAGTTGCTTCTTTTTCTTTTTCTTTCCCTTAATACTGGAGTTGAGTCCCCAAAGACCTCTGTATGGCTGATGTCATGGAAGGTCTTTCTAAGAATTTTATGGTTTCTAGTCTTATGTATAAGTCTCTAGTTCATTCTGAGTTAATTTTTATGAATGGTGTTCGATAGTGGTCTGCTTCATTCTTTTGCATATGGCTGTCCAGTTTTCCCAACACCATTCATTGAAAAAACTACTTTCTCCATTGTATGCTTTTGCCTCCTTTGTCATAGATAAACTGACTGTATGTGAGAGGGACAGCTTCTGGTGATTAAGTTCTATTTCACTGATCTGTGCCTCTGTTATTATTTAAGTGTCATACCATTTGGATCACTATCACTTTGTAATATAGCTCAGTGTCTGAGCGTGTAACCCCTCCAGATTCATTCTGTTTAAAAAATAATTGCTTTGGCTATTCAGGGTCTTTTGTTGTTCCACACAAATTTTAAGATTTTTTTGTTGTATTTCCTGGATTTTAATGGGGATTTCATTTAATCTGCGTATTGCTTTGGATAAGATTATTTTTTAAGGAAAAGTACAGGCAGGAATGAAGGACCATAAGAAGAAAGAAGCACTTTATTTTTTATTTAGTTGTTCATATTGGTTGTTCTCCCTGGCCTGGGTCTTGAACCCTGGACCTTGGGATGTACATGGGACTGCTTCCAGGTGTTCTAGACTGCTAGGCCATCAGGGCACACCTAAGATGAGTCTTTAATGATGCTGATTCCTCCCAGCCATGAACAGAGTGTATCTTCCCATTTCCTTGTGTCCTCTCTTTTTTTTAAGGACTTGTAATTTTCATTGTAGAGGTCTTTCACTTCCTTTGTTAGGTATAAACTGAGGCATTTTATTCTTTAACTTCTATTTTAAATGGTGTGATTTTCATGATTTCATTTTCTTCTAGTGTGTTGTTTGCATATAAAACTGCAATGGGTTTATGAGCATTGTTTTTGTAGCCTGCCACTTTACTGTATTTGTTGATGTGTCTTAGAAGTTTTTTGACAGAGACTTTAGGATTTTCAATATATATTATCATGTTATTAGCAAAAAATTATAATTTTACTTCTTTGCAACTTGGATTCCCTTTATTTCCTTTTCTTGACTAATTGCTCTGGCTAAGACCTCCAGTACAATGTTAAATAGCAGTGGTGAGTGTGAATAGCTTTGCCTTGTTTCTGACCTTAGAAAAAATGCTTTCAATTTTTTTCCATTGACTATGATGTTGGCTGTTGGTTTTTCATATAAGGCCTTTATTATGCTGAAGTATATACCTTCTACTCCCATTCTGTGGAAGTTGTTATCATAAATGAGTGTTGGATCTTGTCAAAAGTTTTGTCTTCATCTTTTGATATGATCATGTGCTTTTCCACTTTGCTCTTGTTGATATGGTGTAGTAAATTAATAGATTCATGAATGTTGAACTATCCTTGCATAATTGAGGTAATACCACTTGGTCATGGTGGATGATCTTTTTAATGCATTTTTGGATTCTTTTTGCTAATATTATGCTGAGAATTTTTGCATCTGTATTCGTTAGAGATATCAGTCTGTAATTTTATTTCTTGGTGATGCCTCTTTGAGTTTCTGGTATCAGTGTGATGTTAGCCCCATAAAAAGTATTTGGGAGTGTTCCCTTTCTTCAATGCTTTGGAAGAGTTTGAGAAGAATAGGTATTAATTCTTCTCTGAAAGTTTGGTAGAACTCATTAGAAAAACCATCCAGTTTTGGGTTTTTATTTTTAGGTAGATTTTTTATTATGTTTTTAATTTCTTTGCTTGTGACTTTTCTGTTCAGGTTTTACAGGCCTTTCAGGTTCAGTCTTGGTAGACTGTATTTTTCTAAAAATATATACAGGTACTCAAGGTTGTCCACTTCATTGGCACAGATCTGTTCATAGTAGTCCCTTATAATGTTTTGAACTTCTGCAGTGTATTTTGTGACTTCTCCCCTTTTGCATCAGATTCTAGTTATGAGAGTTTTCTCTCTCTTTTTCTTTGTGAGTCAAGTCAATGCATAGTCAATTTTATTTATATTTTTCAAAGAACCAGCTTTTGGTTCATTGATCTTCTGGATTGTCTTTTTGCTTTCTATTTCATTTATTTCTGCTCAAATTTTGATTATTTCCTTTCTTTGACTGAGTTTTACATTTAATTACTCTTCTTTCCCTAATTGCTTTAAATGTAGAATTAGGATGTTTATTTGTGTTTTTTTTATTGTTTTTTTAAGGTAGGCATGGATTGCAATGAATTTTCCTCTTCGTACTGCTTTTGCTGCATCCCATAAATTCTGGTAACTAGTGCTTTCATTCTCATTTAACTCTAAGTATTTTTTTAAGTTCCTCTTTGATTTCCTCTTTTACCCAAGACTCATTCAGAAGCATATTGTTTAGTTTCCAATTAATTTGGGGTCATCTAGATTTCTCTTTGTGGTTGATATCTAGTTTTATGTCATGTGGTCAGAGAAGAAGCTTGCATGATTTGAATCTTTGTAAATTTGTTGAGAGATGTTTTATGTATCAGCATATGTTCTACCCTTGATAATGCTTCATGCTCACTTGAGAAAAAAGTGAAATCTGTAGTCGCTGGGTGTCTGTTATATGTCTGTTATATGGTATATGTCTGTTAGATTTTTCTTTCCAGGTGGTCATTTAAATCAGTTGTTTCCCTGTTCATTTTCTGCCTGATTGATCTGCCCATTGTTGCAAGTCAAGTGTTGAAGTTTCCCACTATTATTTTGTTGCTGTTGATGTCTCTCATCAGATCTAATATTAATTGCTTAATATATTTTGATGCTCTTTCATTTGGTACTCTTTCATTTTCATTATGTTTATAAATATTATGTCTTCTTGCTGAAATGACCCTTTAATAATTCCCATGCTGTCTTTTGTTATGCTTCTTAGATGGAAGTCTGTTTCATCCAATTTGAATATAGCTGTTGACTGCTTTTTTTTTTTTTTTTTGCCTTTCAATTGCATGATTGTCTTCCAGCCATTGACTATGAGCCTTTGTTTATCTTTTTAAAGAATGTGTGTTTCCTGAATGCAGCGAAAGTTGGGTTATGCTTTATAATCCATTCGGCCACTCTGTCATTTGACTGGTGAGTTCAGTCCATTCACATTTAAGGTGATTTATTGATTGAAGCTCTGTATTGTCATTTTGTAATTTGTATTCTGTATGTTGACCCAGACAATGCCGTTGTTATTCTGTTTCTCTTCTTATGTTGGATGGGTGCAGTTATGTTTTGATTGGTTTCCCTTTTTGTTGGCTTCTTTGCTTTTTCCCTGGGTATGTATTTTGAGGTTACCCTGAAGTTAGCATTCACAATTATGTTTGTTTCCTGTTGTCACTTGAAAGTCAGTTAGTATTTCACTCATTCTTACTATCCACATTTTTGTTCTCTTCTCTTATTCCCCGATTTTTATATTTGTTGTCTTACTGTTTTTATGTGCACTTTCTTTACACTTTATAGAGCATCCTTTAGTATTTTTGCAAAGTTGATTCGTGGTGATGAATTCCTTTAATTTTTGCGGATTAGAAAAAATTTTAATCATTCATTTAGTTCTGAATGGTAATTTCTCAGGGTGTAGTATGCTAGGTAAAAATCCTTTTCTTTCAATACCGTGACTATATCATGCCATTCCCTCATGGCCTGTAGAGTTTCAGTTGAGAAATCCACTGACAATCTCATGGGGATTCCTTTGTGTATCACACATTGTTTTCTGGCTGCTTTTAAGCTTCTTTCTTTGCCTTGAATTTTTGACATTTGATGACAATGTGTCTACGTGTAATTCTGTTTGGGTTTCTTTTATTGGGAATTCTTTGAGCTTCCTGGGACTGGGGTTTGGTTCATTCTTCAAGTTTGGGAAGTTCTCATATGTTATTTCTTCAAATACAGTTTCTGCCCCGCTTTCTTTCTCTTAGCCTTCTGAGACCCATATGATGTGACTGTTGTTCTTTTTTATGTTATCCCAAAGGTCTTGAATGCTATCTTCATTTACTTGCATTTTTTAATCTTTTTGCTGGTTTGGTTGAGTGAGTTCCTCTGCCCTATCTTTCATGTCACTGATTCTATTGGAGGTTTCATTCATCCTGTTGTTGACTTCCTCCTTTGAATTCTTAAGTTCAGTTATTATTATTCTTCATTTCTTTCATATCTTGGTTCATTTCTTTCTTTCTTGATGTTCTTTTTTACTTCCTCTATTTTTTTCTGGATTCCCAAGAGTATGATAATCACTTACCATAAATTTATCTCCAGGTAGTTTGCATGTATCTGCTGTATTCGGATTTTCCCCTGGGTTTTTAATTGTATCCATAATTTCACTTACATGTCTCTGTTCCTTTGCTTTCTTTGGCATTTTGTTCACATTTCTGTGGGTTTGGTTTCCCTGCAGTGATGGTGTTGTGTATAGTAATTACTTGCTGCTGGCCCACACTTGGTAAGCAAGTTGCAGTTCTAACTCAACCCATGGGGTGGTGCTAGTGGGTAACGTTGAGGTTTAATTTCTTTAGGATACCATCTTCTTTTAATCCTGGAGGTGGGATATCTGGAGAGCAGGATACTGGTAGATAGATCCTGAGACTACAGCACAAAATAGTGGTAGGAATGGGTTGGGGTGGGAAATTTCCTTATCTGCCTTTGTTTATGCTGGTACCCAGTTAATTTCACCACCATAATTCCAGCTCAGTCCCTGGGGCACTGGTTCTCCTTCCACTCTGCGCCAAGATGATTTCTCCAGACAATGTGTCTGCAGCATTTTAAGGAATTTTGTTTCCTTTCACAGTTGCACCCCACCACCCTGGTTCTTATTCAGAGTCCCAAGTCTGAGGTTTGGCTGTGTGCCAGGACGTTTTTGCCTACCCTTTGTTGTCACAAAAGTCACTCCACCTTCAACTGCTATGCCTGCCCTTCCTCTGTTTGCCTGTAGAGAACAGGTGAATTTCTTGTTGCCCTGTGTAGAAGGTCGGAATCTTGCCTCTATCAGTTCGCCATGGTCTCTGCGCTCTGAGACCAGCATATTACTTTTAACTCTAGTTTGTTTATGAAGAGAAAGAACAAACAAACCACACAAAAAACATAAAGCAGCATGTTTTTAAGACATTTATGAGATGCTTTTGTTAGGAACCCACGGGAGATGTGTGATGATTTTTCAAATCAAACTTTCTCCCCTGTTGATCCACCTCTTTAATTCTTGACACTTGGAAATTAATTTTACCACCACATTATTAAAACTACAGGCAGCAAAAAAATTATGTCGAATAGCTTCCTTTAAGTTGGAAATTTAATACTAGTGATAAATGTACAGAATGATTCACCAAATAACTGAGAGCAAACTACGTGTATTCAGAACAGAAGAAATCTTGCAGATGGTACAAAGAAAACTTTGACATTTAATCCAACAGCATAAAACTGAATGAGATCAGAGGGACTTTGAAATTACAGTTCCATATGGCTGTTGTTATAGAAAATCATCAGGGACTGTTATCGAGTTTGTTGAACACTACTTATAATAAAAAATTATTATCTTCCAAGGAAGGAAGAAAAACCATTGAACGCAAAGAAGACACTCCATTGCTGTAATTTAAATGAAATTACTGGCATATTTGTCACATAGCAAACACCATAGTCAGGTTTTTCCCATCAAATTATTAGTAGGAGAGTTGAGATTATTTGATGAAAGGCTTAAAGGGAACTACTCTGAGCGAAACAAGTGTCAGTGACATTCAGAAAAGTCAGTGCTGATGAATAAAACATGGAGTCTGTAGAGTACAATGAGGCGTGTAGATGATTTGGACATGCAGCATGTGTGGACCGATTTGAGTGACAACAGCCCATTCTAGGCAAAGAAGAATAAAACAATTATAGTTTTCAGAAAAGCAGACTTTCTGCCAGGGAATCTATAAGGGGGAATTTTTCTGGAAATACGACATTTCTTTTTATAGTGATTCCATCTTTGAGATGCAGTTCGGGTCAATGAAGGATTCAAGATGAGCATAGAAGTAGTCTAGGATAAAGTATAAAGCATCTTCCTCCCTTCAATTCTGGGATAAAATTTAATTAGACTTTCCCCCTAGATCAGAAATCTCCATGGGTCTCTGTGCTGAAAGTCTGCCATGCCATCTATCATTGGGAGCGACAGTTTCAAATAACTATGAAAAAACACACTAAAACTTGCCAAGAAAATTGTGCATTGGCTAGTCCCTTTAGTAGGAAGATTTCTCTTAGTAAAATCCATGTCATTTTGTCTTTAATAGATGTAAGTTGCCTCTTTTTATTGCATAGTTGAGTCTCCAGTACTTTATTTACAGGGCTTATGCTGTTGTGATATATCTTTAAATTGTGTGCAATTACACCCCAATGCAAAACAGTCTCATTGTCCTCTCAGGACTAAGTGTCCCATATGTAAAGGATAGGTGAGTTGAATGGACTCTAAGAGCCTTGGGACTTTTATTTACTATACAAATCAGAGACTACACTGTATAAACGTCCATGAACTCTTAAACTCTAAACATACGGGTAACAAGCACCTTCCTCTGTCAACAAATGTTTAGTTAACTAGATCTTTTCAATAGTGTTAACAGTGTTATGTTTCCAAACATAATAAAAACAGTGCAAACTGTGGCTGACCAATTTACTCTTGTAAAACTATTACCCCCAATTTTTGTACTGACAATTTAAAACTTCATTTGTTTATTGATTGTGGTAAGAACATTTACCATGAAATATACTCTCTTATTTTAAGTGTGCAGCATTATTATCTATAAGCATAATGTTGTGCAGTTGCTTCCTAGAACTTACGCATTTTGTATAACGGAAGTCTTGAGTCTTGATTAGGAACTCCTCGATCCTGGAAACCACCATTCTATTCTTCCATTCTCTAAGTTCACCTCCATTTTATATACGAAGAAACAGAATTTCTAATATGTAGATAATTTGTACAGATCATGTAACCAACAAGTATGGAAGCCAGAGTTGAAGTCTATATTGACTTAAAAGACCAGTATTTCTATGATACTGCACTACTTAGGAAGGGAGGTGGACTCTTGTTAAAAAGTACTAACTTTTAAGTGAGGAGTTTCTGTGTACCAGAAACTTTGCTAAGAGCAGTAATGCATCCATTTCTTATCAAAACTTATTAAGAAATTATACCATTGGTTATGTTTTATAGAGGAGGAAACACTTGGAGAATGAAAAACTCAGAGCTGGTGATCAAATGAAGCAAGTTGGCTCCTAAAGTCCAGCCAAGGAACCACTGAGGATATTACTTCCTTTCCAAGGTGAGGAGAAAGGAGAGAGCATTACCTACTCTCAAAGTTCCTGAAGGCATAGTGTTCTTTGGGTATCAGATTATCCCCTAAAAAAAAGGATCTTGCTCTCTTCAATAGTGCTCCAAAGTGATTCGATTTTGGTACTGAGCCTGAAGATACTGGCTCTATAGGGACTCAACTGGCCACCTTAGACCTTGGGCTCTCTGTCTGAATACAGCAGGCAGCTGACTTTACTGTATCTCAGGGGCAGGAAGACATGATGGGATTTGAGAAGTTTTAGAGAACAGAGAAGTGGAAACCCAAATAATCACAGCTTATTGGAGGATACTAGTGTGTAAAAGGTTGGTTCATTCAGTACTAATGAAGACTGAGTTGGATAATGTAAGTGACCTTGGTAACCAAATCCTGTGACAAAACTTGACAGGAAGTCTAATTATATAACCCTGGCCAGTTTTGCGGCATGTGCTTCTAGCTGCAATATTCTCTATACCCCAGTGCCAGTCCTGTTTCTCTGTCACTTCTAGTCTTATTTATTGATGTCTGGTATTTGGCTAAAAATCAGTTATCCTACTGAATGGTACATCCTATTCCATGATCCACCCTGTCAGATCAAAGGCTCGAAGATCTCTTTCTGATGCCCATGAAATTCCACCATTTAAGCTGCTTCACTTAATCCCTTCTCCCCCACACACAAGACTTGCTCTCCAACCTCATGGAGACTTCAAGCCATTTACTCTTAGTTTTTCTCCCTCTCCATAAGTGTCCTCTTTTTCCTATGCCAGTTAGTTGCTAAATGACCACAACTAATACCTAATCTTTCCCTCTTTCCTGTCCTTTCAAAGCACCTATCCTGACTCCAGTCTGGAATAAATCTGACTACCTGCTTTTCCATGGCTTTATCTGGACACCAGTGAAGAAAATAACACAAGTGGGCCCACTGATACCACTAGTAACATATGACCATCAACTGCAACTGTCTAGGATGCCTACTATGTTTTACTGGTCAGTTTGCACCCTATTATTTTCAGCCTTTACTCATCTTCTTAAATCTCTGATTCCCCTGCCTCTTCATGTACAGATTATCATTGAATCTAACTATACAAATTTTCTGCACAAGTTTCACATATCTGTTACTAGAACCCAACCCATATTGCCTTTACAGGTAGTATCTCCACTACCCAACTGCTCTTGGAATTGTCTGCTCACAGTTCATACATGCATCTGTCTCTGAAAGATTGCCCTTGGATTCTGGAAGCTATTTCACTCAGAGATGCCTGGGAGGTTATATACACACTCCGCTTTCCAGAGGGTAGTTGATGGCCAGTGACTGATGGATGCAGCCCACTTGTCTTAAAGACAAACAAACTTAGTGGGAATGGTCCACACACTGGAACTACCTGAGGGATCAGGACAAGGCTAGTTTCAGAAACCACTCCTTTGTTTAGGCTTTACCCTGCCCCATCATGCTTCCTGTGCTCTCTTACACATTTTTTCTTGAGAACAGTTCCTCAATAAATCACTTGCACAAAAATTCCCATATTGGACTATGTGGCCCAAGCTTCTGGGAACTTGACCTATTTTCTCCTGTTAGAACTGAGTGATCCCTGCTACTCTTCAAGGCAATGCCTCCTCCTGTGTTCTGAACCCCATGCTGTTCTCTCTTCCCAGGAAACTTTCACAATCAATAATTCTTTTTCTTTTCTTAGCTTCTTACCATCATGACTGAAACAAGTTCAAGCTTCTCCCATCTTAAAAAATAAATCTTCCTTCAACCTCATCTCCTTTCCAGCTACTGCCTCCCCTATCTCTTTCACAGCCAAATTTCAGCATTAAGTTGCTGTCATTTTAAATATTTTTTTTCATTCCTACATTTCTCCCTTGCATGTAAAATATAAAGGGTCTACAGTATAGTATGATTAGAGATTTTGGAATACTCAAGACATAGCCAGAAGGAAACCCTTTAAGAATATGCCTGCCACTCTTGCTGTTATTTTGAGCTTTTCTGGCATATGAGCTGGTGACTGCTGCCCCATGGTGCTGTTGACATATAGCTCCTCTATTTCATCACATCCTACGCCTTCTATACCCACTCCAATCTGCTTTCTTCCCCTGCCATGTTACCTCTGACCTCCATGTTGCTAAATCTAATGGACACCTTTCAGTTCCATCTCACTTGAATCTTCCTTCTTATTCTCTGGTGCATTATCTTTTACTGAATTCTTTCTTTGTATTCCCTCTGCCTGTCCTATTGCTCTGTTCTATTTCTTTTGTTCAGTTTCTCTTCTTTTGAAAACCCATTAAGTGATGGTATCTCTTAGAGATGTGTCTGAACCTTCTTTTTCACTGTTCATGTGCTCTAAGCATTTTTACACATGTGCAAGACTTTAATCATCATCTCTACACAATGGCTTCCAAAATACCCAGTCAGGGACTTTCCTTGCATAGCCAATAGCATTTACCAAATCTCTACTTTAAATATGCTTGAAACAGAATATGTCCAGAATTAAATACATAATTTTTACCAAACTGTTCCAACACCTATCTTGATAGCCTTAAGAGATGGCACCTCCACCCACATAAATTCTCAAGTCAATAATTTATGAGTCAGTTATTATTTCTCTTCAGCCTCATAGTCAATAAATCACTGAGTCATATTAATTCAATCTCTTAGAGATCTCTCAAATATATTCCTTTCTACTCACAATAGTATGCTGGTTTATTAATCATTATCTGAAGTATTGTGATAATTTCTCTGATATCTATAATGTCTTTATCAGTTGGGGGTTAATTGCAAGAAATAGATCATCACTTTTCTGTTAAGTTTAAAGAAATTTAATATAGGAAACAGGTGGACTGGAAGGCTCTGGGCTAGACTTCCAGAAACAAATCCAGAACAATAGCACAGAGTGAGTCAGCTGGGGAATTACTTCCATACCACAGTCAGCATCTTAGATACATTCCGAGGATCTCAAAGTCAGTGGATCTGCCTCTTGCTACCATTTTGTTGCTGGCTGATGCTGAACCACTGCTTCAAAGTCGGCAGCTGTGATTAATCTTGCCAGCTGAAACCAACTTCTGAAACTCCAAGATGATTGTAATTGGCGAAAGCTTATCTGCTCAGAACTTGACCTGAAACTTGATTTTATACAGTCTCTGAAGTACAGGAAAGCACGTTTGAGGGAGGCTGAACTGGACACTGATTTATTAAAATGGGACAAAATTGACAGTCAGAAAATATGAAAACAACTGTACTGTCCCATTTAAAATGGGATGTATGGTCAGCCTGTTGATTAGTTAATTAGTAAGGGAAAAGAAATGGATATATGAGTAAATAAAACTTATCTGAAATGAGTGACAAAAATAAAAACAGCTCAGCAAAATATATAAACAAAACTCCCTGGAAAAAGACAAAGTAATGCTGAAAGGAAGTAATAATATCTGAAAACCTCATCAGCCTCCCAAGTTCATTTAGGTACATAATGAAGGGGAGACAGAATGGAGCTATCATGTGACTGGGTCCCTGTGAACAGCCCTGGTTCTCACTGCATCCCTACCCTGAAACGGGGCTCAGCAATTACATATTCCAAAATTACATTCAATTCCACAGTGTTATGTTATTAGATCCAAATACACATCTTTTATTTCCAGGAGGTTGGGATATGGGGAACAGAGATTATATTGCACACTATGTGGCCAAGCTTCATAAATATTCACTTTGAACATCTGTCCTCTGTCTTCATCGTCCTCTCCTGACGCGCCATGTCAGACCCATGCTCCTCCTTTCAACCAGAGGCAGCTCACATTCTGACTGTCCCTTCCTTTCTTTGAGTAGGGCAGTGAGTCATATGCAACTCCTGCTCAATAACAATGTTTCTCTTTGGGATTAACTTCCCCTAGAAAGCAGAGTAGATTGTAAATACATAGTGAGAAGATTTGGGGGAATATCCCCAGTGTAATATTTGTTCCTGAAAGCCATCATTCCTAATTACCATAGGCTTTCACATAAAGAACTTCTCGTGCCTAATAGACTCTGATCATGGAATTTTTTCCATGATGTAGCAAGAATGTTTCCACTGCTTCTATTACACCTGAAACATAAGCCTCAGTGCCCTGGGAAATAGGTAAGTACCTTCCAAATAGAGTATGAGAGGAACACCCTTCCACATAGAGAAGTGTGGAAGAAGTAGAGTGAATGTGTCAAGACACTTTCTTCCCCATTAGCTAAAAGTTTTGCTGGGGTTGATTAGATATATTCTGAGAGATGAAGGGAGCCATGAGCTTTGCAGGTAGCATACTTTAGTGGACATTGCCTGGGGACAAACTACACATCCATGGCCACACCCAATGTGTACATAAAGTTGTATGCGACGTCTCAGAGTGAGGAGTCAGGACACTCTGTGCCGGCATTCTTGTCTTTCACAGGCCTGTGTGTGGCCTGCTGGGGACCCAGAAGTTTCTGCGTGCTCTTATGAAGGAGGCAAAGGTACAGAGAGAACTATTGGTATAGCAGAGGTCTGGGTCAAGAAGGGAGACCATTAGGTATGGGAAATCAATGACCAGAGACAATGATAGTAAAGACACTGACAGCAAACACCAGTTCTGCCATCAGATTCCGCTGCTCAGTTACCCAACAGCAAAGATGGGAGAGAAGAGCATGGGGACCTAATGTCACAATCTCCATGCCAAAAGGACCCATGCTTCCCCATATCCAGAAGCAAGGCCAGGAGGAAGGAAAGAGAACATATAGCTTTCAATTGACCAAATAATTTTCGAACAGAGACTCTTTTAAACTAAAAGAGTTTAAATGACTTGGCATGGAAAAACCATTATTTGGCAAGTTCAGAATTGTTACCTGACTGACTGCCTTCCCACAATCTAGATCATTCTCATCAGAGAAGGCTGACCTGTGGGGTCTGGAAGCCCCATGGAAGCTGAAAAGACTTAGAAAAGTCTTGTCCTTCAAGACTTCATTGGAATCCATTCCAGGATCCTGAGGGGAGCTGTGATGGAATGAGCATGCATCCTGAATACCTGAACAATCTAGCTATACTACAACAGCAATCCCCTCAGAGCTCTCAGTGTAGTGGCTGCCTATAGCTGCAAGTCTGTGAAAAATAAAAGCCCAGTTATATCTAAAAACCATAGAATTGCTTCTAGCAGTGAGCCCCCTACCCCAGGAGATGGTGAGGGAGGCAGCCAGCTGCTGTTTCATGAGAGCACAACCAGCCAAAGACACCGGTGGAACGGGGCAGGCCACAAGGCTGCGTCCTGTCTGCGCACCAACGGGAACATGACACTGGGTAAAGACAGGTAAAGCAAGAGTGGGGAACCCAGACACGGGCTTCATTTGAATATTATTGCCATGGCTTCTTGTGGTCTTTAAAATATGGAGGATGATGGTACTGTCAGGCAGGGCTGAGCTGTTGGAAGGACAAAACTGCCGGGAGCAGCAGCTTTGGAAATGCCATTTCAGCTGTTTAAATGCTATGGTTGGTTGTACAGAATGATTGTTATCTTGAGGCCTAAATTCTGCTGATTCAATTGTTCTTATTTGGATTTTCATATTATTCTTGACAAGATAATAAGTCTCTTTCAAAACATTAAATGGAATAAATCTCCTGGCTGGAGGTCTCCAGTTAGATTTAATTTTCTGCAGATATTCTAAGAATCTAATGAGAAATCAAAATGTAAGGGCTTAATTGGAATTCCTCTAATTCCCCACCATGAAGTCTTGTGGTAGAGAATGTGGCAGCAGTCGTGCAGAAAGATGTTTCCTTTCTCTCTCTCCCTCTCTCTCTGGGTTCAGCTGAATAAGTCCCCCTCCTGACCTTTAGACCATCTCATTAAACTTCACCATCTCTAGAAGGCTGAACATTAATTATAGAGCTTGATTTTTGCTTGTTTTTGTGGCCAATTTTAATGCATTCTCAAGTTTTCTCTAGATCTATTTAAAGCTACATGTTATGTCTTCAGCTGAGCTCATGGACATAGCAAATCAGATGTAAATCTTCAGAGCAGCTATTCTGCAGAAATTGGAAGGCTGAGAACTGAGTTTGTGAAGTCCCCTGGAAAGTGGTTGCCAAAACGCATTTCTTTCCTTTCCCTGGAGAAGTGACTTGGGGTGTTGCTATGGTCCACACTAGAAAATAACCACTACTTCTCATTGAGCACTTATTACATGCTAGGCACTTTGCTAAAACCTATACATGGATGTTCCATTTAATCCCTTTCCATATGACATACTAGCGAGGTATAGATATTATGTTTATCCCTATTTTATGGATGAATAAGTAGGCTCAAAGAGAAGTGCTTTATCCTAGGCCATGCACTTAGTAAATAGTGTGTGTGTATTGAGTGGTGGTATAGATTCGAGTTTAGATTCATCTGTCTTCCAGAGTTACACTGTCATTACCTGAGGAATAGCTCATGTAAGTTATACAAAACTCACTTTACTAGGTCCCAGGAGAGCATGATATGCCTTTCAATAACAGAGCACAATTCTTCTAAATCATCAACACATCCATCCATGGAGTTTGACTCTTTAGTTGCTTTTAGGACTTTTACAGAGATGGACAGTAAGGCAGTAGGAGGGACAACATGTGATGTTCATTCCTGGGAAATGAGACATAATTTCCTTGCCAAAAAGATTTTGTTATTCAGACTGGGAGAGAAATTGACCTGATGGTGACTACCTTCATGTTCTCTGCATAAGGGAGACAGAACCTCAAAGAACATAGACGTGGTAGTCAGAACTCCTCAGTTCTTGCCCCAAGTAGATAACTTAACTTGGTGGCACTGGGCAAGGACCATCTCCTCCCTGAGCTGCACTTTCCCATCTGTACCATGAGAGGGGTGAATGTTCAGTGGTTCTCTAGTCTGACTGCACCTTAGCATCACCTGGGGAGCTTTTAAACATACACATTCATGGCCCCTCCACACAACCCAGTAATTTGTAGTTTTCTGTGACTGAGTCCAGGCATCAGAGTTATGTAAAAACATTTCAGGGTGCACCCTGGTAGAGCAGTGGTTATCAGTAGTAGGTGAGTAGCAGTTAGCAGTTAGTCACTTCAGACACACATAGGCCATATACCCCTGGGTTTGAGTCCCAAGCCTGGGAGGAACAATCAGAGCGGAAAACTAAATTAAAATAAAATAAAGATGCTTCTTCCTCCTCTCTCTTCCTGCGTGCTTGCCTTCATTCCTGCCGCACCTTTCCTAAATAAATACATAATACAAACATCTCAGGATAACAATTGTGTCAACATGGATGGATATTGAGAGAATTATGCTAAGTATAGTATAATATACAGAGAAGATACATAGGATATGAACTCATAAAACATGAGAGAGAGAGATGGCAGGGAGGACAAGAGTTATAAACATCCACTTGTAAGACAAGTAAATACTGGGAATGTAATGTACAATATGATGACTATAGTTAACACTGCTTTATGGTACATAAGAAAGTGGTTGAGAGTTCTAAGGGTTTACATCACAAAGAAAAAACCTTTTTGTTTTCTTTTTTGTATCATATGAAACTTAGGTAGTGTTGTGTGTCAATTATATATCAATAAAATTGGGGAAAAAATAAATATTATACTAGGAAAAATAAAAATCGAAACAGCTCAGGAGGTTCCTCTGTGTGACCAGGATTGTGACTGCTGGATGGGATGATCTCTAGGAGACCTCTCAGACCTATGATTCCATGGAGATGTTCCTATTTTTAAGGATGACTTAATTAATGATTTCCCTGGGCATGGAGCTCTTTCTACAGAGTCAGCTAGGTTTTAAAGAACAAACCAGAAAGGTCCTTATAAATCATGCAAAATGAGCTGCCTGCTTTTGCAGCTGCAGGACAAAAATACCTCAGTGAACATCTATTTCTCCCTTCTTGTTGATGATAAACAACACCCTTCTAACAGAGCATGAGCTCCACCATCGATGACCTCAGTCTACCTTTATGGCTTCCTCCTCCCATCCCCATGTGAGCCCTCTGATCTCCCTTCGCAGCCCAAGTCCTTCCCCAAGTAGAGAATAAGGAGCTAGTAGGTTCCAAACCTCAAGTGTTGGTTAACTAAACATGTATACAATACTACATTGTTATTCAATTCACATTTGGGTTAATGTTAACTCCGCATCCATGTGGAAGAGGATGAATTAGGAATGTTTCCTGCCTTGTTTTAAATATTTTAATTGGCATTTATAGAAAACAAGGGATTTCTCTCTCTCCTCTGAGCATTGTCATTAACAGAATGAAGGCATCAGATAAGAAATAGGTTCAAAAGTAGACAATATACATACCACAAGAGGCTCACTCAACTAGCCTTGAAAAATAGCTTCTTCCAAGGGACTTAGTGAAATTTGTTGAAGATGTAGCCTACCTGTCTAGGGAATCTGTCAGCCTCTGGCTTCTTCCTGGACCTAGAACTGAACTTGCCATAGTTGCAGTTGACCTGTAGACTTATGTTCTAGTCCTTCACCTGCTTTCCTCAAATAATTTCAGGCCAAATTACATCCTAATCTCTCATCCATTGGCCCAAGATATTGTGTTAGTGTTTATGACTCCTGGGCCACTCCAAAATCACACAATTAGGGTGAGTCCCAGTGGAGTAGTGGTTTGGTCAACTGCCTCTGACCTAAGTGCAGTTCTTATACATCCCAAAGACCTGGGTTTGCATCCCGGGCTGGGAAGAACAACCAAGATGCACAACTAAACAAAAACTAGTAAAATTATTCTTCTTCCTCTGTTTTCCTGCCTGCCTGCCTGCTTTCTTCATTCTTACCTGTACTTTTCCTTAAAAAAGAGAAAATAATTTAATTAGTATTTATATTCCAACATTATCTACTATCCCTCCCTCAAAAGCTCCCAATAAAAGAGAAAATTACTATAAAAACATCACCAGAACAGAGTAAACATTAATCTATTAAGGGGATTAAATATAGAATATAAATAAAAACATCTTAATAAACTAAAAATAATACAGTCAACAAAAGTTGAGTGATGTGAAAAGGAAAGAGGTAAAAGCATAAGCAAGATACCATAGTATAGCTCAAAAGTCACTTCTAACGCGGGAAATAGAATTAACAGAGTTGACTGTTTATATGTACATGTGTATATATTTATACAAATAACTGTGGACAAATGTTCATCAATTATTAATATTATTTCTAGGGAAATTAAGTTCTAGTAAATTTAATCTGTTATGTCACTATTTTTCCTTTGTTTCTTGTTTGTACTTTTTACCTTACTCATATACTGTTTTTTTAAAAAATAAAATCATGACTACACAAAAATTCAATGACTGTGGGCCCATGGATTACTTCAAGATAAATTCTGAAATTATACCAATATTTTATGTGTAATATGTTTGTGTGCATTTTTTTCTGGAAATGTGTCCTATTCTCATCAAGATTTATCAGAAGTGTTTATGACTTCAGAATGTAGTTCTGTGCCTTCTGTGTTTCCTATACTTTCTGTTTTTAAGCTTATGGCTAATAATATATAGTTGCCCTTGATGATCAAGTAAATATAAGGCACTGATCCAAGTAGTTTATATGTATTGTCTCTTGTTTACTGAAAAACTTCCTCAGATAAATATTATCATTTACATGCCATGGAAGAGAAATGAGGATTAAGAATGCTCAATCACTTACCTAGGGTCAGAGAACAATCATAACTAGTGTTTGTAATCTGAGCTGACCTCCACCAAGGTCTGAGGTCTATACGCTGCTCTATTATGCTCATCTACCTCATTCAATAAGTCACCGAAAGTCATCTCTCTGCCATTAACTGCCTACAGTGAGCTGGCAGTGTCCCCACTGCTGGGAACATAGCAGTGAAAATGGACAAAAATCCCTTATTTATTTTAGTTGATATTCTAGAAATAGCTCACTACATTTTTCAAGTGTGTTTATGTTATTTCATTAAATAATTTTACTAATCCTTTGGGGGCAATACTTGATTGTCATTTTTATAGGCAAGTCAACAAAATCTGGAAAAAGATAAAGCTTTATTTAATAAATGATAGCAATATTAAGCCTGATAAGACTAGGTTGCATCCTTAAGTTTGAAGTATTCATTTCCTTTTTAATTATGCCATATACTAATAACAAATAGTGGCAGTGACTGATTAAAAGTGGTAATGGAAAGATTTGTCCATAGTTGTTCCCAGTTTTGCCTAACAAAGCCTATTGGACATGTGAAAAATCTTACATTTTTCCTTACCTCATTCCCATTTTCCTTTCAGAGTTCTTTCCAATCTTCATGTCCCTAATTTATCACTCATGGTCCTCTACTTACTTTCAGCTCTTTAGACATAACTATATATTTTACTCTTTTGTCCCTCCTCCCAAAGCTTAGGGATCATTTCATAATACTTGGCACATTTTTTCCATTTAGTCATTGATCATTGAATGCCTAGAGGATGCTGAGCATAGTAGCAAGTATGGGGAGGTATACTTACAAAGAAATGACACAAGCTTTCTCAAAAGGTGGATTTCGGGGTATAGTTTAATAGTATATTCCATTGGAATAATTTACCTGAGAACTTGTTATAACACATATTCCCATGTTTCACCCTGAGAGACAATAGTTATGGGGTGGTGACTAGTGATCTGCACATTCAACAAGTTTTTCAGGATCCATGGGAAGATAGTTCATTGAACATCCATTCCAAGTATCCTGACATCGTGGCTACACTTATGATTCTTCTGGCAATGTACTTATCACATGCAATGCTGCCATTCAGTGGAATCCATTCCTACTCATCCTTGCAACTCAAGTCACTGGCTCACAGTACCTTACCCAGAGACAATGTTCATCAAATGGGCGAAGACAGGTCCAACTACGCACACACACACACACACACACACCATCATCCACTTAATTTCCATGGGAAAAAAATATGTCCCATTTGTGAACCACTAAAGCACGTTTGGCATAAACATTTGTTTTTACAACATGTTAAAAAGAAGGGCTTCACAAAGCTATGGCGGACATGACAACTAAATAAAAGTAACCAGGTATTGCATAAATAAGAGTTACACTCTTGATAGGTTCCTTTGCCCATATAGCAAATAAGGCATAAAACCTGCATTAATGAAACTGAGTTTCTCAGTGAAGATCACAGAGCAAGGTGCTTAGGTCTAAGAGGAGAACTACAATTGTTTTATTTTACTCTGTAAGTCCTTATTTTGACCAAACCTAAGAAACCTTCACATCACTGATTTTGAGTTACTGTTAGTAAAAATATAATGATATATTAGGAAAACTTAATTTTTCACATTGTAGGTAAAAAAAATAGAACTAAAATTTCTAAGTATGTCTAACAATGGCTCCTCTTGCAGTAACTCCATTCTAGAAAACCCTAGACTCTTCATTAAAACTAAATATCCTACTTTGGGGGTCAAAAGGGAAGAAAAACTAGCATAATCTGCAAAAATAAAAAGGGAAATGCAGAAAAGAGAGAAGAAAACGGCAAGGGAATGGAGAGAGAAAAGAAGTGAGAAAAGATGCATGGAAGAACGAGGGCAGGAACTAGACAGAAGGAAGTGAGAAGAGAGGAAAGGAGAGTTTTGAAGCCAACTGTGTTATATGTACATGGACTTATTTGATGATATAATCTGCAAGCAACAAACTCAGAATAGTGAAAGACATCAGATTATGTTTTCTATTTTACACACTTTACTCATTCCAATATCCAGTTTGATGACTTTTGTAAGACAGAGTAACAATATCCCTTCCAATATCCAATTTGATGGCCTTTGTAAGACAGAGTAACAATATCCCTCCTTTGTGGTGTCAGTATGCTTGGGAGAGCCCATGAATGAGCTTATGCTCATATCTCTCTGTTGGGAAAGAAATGTAGCAGCTCTGTTTATTTGCTTTTCACCATTCAGTTTCCAGACACTTGACTGAGACTCCAGCACAATGCAACCCTAATAACAGAAGAGATAAGGTACTTATTATGTCAAACTGGGACAATCCATTTGTGGGCATTCCAGAATTTTTCTTAATAGAAATAAATAAGGTCAATACTACTGTGAACCCCAAGAATTTCTACAAGTGCTGAAACTGTCTAAAATACTTTGTATTTCATATATTTGGAAATAAATTTAAAGGTATTCAGTTCAATGCCCAAACTATGAATTAAATGCTACAAAACATTATCACTTTATTTGGTGGGGCTCAGTTTCTTCACCTTTAAAATGAGAGGGCTAAACAAGTCAACATCTAAGATTCATTCTGGTTCCAACATTGCATAATTCAACAGGAATATCTAAGAACAGTAAGCGCTCACATCTTTTGGTGCACGATCAAACATATTGCATAAACATAAAAAATGAGAACCATGGTTCCACGATTCTAAATATCAACTTACAAATGCTAACTTTAATATGAAGTGGTGAAATTAATTTTGGTCTAATCTGGAAGATACTTCGAGAAATATAAACACTGTCATTTCTTTCAGGATAGTGAAAGGTTAATTATAGACATTGATGGATAATCTTTCATTTCCATTATCTTTATCTCACCCTGTACCAAATGTGTAAACTCAACGGAAGTGTCAAAGGGTAGTAAAGTTTCCAAAGCTTATAAGAGGTGGGAGGGGGGCAGGTCTTCTCAGACTTTCACAAATGCTAATTATTCATAATGACAAGTCATTACCCAAATCCATTTCTGGAAAATCACAAGGACCTGACAGTTCAAAGCAAAATGTCATTTCAGACTCTAGCAAAAGACTCTGCCAAATTAACCATCTGCATACTCTTATTTACCACCTTCTTTTTCCCAAGGAAGGAGAAAAAAAATCTAAATAGAAGTTCAGTACCTTGGAGAGAGAAAACCGATTCAAGGTGTCACTTAGGAAGGTGAGGGCAGCTACTGAGATCCATGGTAGACACTTATCTCAGGGATGTCCTGCAGCTCAGTTTTAACTAAGTGGCATAACTGTGGGTATCTACAAGGGAAAGAACTCACACAACAGACAGAAATACAGCTATCTGGAAGTTAGAGGTGGGGATATGGGAAGGTCAGAGCTCTTTGGTGAGGAACAGGGAGAGGCCAAGAGACTTAACTGCAATGGATTTTATTTTAAAAAATGCTGGTTCCATCCATATTCCTATCAATAAACTGATACAGTATTTCATTTGTACATTCATATGTATTCAGTCAACAAATAATTTCTAATTATCTACTTTTGCCAAATTTGTCCTAGGACCTAAGGATACGATATTGCCTGACCTCACTGAATTTCTAGAAGGAAAACAAACAGTAATAAGTAATCACACAAATATGTAAATACAATTACAATTTACAGTTTATTGAGTACAGTGAAGAGAATGAAAAGGGAAGGATGAGACATATGGGCATGGCCACTTAATCTAGTTAACAAATGGAGTATGGATAAGAAAGCAAGGTAATCCTAGTGAATAGGAGAGAAGATCAGGAATAAAGAATGATAGCTTTCTAAGTGGATGGTATGTTTTATGCAAAGGTTTGGAGATGGGCACCTATAAATTGAAATTATTGAGAAGTGTTGTTGCAACATAAGATAAGTGTAAGAGTGGGGAGTGTGGGGTCCAGAGAGGTGAGAGGGGCATCTGAATGACCAAAGCCAGTTAGGAGCAGGAAAAGGTAGGAGACAGCATATTCCAGAAAAATCACAGGAAGCAATAGGCTAAGCCTGGCACAGAGAAGTAGACCTGTAGAATAAAAAAGGCTGCCTGAGGACTGTAAATACCTGAATAAATCTTACAGTCATATAGTACAGGTAGGAAGTTCAGGACTAACTAAACTGAAAGAGAGGTCACTGAAGCATTTCAGTTGGAGGGAGATATGATTTGATCATTCTTTTAAAGATCACACTGTTATACCATGGGGGAAATGAAAGAACAAAAACTACATGGAACACATGGAGTATCTTGGAAACATGGTGCATTTAAAAAGCATCCCTAAAGATTGCATACTGAGATACCGTCTTTCTAAAGATCAAAAACAAGAAAGCTAAGAAATACATTATTTGAAGATATAGGTGAAAAAAAAAGAATATATTTTAAGGGAAACCAAACATAAGGCATTAGGAATGATGGTTATCTCTGGAAAGAGGAAAGAGACCAAATAAAAGACATACAGGCTCATGTTCTAGTTCTTAAGATGGATTTTAAGTCTTCATTTAATTATCCTTTATCACCTTCATATATGTGTGCATATATGCATATATATGCACATACATATATACATGTATACACTGTTGACATAATATGTATATACTATATTTGATATATAGCATATAATATTTTATAGGATTTGTATTATGAATATTACATATAATGGATCAACAGTTGTATTCAAGTGAAAAGGAAATCATTCTGGCTACTGCTTGGAGAATGGATTTTAGGAAAGCATGAGTGGAAGCAGTGAGACCAGTTAGGGACTATTTCAGTCCTCAGGAATGACACTTTATACCTTCAATTGGATACTCGAGAAGATCTGAGAAGGAAGCCACAGCCCAGCAGTCACACCTGCCAGCACTGGCACCACTCTTGTGTACACAGTAGAGCGTAAGTGAAAGCTTATTTAATAAAATTATGAACAAATACAAAGTACTTCTAGATTTAACTCAAGACATAGACTCACAAAATCTATTGAATTATTGACTCTGGCAATTACATACATGTTTACAGATCCCTTTAACATACCTAATCTGTTTGTACAAGAGAGTCAAAGATCACTTAAAGTAAAGGGAGAGTCTAAGTTTACACAGCAAGGTGAGGGTTGAGCCAGAACTGAGCCTCTCTACCTCTATTTTGATGCCTTTCAAACACCACATAAACCCACTTAACACACCAAGCCATTCCATTTCAACTCTTTCACATTTTACCAAGTATCTTTCAAATCCTTTAGCTTTTAGTTATATATAGGTATATATCTATATACCTATATATAACATACACATGTGTATATGTACGTATGTGCATATATATATGTGTGTGTATGTGTTATCTGATTATATTTGTCCACCCCCAACAATCCATCACCTACTGATCTTTAAATTTTATTTGCAACCACGAAGTGTTGGGGTCACAGGCAGGCACGTTGATTCAGTCTAATGCCTGTTACCCCATGAGCCACCAAAATAGACCCAGGTGCTCTCGTGGTTCATGCTCCCCTTCTGTCCTCACTGCTCCGGGACGGTTGCTCTGTTAACTATGAAAATTGGCCATGTGTGAGGACACCATTATGCAGGCAGAGCTATTCAAGATTAGCTGTGAAGACTTACTGGAAACTTGAATTCTAAGCCATGAACACTAGACATCTAGCCGTTGATTAGTACGTTTTCCTGATACCAGACAACAATTCATTGATTAATACATTTTTTTCTCTGCATTTGGGGGCAGCAATTCACCTTATGCTAAGACAGCTTATTCCTTTTACTAGGGTCCTATATCCCTTCTGTAAACTTGTTAATTATAATGCAGGATATACTTTACCATAAGATATCAGAAATGTATGGCTCAGCAAGAGAGCAGCTAAGATTCAGGATCTAGCCCTGCATCCAGAAGTAGAACCACAGAAATCATTGTAGCATGTTGAAGTGAGTAAATGTGAGGATGAAAGAAGGCCAGAAACTAAGACTTTTAAGTCTGAATTACCATATCTAGGCAAGAGTTTAGAAGAGAAGTTGCAGGATAGCAGTGGAATGTCATATTCCAAAGTTCAAGTGATGAAACAAAGATTAACATAAAGTCAATCATACAGAAAATTCTTTCTGAAGACCTTAAACACGTAGTGGATTCCCTTTCTCAAGATTAAAATGCTATTAGTGTCTGCTATGTATTATGTTCCAGGCACTATCATAAATTCTTACATAATCTCTTTTAATCTGCACAAAAATAATTTATCATTATTTCTCCCAATTTTCAAATGAGGAAACTGAGGCTTAAGAAAATTAAATAACTTGTCCAAGATCACACAGCAATTCTGAGAGAGGAAATTTATTGCAAGGAGATAGAAAGAGACAGAGACAAAATACAGTCAGTTTCACTCACAAGGCACCATCTTTGTCAGTGATTGATACTACTCTCAGATAAATCTTTGCCTTCTAAGATTTCCTGATAACATGTATGCATATATATACATATATGCATATACATGTATATATATTTATGTATATATATAAAATTAAAAGATAATTTATATTCATGTGGCTTTAGCAGTTGTGCATTTTTAGTGTCCCTTGAGATGACTGTAGAGAGCTCACGATTAAGAGCAAGTGCTTTGAGCATAAAAAGGTCCCAAAGATGGGGACAGTAGGATTCTTCACCTTGAGTTCCCTTTGGAATTCAGTGGCTCCATTATAACGTCACATGATCCCTCTAGCCTGCTGTAGATGACAGTCATGCCCCGGAGTGTTAAAAGGAGAAGAATGGGGGCAAATTGGAAGATACAGAAGGACAAGTTGAAGCATGGTAATTCTGATAAAAAATCAAGGCACCATAAAAATTCTATTTCTGAAGATTTATGTTCCACTTAATGCCAAGAAGACTTGGGGTGGCTAAAAAATCTACTTGGAAAGCAAATAGAATTATTGGATTGTGAAATTGAGAGCCATAAAATTTAAAACAATTTTATATAAAACTTCATTTTTTTGTATTTTGAAGTAAAAAAGTCAGGCAATATCAAGTAAATTTGTATCTCATAAGACTTGAAGACATTAGGAACAAGGAGAGAGGAGTAAAATGTTTCTCTCTGCTGAGCAACTGAAAGGCTGCCATCAGCCAGGGGTGACCTACGTCAACCACCTGTTCTGGGCTGGAGCCGAACTTGACTCTGATTCTTCCTGTATAAAAGACTTGCTCCTGGATCTCTCTCGGCATCTGCAATACTTCCCCTATTTCCCTGTGGAACGTCCCTTATGATTTTTGTTTACTTCAGCCTCTTTGTCAACCTGGCACCAGAACTTCACACTTAATAATGTTCTTGAAGGTATTTTCTTCTCATTTCTCCCCTTATGTGAAATATCTTTTTCCAGTCGAAGGGTAAGCTCTTTAGGTGGAAGGACTCTCAGATGCTTCTCTTTTTTTCCCCATCTCAAGTGAGTGACAGTTTAGTGCATTAGGATTGAATTTGAATTCTGAATCTCTGGTGAATAGGTTACTTACTATTTCTTCTGTAAAACAGAGATTCAATAAACATAAGAGTGCTCACTCCAGTGCCTAGCATTCCCAGGAAGCTTTATTTGTTATAATTATTCTTTATTGATCGTGAGATGCGACTTCAGATCCTGACACACCACTGAGGCCCTTAAGGAATGACTTCCTCATTCCAGCCTCTCTAAGCTTTTAGGTACCTCTCCTCCCTTTTCAAGATTAGTAGCTAAACCTTTCTTTCACCATAATAAGGAAGTATGCCACTGCTGCCATTACAGCTCTTCTCCATTTGATTTGAGTGTCTATTATCATCTCATTGAGATGCCTCTTAGACAAGACCTTAAAATGCGGAGCTGTGGATGGGGGCTGGGTGCAGGCCAGGCTAGAGTGCTGCCCATTAACATTCAATCCACAATAGAGACCATTATCTTGGCAGCAAAATACCCTAGCAATAGTGATGTGAGGAAATGGGGGTGGGTTACCAAAGCAACAGAGAGATTGGAGCTGCGTGGTTTCCATGGCAACAGAGAGCAGGCACAAGAGCACTTTCCTAGTTGGAATGACGGTTAGTTAGACTCACCAATGGGTGACTCATCAGGTGGATTAGTGCAGGTTTCCCTTAGAATTTTTGCTAGAATAAATCTCACATTAGGGATCTTAATTTTTCAAGATGGAATCTAGGTTACTATTTTAGGAACCAGTTTTCTCTCATTGACTACTGACCAATTAATAACCTCCCCAATATCATCAATTCTTATTTATGACCTGCAATCTCCATGGATGGCCTGCTTGACCAAAATCCATTTATGCCAATCCAATTCATAAGGTACCTAAATTAAGCAGTGGACAAGTATGTACTTATGCGATTTTCCCTTTTGCCTCAATTTTAATTTATCAGATAAATATACTGAAATCATTAAAAAGTCAATTAGTGCTTAAAAGCCTATAAGAACAAATATCAGTCTCTGCATGTATAAAATCCTGTCTCTCCTCTCACTCCATTTCCTTTCGGCAAACAGTTTTAACAATTTTATTTTTTTCCCACTTTTAACAACTTTACTGTACGTCCTTTATCTTATGTAGGGTAATGTGAGAACATGACCCATACCCAATCTTGAAAGTGAGCTCGGCGACTGGACAGCATTTAGCACAGATATGAATGTAACAGATGGACATTCTGAGATAATTTCTTCTGCCGGCACTAACTGTACCCAAGATGTCCTGTCCGGGAATTCTGCCGTCCTTGCCTACTTGACTGTTCTTTATTCTTGCCCACTTGGCTTCTTTTGCCTCCTCACTGCCCTCCCTCTGCTGGTACCCCCTAAAAATGCCCCCTAAAAGAGCCCTTGTCCCCACCGGTGGCACAGTAGCTTTCTGGAAGCTTGCCAGACCCACTGCTGTTAGGAAGGTGGAAATATGCCCAACCTGCCACTACAGGAACCCTGTCATGAGTACAATAAAGGGCATATCCTGCCGCCTGTGTCATACCATGATATCCTCAGACTATCTACTAGGCAAGGCAGCTCTGTCAAAATGTGACACCTGCATAATATCTTAAGATTCCAAACACTGCTTATTGAATAATATTCCATATTGAATACAATTTCCTGTGAAGTTAAAGATCTCTCATAACTCACCTTCTAACCATGACTATATCACAACTTTTGAATAAATCTATGTGAAATATTCTCAATATTAGGGACACACAAATAGTGACTCACTGCCGAGTCAATTAGGGAACTACAATGACATGATTTTTCCTGGGAAAGGGCCTGGAAGTTTCCCCATTCTAGATGCAGACCTTCTTTTAATCCCTTTGGTTCTTGTGTGGCACACCTGCCCTCTTCTGCACCTGCCGTCCCAGGATTTGGAAGCTGTCTGTTCGTTTCCTCCTGCTTCTCGGAAATGAGTGGAGATCTTTGGGCTATGCCAGTCCCTTATGCAGACTTTCACGAAACTCCTTTCCCTGAGCTGCTGCCTTTTGCCCCCTTTAGCAATATCTGGTGCCTGGGATTCCCATTTCAGACACAGGCTTTGACCTTCTCCCACACCCTCTGCTTATACAATGGGGATTCTTGAGTTACAGATGCTGTAAATAAAATACTACAAAATATTAGAGTGATTTGGGGATAGAATTAGATTATATGAAATAACCTTCCTAAATATTTTAGTACCATTATTATATACATATGTGTGTATGCATGTAAGTATGTATGTAAACCCATCTAGAGGATGATCTGGTTTGAAAAAAAAGGGTTTTGTTCTGATATATACATTGTAATCCAAAGAAAGGGAATTTTACCTACCAACCTGAGAGAAATAATCAGGCTGTGATATAATCAGGATGGCATTTGTTTAGGAATAGGAATCATGGCCAAGGGACAGCTTTAAGGGGTGAATCATCAGGGTTTGGCACGGGGGAGTTTTAAAGCATCAGGCTGGGAAATGGTCAAAGTTTAATCCTTTACTATGAAATTTTGGATTGGTTCCTAAGTTTATCTGTCCATGAAATCTCCCCACAGAAAGGTGTAATGTGGAGGTCTGTTGTCAAATGAATAGATGTCTCTTATTTCTTGCTGTCACTGAATTGCCGAATCAATCTGCTTAACTTTTACCTAGAAGCCTTAACATGGAAACTTAGAGACAAGTTGAGCCTTTTTAACTCAAGGCAAGTCCCACAGATAGAGTAGCTACCTCATAGGGTAGTCATGAGGCTGGGAGGAATAAATGCCTCCCAAGTTTTTAGCTCATACCTGAGATATAATAAGCATATGATAAATACTATTTACTGCTGCTGCTGCTGTTACACAGTACCATGTTATATGTGCATAAATTGTGAGATTTCGTGTGTTCCATTTCCATTTTTCTCTTTCTAGCATCACTTGTTCAATAAATTAAAAATCAAAACACAAAGAAGTCACCTCCATAACAATGAATCACAGTGGCATTTCTGTAAGCACTGATGTCCTGTGACTAAATTGTTGGTTTAGTGCTGTGGTTATCAAAGTGTGGCCCCAGAATTAACTCATCTGCATCACCCACAAAATTGTGAGAAATTAAAATTGTCAGGCCCCACCTCAGACTTTCTGGATCAAAAACTCTGTGGTATAGTCCATAAATCTGTATTTTAACAAACTCTGCAGTGGAACCTGATGGATGCTAGATGGTTCTCTGCATTGGTGACACATTATAATTGTTTTAGAGCTTGAGCATGATGACAGGCCCTGCCCATATCAATGAAATAAGATGGTGGATGATTCTGAAGCACTGATAATTTTAAAAGTTACCATGTGATTTTGATGTGCCATCAAGACTAAGAACCACTGAGTTAGAGGGATTGCTTTATAGAAAGGTTAAATTAGGTAGGAGGGGCAAGTAGACTTACAGGTAACATTTTAACTGCATTCTATTATCCTTGGTTTCCATAGGATCATGCTGTACCTATTCTTAATTGATTCTAAGACCAAGAGAGGGTAAGCCTCTTCTGGGCATGTTGCTAGATATTGGAGATGATTGAAATAAATGAATAAATGAAGGAAGTCTGATGTGTTAATGTAAGCCATGTAAGTACATGATTTTTTTCTACTTTTGAGAAAGCTCCCTCTGTATAAAGTGAGGTAGACCTGAGACCAGACTAGAGACAGTCCCTGATTCCCTCAGTTTTCCACTGAGTACTCTCATCTCTCATTCTCTTTGAGATCCCAGCTGTGTCAGACTCCAAGGAATGCCTTACAGGATAAGTTCCTCTTGCAAAATTTCTAGGTTTCATCTTGATGATTTGCTGACAAATTTCTATCAAGAGAGGACAAAGAAATAAACAGCCCTAGTTTTATATTATATTCTCTTCACTACCATTTTCTCACTTATATTTATCATGTTGAATCTGTCATATTTTTATAAACCTCCTCAAATCCCCTTTTAGAATTTGGTGAGGCAAAATAAGAAACTATAAAAGCCATCAGTAATGTTCTACATTTGATTTTTATTGAATCCTTCATTTATTCAGCCAGTAAGCATGTATTCAGCATGTATTTATTGTTTTAAAACATTTCTATTGAGAACCTCTAGGTGTACTGTGAAAGCTAGAAAGGAAACATAAGTAAGAACGCTCTTTGGTTAAGCAATTTATTTACCATTGTTATTAGATGAAGAGAGAAACACCTGAAACAAATAAGGAACAGTATGTGATAAATTACTGAACAAAATATAATTGCTTGGGAGACAACTAAATGAGTGCTTCTAACCAGGCAGTGGCTTAGGTGTTTTCCTGCATGATTCCATCACTCCTGGTGCAACCTGTGGAGTGTTACGAGGACCATCCAGCTTCCTCACAGGTTGTAAGGGGATAATACAAATCTTACCTTAATGATTTTTCTTGCGTTTCAAATTCACACAAAGCACATGGCACAGAGTTCAATGGACGTGTACTTTTACTACTTAACATACTTTAGTGCCTAGCACAAAGAAGCTATTTGTTATTGTTAGCTGGCATTTTAATTCCATTTTATAGATGCTAGAACTTAGATGGAGACAGGTTAAAAATATCATGTTATCATGTCATAACTAGACACTGAAACCTATGGGTTTTCTTCTCTTTTGCTTGTAAAATCAGTGCTGAAATATTTAGCTTAGATCCCAAGAGAATTACAATTCTGTTTGCATTGTAAAAATCCTTAACAAACCCAAGGTTAAACAAGGTCGGTTTTATTTACTTCTTGATTTTTAATAAAGAGATTTGTTGTAAGAAATAGTAAGCCCCTCCATTGCTCACAGACATACCCAGTCAGCAGGAAGATCAAGGCTCTGTGATTCTGTTCAATGGAGCTCCAATGTCATACCCCCGTCCCTGCCCCAGGTACACGCCCTTTTTGCCCTTGTGTCTTGTTTTTGCTGACACTTTCCAGACACCGGTTTCCCCCCAGTCACACTAGACTTTTTAAGTGGGTCTCTTTTCTCTCAATTTCTATCCAGAATTGGAAGTTTATCAGGTTCAATTCTTGAACAATGTAAGTTTCTTCTGGACTTGCATTAGTTAACTTTCATTATGAAGTAATTATGGAGCATTTTCGAGTGTGGTCACTGTGTCAGGTGCTGCAACATGATAATAAGCAAGAAGAGAAGCAGTCCTTGTTCTCATGGAATAGAGCCAAGTAATCCAAGAATCCCACAAATTCATTATGATAAGTGCTCTGATTGAGAGGCACAAGTTTCTCTGAGTGAATTCATAAGAGGGACTTGAACTGTCTAGGAGGTAAGGGAAAGCCTTCCTTGAGAGAGTGATAATTGAACAGAGATTTGAAGAGGAAACATCCTCTAAAATAAGGGAAGGAGTGTGGGAAGGTGGGAAGTTTGACTGATAAAACAAGCTGGACAGGGTCAGACTAGGAATGGTCTTGCAGGCATGTTAAAAACTTAATTGGAAAGCCAATTGAAAATCCTGAAGGTTTTAGGCGGAGGATAATATAATTATGTTTTAGAAAGTTTGCCACATGAAAAACAGATTGGGTCCATGCACAAAGCAGGCAAGTAGTCTCTGCCAGAAATATGTGGGCCAGGTGCTAGTGGTGGAACAATGTGAGAGATCCATGTAAGAAGGGCAATGATTAATGACAGAGTGAATAGGAGAGGGCAGGAGAAAGACACAACAGGAAAGACACCTTGGTATTCTGTTTTAAGGTTGGTGGATAGAGTCACCATTTATGGAATTGAGGGTCTTGAATGAAGACAAGCTTCTGAAGGGAAATATTGAATTCAGATTTTAACAAACAGAATTTGAGAAGCCTTTGAGTCAGCACATAGGTTTAGGCTCTTCAAACGAGTTTGTGAGTCATCTGTCGAGAGGCAGGACTGGAAGTCATTGGCATGGATAAAATTCATATAAATAGATTAAAGGATGAGAATGGAAAAGAGATTGAACTTTATCAGTATCTAATTACCAATAGAAACCTGTAAAAAGGCAGAAATAATGGTCAGTGACAGGAAGAAAATCAGAACAGGGAAAGTATTTTTTAAAGGATGATTCCACAATGTAGAGGTCATTGGGACCTTACTCTGAGATTTGCAGTGGAGTGATGCCAAGAGCAATAGAAATGGAATCTGTTGTCATCAGTGATTTCTGGCTATGAATGCCAGACGCCCCATGTTTCAACCTGAGCCCAAAACTGATAACCTTGTTCTTGGTATTTGAGTCCAAGTTAAGCTGTTTGAAAGAAAGCTAGTCATTCATCCAAACTATTTCTAGCATTCCAATCCAGCAGAAGAGAAAAAGACAGAAGAATTTGAATTTGTTGATAATCTTTGATGTAAGGGCTGAGACAAGAGAGTAATTATCTGCAGTTGAAATCAAATTTCTCTCAACCAAAGGTGGCGAATTCCCAGGTGAGTGCAATGTGCAACCTAATGAAGAGTCCATCTGTTACAAGATGAATTGTGGCAAAGCTCTGAGAGCATCGCAGCAGCCTATGACAAGACCACTTTGTCCCTTCGAGCATGTTACAAAGACTTGGGAAAAGCTTCATTTTGCACCTGACATTAAAGCACCGTTAAAGGATGAGGAATACAATCTCAAAGCCAGGCAATTCTAAGGATGGCAGGAGTCATGAACTCATCCTATTACTCTTAGAGAGACCGAAACCATAAAAAAGGAACAAAGGTCTGTTTAAAGAACAAAAAGTCCAGAAATGAAAGAGGAGGAATGTGATGGATGGTGGAATCTCTGCCTAAAATAGTACATAGTGTGACTGGAATCCTGTGAAGTAGTAACAGCTGTGGGAGCATCTCACTCAAACATTCTGCCACCTGGATGTGAGGCTTGAACCCCTCCTTCCAAAACTCTGGTGCCGGCAATTATCCCTTTTTCAGGGATAGTGCTTGAAAAATGCCTGAAAAGTAGGCACTATTTGCTCCATTTTACAGATAAGGAAACTGAATCCAAGAAAGACTAAATGATTATCAGTGGTCCATCCTCCTTGAACAGTGCACCCCAGATTCACATCTGGCTGTGAATGTTGTATGTAACATCAGGAGGGGACATTATAAAGTCAACCCGGGGGAGGGGGTATCTATAAATCCCTGTTAATCCAGCATTGACTGTTCCTTTGGGATAGTGCCTCTTTCTGCTGGAATTAAGCACACTCTAGGCACCCACCTGCCCTCTAACCAAAGCTGTAGAAGTCCCCAGAAGCTGCCAGATTTCATTTCTGTTTCCTATTGACAAGAGTTTGGCTCATGATCTAAGCTAGCCAACAAGTGTCACTCTTCTGGGATATCAGCTCCTAAGATGAGGAGCAAGAACAGATCACAGAATTTATTCATTCCAACAACAGAATCCAGGACAACCGCTGAGCACATTCCCTGTTCCAAGTCTGATTCCTCAGCTAACCACTTCTCATACATTCTTCACTACTGCGACCAGTTTCTATTGCTTATGGTTGAGAAACTATAACGGAAAACAGTTTGTGAAAGAATTTTATAAAACAGGAAGGAGAAAGTATTTGGAAAAACATTTCAAAGAACACACTAAGAGAGTGGAGATCACATGGGCCCTTGGTGGGAGGGTGAAGCCAGGTTTGGCTGTGGCCAATAAAACATGGCAGAAATGACTTTGTGCTATTTCTAGACTCTATTCCCTTCATTGGTCAATACTTTGCCATTTTTTTTTTTACCTTTTGGAATACTTATTCATGAGACATTCCCCCCCTGGAATACAGTCACCAAACTATGAAAAGGAGAGGTCACACAAAGATATGACAGTCAACAGGCCCAAATGAGGTTGCCACCCATCACCAGCTCCCAGCTCTGAATGTGCAACATCTTGGATGTCAAGCTGAGATTAGCCTTCAGATGATAGAAGCCCGTCTCCATCTGACTGCAACTATATGAGAGACCCTAAGTGAGATGTGGGAGTAATATAATAAAAAATTGTTTTTTAAGCCATCTAGTTTTGGGGTGTTTTGTTATCCAACAATAGATAACTAGAACAAAATGTTTCAAATTAGGATTCCTGGATGAAAGGAAAGATGTTCTTAAGATTTTGTTTAATACTGTCAAATCTCCTCAAACTAATTCACATGTCCATAGGGTAGATGACAATAAAGAGGAGATTCTTTAAATTCCTTATATTTTTCATAACTATAAGAAATCAAGAACACTCATGTATCACCTACTCATTTCAAAGCTCTTGTTAAGAAAAAAAGAATGGAAGAAAATATGGGCAGGCTGTTCTGAATTCCTTTGAATAACTTAAAGTATATTTTTGGTTCACTACTCAATTTATCTTAGACTCTGACAGTAGATCATGCTGTCTTTTGTGACCAGGGTAACTAAGCAGTGGCTGGTAATTAAATTTCATTTGATATGACAAATGCTTACTGAGACACATAGTCTGTGCAAAGCACTGAGGGGTCATAGAGATGATGGAGACAGGAACAGAGCAGGGTCTGCACTGTCTCGTATAAATAAATTAAGACTGTTTCCTCTTTTCTGCAAAATTAGAGGTGCCTGACATTTCTTCAGCACATTATTCTAAAGCTGGGCCATTCTTAGATGTGAGTTTTCTAGGAGACTGACTTCATTCCTGTTCTTTTTAATTCTTAGCTACTTCATAACATGACTGTGCAGGAAGTAGATTTTTTTCTCTCCCTTTCTTCTTTGTATCTCAATACACTTTTCCGGAAAGTTTCATTCATTACCATAGTGTGTGTGTGTTGGGGGGGGGGGGGGGAATGTGTGTGTGATTTCCAGATGTTAATATTCCTAGATCTCTGAAAGAAAATTGAAAATTTGAGTAGCTGAGACAAGGAAAATGTCAAGCTGGGTGAGCAGGAAAGAGAATAAAGGACAGAGAGATGGTTCCCATGCTAGAGAGCAGACAGCTCCTCTACCCTAGACAATGACTGGACAAAAGAGAAGAGAAGCTTTTCATGCATATAATAATTGGAGAATGTTTCAGAATTTAGACTATGACAAAGACTTTTCTTGATCAAACTTTAGAAGGCAACATCTTTTGGTCAAGGTCCTGATCATGAGCCCTGCCCTAATCAAAGAATCCTGCTAAGTCACTCCCCTCCCCTTGATATCTGATCAAGTTCTTCATCTTTCACTTTTGACATTGACATACTCGACTTGCCTTTAGTAAGAGTCCTGTTAGGCCAGTTTAGCAAGAACCCCCTATACTTGATGTCTCTTAGTAATTTTCATTCCTGACCTCCTCACTCTGCACCATGGCTATAAATCCCCACTTGTACTTGCTTTGTTTGGAGCTGAGCTCAATCTCCCTTACTGCAATATTGCTATTACAAAAAGTCTGGAATAAAGTCTTTCTGTTTTAACAAGAGTCAGAATAATTTTTTCTTTAATGACACATTGTATGGAAGGTCCCATTCTCCCTTGTGAATGTCACCTTGTTTTCCATATTTCCCCAAAGACCCCACAATTCCTTCAACAGAAGGAAAGTCTTACTTTAGCACTTGTTACATGGCATGGTGATGGGTATTTTACAGGTCTACTGTGAGCTCCTGGAGGGCAGACTTATCTCTATATCCTTGTGTCCCCAGTGCAAGGCCTGGCACAGAAGGGAAGTTCATTTCCAGACTGTTAACTGAACTACTTCATTTTACAGTCAAGTCCTTAGGTTCTTCTGTGGACTGAATGTTTGTGTCCCCCCAAATTCATATATTGAAAATGAAGCTGCAATGCGATGGTTCTGCAGGTGGAGCCATTTGGAGATAATTAGGTCCTGCGTGTGGACCTCTCCTGAGGAGACTAAGAATTACCTTATCTAGGAACCCACTTAAGATTTGAGTCATTTATTGTATGTGAATGATAACTCCATCAACAAGTGGACCTATTATGACTTATCTTCTGAGATCCAGCTTAGGGAATGGTGACCAACTATAGGGATAGACAGGAACAAGGACTTGGAATGCCGGACACATGTTCTCTCCACACTCAGCCTCTCAGACCAGTTTCATTTATTCTGTCTCCATAGACTGGACACCCTAACTCACCCACAGTCCCTCAACTAATCAGTCACTGTAAGATTCCCAGACACACCCCAGGTCCAGCTGGCTGTGGTGTGGGAAGGGGTCTCTCTAGGCTGCAGAGACCTGCTCTCATGGTGGTAGAAGGAGGGCCAATGTGACAGGAACACCATGGGTATGACACCACAGTCCCCTAAGGAGATCAACTGGACCAGAATGGGGGGGTTGTGTGGAAGAGAACTGGTCCTGGTGTTGCATCACTGACTGGTAGAAGGTCCAGAGGGCGTATATATGGTATCTTTTAGGCAAGAGAGTCTGCACTGTGAAAATACTTTAATACTGAACTCTGAAGAGAGGGTCCCTGGGCTTCCCACAGGGGAGCTCTGTTCTTTCCCCAAACACAGTGGGTTCCATAAGACACTGTGCCCCCTGAGAGTGTGTCCTGCACCCTTAGTAGAAATTCCTTCCCAAAGGAGAGGATCTGAGGGAACAAGCCCAAAACAATCCCGGGCTCTGTCACAGAGCCGTTTCTATGCAAAGAAGTGCTGTTGTGAGTGGTTTAATGACCTGCCTCCTCTCATAACCAAGCCTGCCCTTCCACACCACCCAGAGGAGCAGAGATCCTCCCATCTCCTGACTGCAGTGGCAGGTGCATGTTGAGATTTCTGGGCCTCCAGCTGGGGCTGTGCCAACTGACTCAAATTGCCATTTGAAGAAGTGGAACAGACCTGTCTTGTCCCCAAGAGCCAGCACAGGCCCTGGATCCTGCACTGGCTGCCTCATCTCTTCTGGCAAGTGTATTAAAACTGCACCCAGTTCTAGGAGGAGGGTAGGAAGATTATGAAAGGGGAGCAACAAGGGTGAGCATTTAGGTATGGGTCACGCCAATTTCGGAGTGCCATTGTACAGGTTACAGCTTTTCTGGTTGCAATTACTGATTCTCACTGGGGCTGGCATTGACCAATAGGAGATATGAACACAAAGTGCTTCAGGGAACACAGTGGGCTTAGGGGTCAGAACAGAGCAAGGAACTGGCCCTGCTAAGAGCTCAAAGGGTGCTCTCTCTGCACCCTGCTCTGCTTCTCTCATCATGCCTACTTCATTCTTTTTTCACCCAACTGAGTAGCCAGTGCTACTTTCCTGTCCACCAGGTGGAATGGAAGTCACCAAATAGCTTGTGAATTCGCATGGCCTTCTGTCAACAGAGCAGTCGCATTGAGCCTGCCATCTCTGGAGGCTAAGCTGGGTTTATTAGGATACAGCATATTGACCCAGCTGGTACTGACCACTGTGGACCCATCACATATGAACAGGAACGGTAAAAAGGAAGCGGGCAGAGAAGCAGTAATTACACTGCGGGCGGGAGACCCCCGAGTTGTTGCCATGGCCTCGCTCTGTGGGCCTCTAGTTCGTTATTCCCATTCTTTCACATCACCAGGTGATTTCCTGTATTTCCCCACTTTAGTCTTTCACAATCATCCTGACAAGGCCATTTCTGAGTGCCTCTTCTACTGCCAATTTTTTCAAAATCAATTATTTTATTTTACTTAAGTGAATTTTAGTTTTGGCCTAAACAATGGTGGGCTTGGTGTGTTTTTAAGATTTGTTTTCTAGCAGATTATAATAAATGCACATATTAAAATAGAGAGGACATGCCCAGGAATTCTCCAAATGATTTCATGTTCCCCAGTGACAGGAGAGTCATGCTGTGGTACTATGGTGCTCAGATAATCTCAGGAAACAGAACAGCAGGTCTGGGTTCAAATTCCATTGTTAGTTATTCTACGTTTAGCCAGTCACAAAAACTTCGTAAGACCTAGTCTCTGAATTTTTTAAAAAACATTTTAATTGAGAGATAATTGACATACACATTGTCTAAATTGAAGGTGTAGTGTGTTACTTAGATACATTTATAATGCAATAAGACTACACCATAGATTAACTAATGACTATCGTATACATAATTATTATTTCTTTTGTGTGATGAAAACTTTTAAGTTCTTTTCTCTTAGGAACTTGGAAGTACAGCAGAAGAATAAAGAAAATGTGGCACAAATATGCTTATATATATATACACATATATATGTGTATATATATATATATATATATATATATACAGACTGGAGTATTATTCAGCTATGAGTAATTCTGCCATTTTCAACATGGATGGGTCTCCAGAGCATTATGTTAAGTGAGATATATCAGGCAGAGAAAGACAAATAGTGTATATTATTTATATGTGGAATATGAAAAAGCTGAACTCAGAGAAACAAAGTAGAATGGTAGTTATGGGGAGAGGGTGTGAAAGGCCACAATATACACGTAGCAGATGGATAATATCTAGAGGCTGAATGCACAGCTTCGTGATTATAATTATCTTTGTAAAGTGGGGCCAAACCATGTCCACTTCGGAGGGATATAATAAAGTTTAAATGGGAAATGCTGGGCAGAGTGCAATGCTGCAGGGACTGGAGGCCACTGATGCTGTCAAGCATATGCCTGGTTCCTGAAAGAGTGCCAATGCTGGCCTCCCCTTGGCACCTGCTTGTGCCCACATACCTTCGAAATCACCTCCCTCTCCCTCAAGGTGAACCCTGTTCCCGGATAACACTCCCCCAAGAAAGCACCAGAATGGCAGCCCTGTATGGGGGTAGGAGGGTTGAGAGTCAGAAGAGCTGGATTTAAATACCATTCTTGTCATCTTTTGGCTGGGTGACTTTAGGCAAGTAGCTTAACTTCTCTGGATTTCTTTATAAAAAACGATTATAATATTACCTACTTCTGAAAGGTTTTGTGAGGATCAAATAAAAGAGAGAGAGAGAGAGCCACCCTCCACAGCCTTTCATCCACTTTTATTCTATGCCTGCAGGGTAGCCACAGTGGTCACCTGCCATTAGCCACTGTGACTGTGACATTCCTATACCTACCTTGACAAGAGCTGCTATTTCAGGGACGTGAGTGACAAGCTGAGCTGCCTGCCGGAGAGGGGCTCCGTGGGAAACAGGCCTGTCCACCAGCTTCATGAGCTCTGACAGTAATGTGTCTGAAATGAAAACAGTCATCATTTTCCACAGCAAAAGAGGAAGCGGAAAAAAGCATCTCCCAAATCTTTGTAAATGAGAAATAATTCATGCATGAAGAAAGTCATTCCAGGGAGATATTATTAAAATTCTACCCTTTTTTGTTATTAGAAGAACAAAATAGGCAGAAAGAACTGGGGGAGGAGCAGGGGGATTCTTCTCTCATATCTGCAGCTTCAAAATAAACATGAAATGGCTTTTCTTTAAATTTGAAAGTATGCCCCTTCTCATGCAGGGTCAGATAAGAAGAAAAAGAAATGGGAAGACTCTGACCTGCTTTTTAAAAACGTTATTTATAAAGGTAGTGGGAGAAATTCTGCATGTCAGGATGTAAAGCTGACCTTCATGGGTTTGCCTTTATGGAAGTGGAGGTGGGAGGGAGGGACCACTGGAGAAGCATCTTTAAGGAATTTGGGGTTGGGTCCCCACATTTAAATCAGGGCTGTAAACTTAAAAACCAACAGGGCTTGGCAGGTAATTGAAACAAATGAGTGAAGAACATAACCAACTGGACAGTCCACTCTCCACTTGCAGGGCAGCTCCATTCAGCCAACTCCCCAGGTTGGAAAATGGACTCAGAATTGCCAGATCTTCTAGTCTTTCCAGAAAAGCTAAAACTCAGGATTTTTATCTTTTCATCCACAATTTAAATATGTTTTCGAACACTGAGCTAACCGAAAAATTTTAAAAAACAAAACAACACAGGTGAGGAAACAAATGTTTCCACATTTGATATGGGGAAATCAGTGGTGACATCTGAGTTAAACATTTTGTCTTTGACTTATTCTTGCTCACTGGGATGTTTTCAGACTGTTCTACAGTTGCGGAGTTGGGGTGTCCTTCCAGAGCCCTGTCTTGTGAAAAACATGCACAGAACTGAAGGATGTCTGTCCCCGTGTCATGACTGAAGGAAATTTATCTCCATGCCTGACGACTAGTCCTTTCCAGAACATTTATTCTCAAAAATCACTCCATCTTTTGAGGAGGAATGCTTTTCCATCTCAGACATGTTCTCAGTCAGGATGTTCTCTTCAACACGAGCATAATCTACTGTGACATGGCCTGTTTGCTTGACAAATGACAGGACAGGGACTTGACAATCTGGATGATCCCCAGCTGCAGGCCTGGACCCACTCAGGTTTCTCCATCGACCCCAGGGAGCACAAGCTGCTTCTCCCAGCCCTCATGCGTTGCTTGATACACAGCTCTGCCAGAGATGAAACCTTTCAGCGTTTTGTCGTAAATCTATGAGCTGCGTTTTTCTCTTTCAGTTATTTAAACATGCAATCCTTGAGATAAATGCAACCTCCCCAAAGGATGATATGTTTTGACATCCATATTTGGGGCTGACATTAGAAAGACTCCTGGAAAAATCGTTCTGACATGAAAGGCCTTCTGAATGGATGGCAGGTGTACAATTGTTAGGCTCATCTTAGCACCCTGTTCAATCCACTTTCCTTTTGATGCCTCTGCCCAACATACCTCCCCTCACTTTGCAGAAATCTGTCCTACAAGGGTGGGCAAGAAGGAGGACCAGTGTCAAAAAGCATGCATTCAAGTCCTTATTCTCTACTACTTGTACATATGTGTGTGTGCGCATGTATGTAAACATGTGTGAAATGAGAGAGAGAGAGACAGAGAGACAGAGAGAGGGAGAGAGAGACTGAACCAGTCATTGAAAATCCCCTAGTCTATTTCCCTGAGAGGCCTCTGGATTTACAGACTGTCCTGAATCAAATCCCTTTTATCTCATTAACACCCCAACCACTGGTGGGAACCACCCCACTTACACCTCCATAACTGTAACTATAACATGCAGACAATAATACTAATTCTTGAGGTCCTTAATGGAGTTAACTGGGAAAATCTCTGTATAATATATGGTTTTATCAGAGGAGATCAAACAATGGTTTCATGTTTTCATCTAGAAAATGCTAGTCCCAAACAGATGGTGAGGAAAAACTGATCACAGTTTAGACGTTAATATATTAAAAATTGTTATTAAACGTTACAAAAATGTCATTTTATAAATTCATAATATCTTGGATTGGCTAAAGGCCTTTCTTCATCAGGAATCCAGAGTTCTCTTAGAGTTGTTCAATTCAGTGGTGTTAATACATACCCTTAGGTCAGTTGCTTATCTGCTCCAAAGTTTCAGTGTGCTTATCTGTGAAATGGGATCATTGAATGCTTTAAGTGTGGTGAGCTGTGTGAAAATATTTTAAAGAATATGAAAAACATCACACAAACTCAAAACATTAGTCAGTTTGATTCCGCAGTTTGTCTACTGGTTCTTATCCACTAACACATCTGCGGTGATTCAGGCCCTTTCCTCAAAAGCTGAGTGGAATCCTTCTCAGAAACACACAGGCTCTGGGTACGGGGCTGGAGCGCTGCACCAGGAAACAGAAAGCCTGGCCTCAGGGACACACTGGGGCCTGGCAGAGTGCACACATACTGTGCTTGCACATCCCTTACCCCTTCCCTAGCCCTCTTCTTTCTCTGGCACCCCAACTAGTCAGCAAACCCTGTTGACCTTTCCTTCAAAATGAATCCCACCCACGGTCACCTCACTCATCTGAGCCACGTTGTCTCTCACAACAACCCTGCTTCCCCCTTAACACCCAAAGTCTGCACTCCACGAAACAGAGACTTTTTCACAATATTAGTCAGACCAGGGTCCCCCTCTCTGTTCTGCTCACGCTGCTTCGGGATTCCTCCGTGGCCCTGAGAATACAGACGTTGCTAACCTTTTCTGTCTCAGGGCTACCTGAGCTGACCCCTGCTCCCTCTCCACCTTCTCTCACCCCAGACATAGGGGTCACCCAAGCACCTATGTTTAGTCTTCACAGCTGGCCTGCAAGGAGGGGACCTTGTTATCATTTTACAGAGAAAGGAACTGTGGCTCAAGAAAGTAATTCTTCTGATGTCATGCTTCTAGGAAGTGATGGAGGCAGGATATTTTTTTTTATAAAATAACAAAAATGAGGGTGCCATGCTGCTCCCTGACTTCAAATTTTACAGCAAAGTCATAGTAACCAAGTCAGCATATGATGGGAAAAAACAGACATACACATCAATGGAACCAAAATGAGAATCCAGATATGAACTCATATGTATATGGACAATTAACTCCCAACAAGGAGCCTAAGAGCCTAAGGTGGATCAAGGACAGTCTCTTCAATAAATGGTGCTGGGAGAACCGGGCAGCTACATGCAAAAGGTTGAAACTAGACCACTACCTAGCTCCATACACAAAAATTAATTCAAAATGGATAAAAGACTTGGATGTATGACCTGAAACCATAAAATATATAGAAGAAAATAGAGACAGAACACTCCGTGACATTAACCTAAGAGATGTCTTTGGAGGCAGAATTCTAACTGAACAATTCCTTTCTGATTATGTTATTTATTTCACTCCGTTTTATGTAAAGTACAAATGAATTCAAATCCATTTTGAGATAGGCAGGTAGGCAAGTGAGACAGGCACAATTATGGGCCTTCATATCCCTAGATCAAGATTCTTTGGAAGCCAGAAAAACTGTTTACTTGGTAAAAATCAGTCCAAATGTAACCCACATTTGTCCGCTTCAGGAATTTCTACAGACACAAAGAGAGAAGGCATAATTCAACCAGAAGAGAAATTCTGACTAACCAGGCTAAATTTCGAGTTAACGGCACAGAAAATGTAGTTGAGCCATCAGAAAACTGTTTTAATGTCCAGAATTTCTGCTATTGTGCTGCCATTAACATGATGCTAATGAAAGGTAATAAAATGTGGCTTGGAAAGGAAACCCATCTGCTCCAAAACTTCAATTAATATGATTAAGATATAACTTTTACACAATAAACTTGCATCAGATGCACATTCTGTGCTTTATGGATTATTACAGCAGCACTAATGCAGTCATATCAAGTTAAGTTGTGCCAAATTAACATTTGCCACTAGCTCTATCGCCCAGAGCCACTCTGAGGAGGAGGGAGTGGATGTGCCTTGGACTTGACCACCTTCTTGAATGGCACCTCACCTGTTCTCAGTTCCTCAGGTCAGTCCAGTGCTATCTTCTTTATCTTTTGTTTCCCTGTATTCCACTGTATCAACACAGTTGTGTCAAGAAAATTTAGGGCTCTGTGACTGAGAGGAATGTCACACTCTTCTGATTCCAAATGGAAGTTTCCTATCAGGAATTGCCTTCTTTTGCTTTCTTCTCTCAATAATGTGCCATCATGTTCAACACAGTTTTCTGAGCATTTACTATATTCAAGTCACTGGCAGAAAGGAGAAGAAAGACAAGAGAAATAGCAGCTCTGATTGTGAGGATACATAGAGAGACTTCAGGGGTAAAAATGGGCCCCAATGACAAGTTTAATATGGGTCTTCTGCTCTCTTTCTTCAGATTCCATCAGAGTTCAGCTGGGCACAAGTACCAGGCCATAGAGGAAGAGAGAGAGTCGGCTAGTTCTCCTTTTCCTCCAGTGGTGGGAAGGCACTCACCTCGGCCAGATGTAAAGACCTCAGTCGAGTCCCTGTGGTATGGGTGGGCAGACCCCACTCCACCTCCTTCCCATGGCAAGGTAAGCAGTCCATACCTCCAATCATGCTGCTTATCTCAGGGGTGTGCATGTGAGCAAGTCGAAATCAGACCCAGGACTTGCTCTGGGAACAGTTGGAGAAGGGTATTCCTCAGGTTGTGATGCAAGCTAGAGAATCAAACCTGGAGTTGCTGGGGGCTGTGTCTGCCACCTTGTGAGGAGGAAGGGGAAGAAAGTCAACAGAGGAGAGGAAAGCAAGTTACGGGAAAAGACCGAGTCCTCATGACACTGTTAGAGAACTGATGCCTCTGTGCCTGACCACAGTTGATCCCCAAGCCTTCCAGTAGCAGGCTTGTGAAGTCCTCTTTTGAAAGGTTAACTTTTGCAGCGGAAGTTGTCAGTAACTAAGGCAGATGTCGGTAACTAAGGCAGATGTCACCAAACTACTGGAGTTCCCAGGACCTGAGTGCCATCACAGTAGCTTCTACAGACCTCAGAGAGGTTGCAGAACTGAGTTAAGAACTTTTGGAGGCCAGGTAACTGCTCAGGAGTCGGAGCAGAGGCGATAGCCCCACTTAAGCCTTGTTCCCTCCCCCACATTTCCTTCCTTTCCCAGCTCTCTCTCCCTGGGAAAATGTCCCATCAACTTTTGAAATAGTGGCAGGGAATTTGTTCCAGTGGACTTATACTTAGAATCAACAAGATCACACTTTCAAAAGGTCAAGGTCATATTTCAAGATACTCATAGCCTGTGGATGACAACAAATTGGCTGCTAAGTTTTGCTTCGGGAACAGCCTCCAGTTGAGCATATCAGAGGTGTTATGCTAGAGTTCATAGAAATGAGGAGGGAGGAGAGTTGATGAAGATTTCTAATACTGGATAGACCAGGAAGCAAAGCCAAGTTTTGCATCTTAAAGCAGGATGCCCCTGCTACCTCAGTTTCTGCCTCAGCAAGATGGCCATGCCTTTGTAGAGTCACTGTGAGGATCCAATGAGCTAAGGCTGTTTGTCTCAGGGTTTGACATACACTAAGCTTGCTGTAAACTTCATTTTTACATTCTAGGCACCAGGCTTAGAGTGTTGACATAGTTTCTCAATGACTCATCACAAAACCACTATTAGGTAGCTACTATTATTCTTGTTTTTCAGGCAGGAGCTGTGTCAGTCAAGCTGTTGGTTACAAAAAAAAGAGAAAGAAGACAGAAACAGATTGGCTCTCTTAGACAAAAAGAGAATGAAAAGATATTGGGCATTCAGAGTCACTGGGAGGTTGGAGGAGCAGGCATGGGGTGGGTAGAAACCAAGGTCATGCAGCAGGACCCGTCTGGCCCACACTCCCCACCAGCATGGGCAAAGATCCGACCTCCAGATGGTCCCTCCAGCTTTTACCTTTAGACAAGGTCATCAAAGGAAACAGCTGACTGAGCTTTCATTAGCTGACTTTCGGGGCTGGGATCGGGGATAGAGAGAAGTGAGAGAAAGAATCTCTACCCTTCAGCTTCCATGGTAAGAGGTGAGCATAGGAATGGTTCTTCTTTAAAAGTACACAGTGGGGTATTTCCTAAATGGAGATCAGGGCATTAAGAGACAAAGTGCGTTTGGTTTAAGAAAACCTACAAGTATAGAGGATGTCTCAGGGGAAATAGACTCAGGGATGTTTAATGACTTACATACACACTATTAACAGAGAATGAGAACTTGAGTGCATGTCTTTTGACAGCCATCTCCTGTTTCTCTCACTCTTACAGGAAGATTCCTGAAAAGTCAGAAGAGGTATGGGGAGTAGGGTGCTCAGATGAACTTCACGATTGTGAAGTGTATACCTGATGTTGGAACTGCTGGGAGACAGAGGGAGGCTAAGTGGGGTGATACAGGAATGGAGGGCATTGCCTCCTGAGAAGGCAAGGGACATGTTAGGGATGCTGAGGTAACACGGACAAGAAGAGAAAACAAAGCATCCTGGGGGTCAGGTCCAGACAATGACTACATAGTCACGTGTTCCCCAGGAGAGGTTAGAACTTCAGGACAGGCTGCCCTTGGGTGTTGAGTCAGCACAGTCTGAAACAGTCACTTCTCCAAATACAAGAACTCATAAATCACAGCTGACAGGGCAGGGCCTCTCTATTGTGCACACCTTTTGTTCCAGGGACAGATGGTCACTGGAATACACGTGTGGACTTTGTGTGGTTAGGGAGCTGTGCATGCATCTAAGAGTGGTTATTAGGCCAGCAAAGAAATAAACAAAAAAAAGAATGTCCCCTCATCTAATTTAGACCACAGAAGTATTTCCCAGACTCAAGCTATTAAAATATCAAATGTATTAACGGTATTATCTATTTATTCATATTCACTTTTTGTTTATTTCTTTTTTTCAGGAAGGATGTAGTAGAAAGGAAGCAAAGCAGGCAAACAGGAAGGAAGAGAGAGGAGGAAGAAGAACTTGTATTTGTTTTATTTAGGTGCTCATCTTGATTGAACCAGTGGCAAGACATAACCTCCACCCCACCCCTCTCCAACCCTGGTTGAGAACCTGGGTGCCTGGGATGTATGTGGACTATGCCAGCTGGAGGTGGCAGACTCATCTACCAGGCCACCAGGGCATACCTTAGACTGACTTTTTAATCCAAATAAATATTGAAACAAACAAATGAAATTTAGACTTCTGTTTTCTGGAACAGCAAATAAGGAGCTTGAAAATTGTCACTGTATCTTGAAAATAAGTAAAAAGCTGACCAAACTGAAAAAAACACCAGCTCTGAGGTCTGTCAGAGAAGTGAGTCAAGGCATACCAAACCTCCCAAAACTGGATAGAAGACAGACAAGAAAATACAGGTAGTTACAGTTTATTGGAGCAGAAACAAGTTTCCAAGTGGGAAAACCTAAATTGTAACTTATAAATTGATAGGGACTTAAAGGACAAGTCAGAGAGCAAAACTCTGGGGGGACCTGTCATAGAAGGACCACACATTTGTGAGTTTGACCTTCAGGATCTCGACCAGGTTCTTACAGTGAATATTGAGGGGAAATTCCCCTCATGTTTCCAACAGCGGGAGGGGAAAATAAACCATTCTGAAATATGCCAGAACACTGTTCTTAACAGTGACTGCACTCAGGAGAAACAATTTTACCAGAGCATAAGCTATTGGAGTTTTATCAGTGTCTACAACCTGAAGGGAGGGAAATAACCCAACCTCAGACCACTATAACCATCCTGTCCCACCTAATGGGGGAAGGAGGAAACTAAGAATCATTTGTGACATTCGCAGTTCAGAAAAGGCTCACCAAAAGACTGAAACCAATCACAGGACTATAGAATGCTTCCCCTCCCTCTTCACGTGACCAACATATTACTCGAGACCTATTTAACCACAATTCCTTTTACCCAGTACAACATGTCTTGCTATTGAGAGAAGATGAAAAAAGAATACTAAAAGTTAAAAAACACAGTGAGAAGAGACAGAGACCTGACACAGGAATTTCAAAAATTATGATGAATGAGCTTTATTAGATGAAGTAGACATGTGAAAACAGATGTACAATGTGAGTAGAGAGATGGAGAATCTAAGAAAAAATATAAAAGAAATGCTAGAGGAAAAAAATGCAACTGCAGTGAAGAATATTTTAATAAGCTCATTAGTAGATTGAACATGGCTAGGAATCAATCTCTGAGCTAAACTAAAATTAATGGAATAAAATATCCAAGAATGGTGGGACAACTGCTCAATGTGTCATACATACAGAATGGGATGTCAGAAGGAGAAAAAAAGGAAAAAGAACAGAAGAAACATTTGAGAAAATAATTACCGAGAATTTCACCAGTTTAATACCAGACACCAAACCACAGAATCAGAAACATCAGAGGACAAGGAAATATCCCTTCCCAAAGCTATGCCTATTAGACTTACACTGCAGAAAATCAAGACGTTTTCTTTTAGTCCCAAAAGAAGCCAAGAAAAAAACACCTTACCCATACAAGAACAAAGATAAAAATTATATTTGTATCAAAAAACATGCAAGCAGAAGAGTAATGTGAAATATTTAGTGTTGAGAGATAAAACCAAGCAACCTAGAATTCTAAACACATGAAATTACCCTTCAAATGTGAAGAAAACTTTTTTATCAGAAAAACAAAAATTATGGGAATTTGTTGCTAGTAGACCTCTCCTGGAAGAAATGTTAAGTTTTGCAGAGAGAAGAAAATTATGTGTCAGATCTACATAAAGAAAGGAAAAGCATTGGAAAAGGAATAAGGAGGTAAAATGAAGCTTTTTTTTCTTATTCTTAATTGCTCTAACAGATAGCTATTCAAAAACAATAGCAACAGTATATTCAATTATGTATCATGAGTATGTTTATATGTAAATTTATGTAATATATTAGTATTATTAATATAAATATGTAATATGATATATATTATTTAAGTGAAAGGAAGACCAGTAATAACACAAAGGATAGGAGAAAAGAATTAGGAACTTGCTGTTATGAGGTAATTGTATTAACCATGAAGTGGTGAAGAATATGATGAATAATTCCATGCCTATAAATGTGATAATCTAGATAAAATGGACCAATTGCTTGAACAGCATAATCTGCCAAAATTCACATAAGAAGAAATAAACAATATGAAATGGTCTTTATCTATTAAGGAAATTGAACCAATAATTAATAATCTTCCAACACAGAAAGCACTGGGCCTATATGAGCTCACCGGTAGGGTTCACCAAACACCTAAGAAAGACACTTTACAAATGATATATTATCTATATCAGAAAACAGAAGAAAAGGAAATACTTTCTAACTCATCCTATGAAGCCAGCATTACAAAACCCAGACCAAAAAATTATAAGAAAAAATAGATAAATATCTCCCAATATAGATGCAAAATTCCTTAATAAAATATTAGCAAATTAAATTAAAAATGTATAAAAATAATTACACCACAACCAAGTTGGACTTATCCCAGCTTCTGCAAGACTGGTTTCCCATAGGAAATCATTAATGTAATCCATCACATCAACAGACTAAAGAAGAAATAGTATATAGTTATATCAACAGATGCAGAAAAAAACATTGATAGTCATTCATGATAACTCTCAGTGAACTAGGAATAAATGAGTACTTTCTAAACTTGATAAAGATTATCTACAAAAACTTAAGGAGACTTCTGGCCAAGATGGAGACCTTGTAGAGCGAGACTCATGTCCTTCCCACAGAGCAACTAGAAATTCACCAATTTTCCAGAAACAAACACTGAGGAAAAGCAGGCAGAGAGACTGTAGAAACACAAGCAGCAATTGTGACAACAAAAGGTAGGCAAAAATGTCCAGGTTCAGAGTTACACCTCAGACTCAGACTCAGGATTCTGGCTGTTTTGGAGGGGGGTGGAAATGCAGGAAGAACCGGTCTTTTCAGGAATTACAAAATCAGCAGATAGTAGGCCCAGTGGGATCATGACTCTGAGTCAGGAGAGAGGGTCTATGTGCAGGGCAGAAGAAGCACCAGTCACCCAGTGGTTTGAACAGGCTGCCCAGTGAGAAAATTATGCTGGGTGCTGCCATAATCAGAAAGCAGTTAGGAGAACTGCTCATCCTCACCCCCTCCCACCATATTACGCTCTGGTAGGACTCGCCTACCAGAAATCCCACTCTCAGTCTTGCAGAGAGAAGAGAGTCTACCAGAGGGAGAAACTGTCAATGCTATCCCTAGCGCCACCTCGTAGGTATAGGTGAAACTGCAAATTGATTGCCATTTGTGGTCCAACAGGAGGTCATTGTGGTTGGGAGCTGGGACATTGGGGGAAAGCTCTGCATCCCCTATATAAATTCCAACTCCATAGACTGAACTTTTGGGCAGTGAAGAGAACCCACGTGAGAACTTCAAATTTAACCAGTGGTGATGACACAAAACTCAAGAAATTCCAATGTTCAAACCAAGATCCAGGTTTACCCAGTGCAAGTCAATACCCTACATAAGGCTGGGAAACCTAATCCACAGAAACATAAACAGAATTCCAAGCAGCACAAAGACACAGAAATATACATGAAATGATGGATCCAATGAAAAACCCTGGGGGAAAATCTGAAGACAACAGACATATGCAAACTACCTGAGGATGAATTTAGAGCAACAGTGATAGCCAAACTCATGGAAATCAAGAAAACAGTAGAGGAAGATAAAGAGAACAGAGTGGGGTGGTGGGGAAGAAATGAAGCAGCTCCAAACAGATGTCAAAGAAATAAAGAACACAATAGCTGACCTAAAGAATTCAATAGAGGGACTCAAAAATAGGATGGATGAAATCTCCAATAGAGTCAGTGAGGTAGAATATAGGGCAGAGGAATGCACTCAAACAAACCAGCAAAGAGACCAAGGAATGCAAAGAAATGAAGACAGCATTAGAGATCTGTGGGATAGCATCAAAAGAAACAACATTTGCATTATAGTGGTCCCAGAAGGAGATGAAAGAGAAAAGGGGGCAGAAACTATATTTGAAGAAATAATAGCTGAGAACTTACTTAACTTGAAGAATGAAAAAAACTCCAATCCCAGGAAGCCATAATAAAAGAAACCCAAGCAGATCTACACTTAGATACATGGTCATTAAATTGACAAAAATACAAGATAAAGGAAAAATCTTAAAAGCATTTACAAAAAAATGAGTCACATACAAAGGGGTCCTCATCAGATTGTCAACTGAAACTCTACAGGCCAGGAGGGAATGTAATGATATATTATAAAGACTGAAAGAAAAAGATTTTCAAACTAGGATGGTATACCCTGCAATATTATCATTCAGAACTGAAGGAATGATTTTTTTAAAAAAGCTTTTCCAATAAGCAAAAGTTAAAACGATTTATCATCACAAAACCAGTTCTACAAAAAATACTAAATGGTTCTATATAAACTGTAAATAAACCCCACTTAAAAACAGTAAGACAGCAAATTTTAAAAGTAGGGAGGAGGAGAACAAAAGTTTGGATGGTTAGAATGAGTGGAAGACTAGTATGCTTTCAAATAAAAATAGGAATAAACATATACTTCTTAATGCTAAATTCAGGATAACCTCAAAATACATCCCCAAGGAAAAAACAAAGAAGAAAATAAAAAAGGAAACCGACCAAAATACAACCACACACAACCTACCTCAGAAGAGAAAGAGAAGAACAAAGACACTGGAAAAATAGTGAAAACAAATTACCAAATGAACTAAGCAGCTGCATATCAATAATCACCTAAATGTTAATGGACTGAACTTACCAGTCAAATGACACAGAATGGTTGGAAGGATTATAAGCATAACACAACCTTCTGTTGCATTCAGGAAACTCACCTTCTTTCAGAAGATAAAGACTCAAAGTCAATAGTTGGCAAACAATCCTACAATAGTTGTCGGTCTTAAAAACTCTGAATCATTTAAATGATGCTGAATATCATAGCGAAAAAAAAGAATAAATGCTCATTTTATTTCTCTTATTTCCTAAGCAAAAGTACTTGATAACTTTTAAAGCTTTGATTTCCACTTTGGACATATTTTTAAGATTGATAAAAATCATTTTTAGAAGAGGTTTTCTTGTTTTACTCAACAATAATGTCCCTCCCCTCTGATAGTTTCTCATTCTGGACAACTGTATGGAAATCTCAGAAGATATTCCTGAAGTCAGTTAGTGATACTATCATTTCGTTCTGTTTAATCTTCTTGTTCTTAAATTCATTAAATAATGACATAAAATTGGTTAAAAAAAAAAAGCTTAAGTTAACATTATACTTAATGATGAGAGACAAAAAGCTTTCTCACTAGGAATGTCTCCTCTCACTTACTCTTCTTTTTTAAGAGGAAGGAAGGCAGGCAAGAAGGAAGAGAGAGGAGAAAGAAGCATTTTATTTAGTTAGTTTTTCACTTTAGTTGTTTCCCCTGGTCCCAAGCCAAGAATCTGAGTCCTTGACTGTATGTGGACTGCCCCCAGGCATGGGTTTAACACCTGAGGCACCAGGGCATGCCACATCACTCTTTTTAACCTCATCCTGGAAGTCCTAGATAATCCAATAAGATAAGAAGAGGTATACTGTTTTTACTATATATAAGAAAGGTGTATTAACTTGGAAGGAAGAAATAAAATTCTATATTTACAGATGATATGATTTTCTATGCAGAAAATAAATAATTAAAAAATCTCCTATAGCTAATAATTACAGCAAGTTTGCGGGATTCATGTAAGCATATAAAAGTCAATCACTTCCCTATTTAACAGCGATGAGCAAGAAAAATTTGAAATTAAAAACAATTTGCCATCTTGGGGGCAAAATGAAATATATAGAATATGATGATATATGCACAAGATATATATATATGTATATATATATGGAAAACTAGAAACTCCAATGTAAAAAAATCAAAGAACTAAATAAATGGAGATATTCTATGTTCATATTGTCAATATACTCATGTCATACACTGAATATTTGCAAAACGTCAGTTTTTTTCCAACTGGGTCTAAAAATTCAAAGCAAATCCAATCAAAACACTATCAAGTTTTGTAGTATCAACAAATCGATCCTTAGAAAAAACAAGAAACTCAGAATAGCTAGCAGAATATTGAAGAACTAAGTTAGAGAACAGAGACTACCTGACTTTAAGACTTATTATAAAGCTACATCATCATGATAGTATGTTATTAGTGAAAGAACAGATAAAAGGTCAGTGGTATAGAATGAATAACCCAGAAATAGACCTCATAAATGTGTCAACTGATCTTTGACAGAGGTGTATTGGCATTGGAGAAAAGATAGTCTTTTTAACCAACAACACTGGAAAAACTGCATAGCCACATTCAAATAAAAAGAATGAATCTCGACACAGACCTTACACACTTCACAAAAATTAAGCCAAAATTGATCATAATCTAATTATGAAATGCAAAACTATAAAAATCATAGAGGATAACATAGGAGAAATTCTAGATGGCATTTCACTTAATGATGGCATTTTTAAAAAAACAATAGCAAAAGCTCTATCTGTGAAAGTAATCATTGATAAGCTGAATGTCATTATAATTAAAAACTCCTATTTTGTGAAAAACAGTGTCAGGAAAACTAGAAGACAAACCATGGAATGGAAGAAAAATTTGCAAAAAGCACATTTGATAAAGGAATTTTATCCAAAATATAGAGTTTTTCAAATTCAACAATAAGGAAATAACCCAATTTAAAAATGACAGACTTGAGTAAACACCTCACCAAAGAATACATAAAGATAGCAAATATGCATGTAAAAAGATTCTCCAAATCATATGGCATTGGGGAAACGCAAATTTAAACAATGAAATTTCACTACACACTTACTAAATAGCCAAAATCCAGAACACTGACAATATCCATGCTAGTGAAGATTGAAACAATAGGAATTCTCATTCATTGCTAGTAGGAATGCAAAATGATACAGTCATTGTGTAAATTTATTACAACATTAAGGCATACTCTTAACATATGATCCAGCAATCAAGATCCGTGGTATTTACCCAATGACTTGAAACTTAAGTTCACACAATTTACACATGAATATTTATAGCAGCTTTATTCATAATTCATAATTTAAAACTTGGATGTAGTAAAGATGTCATTTATTAGGTGAATGGATAAATAAATTATGCTATATTCAGATAATTGAATATTATCTAATGCTAAAAAGAAATGAGTTATCAAGTCATGAAAAGACATGGAAGAAACCTTAATGTGTAATGCTAAATGAAAAAAAAAATCTGAAAAAGTAGCATACTGTATTTTCCAACTATATGACATTCTGAAAAAGGAAAACTGTAAAAACAATAAAAAGATCAGTGGCTTCTAAGCCTTAGGGGTAAAGGGGAGATGGAACCAGAGGATTTTTTGAATGGTGATATGATTTGTATGATATCATGGTAGATTCATGTCATTATATATTTGCCAAAACCAACAGAAAGTAGGAATGAAACATAATGCAATCTAAGGATTTTGGGTGATAAAGTGTTGCTGGAGGTACATCAATTATAACAAGTACACCATTCTGTTGCAGGACTTTAATACTGGGGGAGGCCATACATATGTGGGAGTAGAGTATACATGGTAAATATATGTAACTCACACTTAATTTTTTTGTGAACCTAAAACTTCTCTATAAAATAAAATCTATTTTTAAAAGAAATGTACCCTGTAAATGAAAAATTAATATTACCTATGAATATAAAGTCACTCTAGTTTCCTTCCCTCTTTCTCCGCTGTCTTTTTTCTTCCCTAGGTTCTTCCTTTCTTTTCCTTTCTTCCTGAAAAATTAAGTCTAAAAACTAAAGCCACCAGATGGTTCTTAGCAAGGTAATTCTGTATGGGTTGTGAAGCAGTTAGGAGTTAGGTATCACAAGTGTGGAGAGGAGGACATCCTTCTACGTGGAACAGGATGTCAGAGTCTATGTGAGGGACAGGAGCAGAGGTGGTAATGGCCGGGTGCATGGTGTTGAAGCCTTAGAATAATGAAAAATGTAACCAAATGGGGCAGAGCTATAATGGTAGGGATCATGGGATGTTGGATTCCAAATGAGATGAAGAAGTTAACTGTGTGACCAAGTGTGGAGTGTTGGAGCTCCTGCTGGTTAGAGAGGGCACCCATGGAGTGTGTTGGTAGCAGTCAACACAAAGTATGAAGTTCAAGAGGGGTGATGAAGGCAACTGTGTGTTTCGTTGGTAATGCAGGTATAGCTGGTATCAACTGTTCGAGTGTAAGCAAGGTAAGACATACAAATGCAATGGTGATGAGGAGACATGGCCCATTTAAGATGTCAAATCCAAGTAGGACGAAAAGGACATCTGTGCATGGTAAATTATGATGATGGGAGATTAACTATATAAAGTGGGGTTTCTCAAAAAAATAAATAGATTGATGCTAATAGGAGACAGTTTTCTCATTGTTGGGGGGAAAGGGAGTTAAGAATGTGGAAAGGCAAAAAACTATAATGAAACCTGTAGTGTTGTGTTGAAATTAGTACAAACTCCAGATAGGTAGAGGTAAAGAGGTAAAGTTAAAATAGGTATTTCTATTTATAGATGTATATATATATGGATGAATGGATAGAGAGAGATTCGATAGTTGATAGATAGATAATTAGATAGATATGGATAGATGATTCCTCACCTGAGAACAGTACCACCAAATAGCACTGAGCACATTTGACACCCAAATATTGGTTTCTAAATACCATTTCACCGCTAAAAATAACCAGAATTCTTTGGCAAAATGGTTGATTCCAGATGTTATGTCTGAAACACATGGAGAATCTTGTACCAGGAAGCAAGGAGGAGCTTAGAGAATGATGGTGACATGTCAAAAGGAGATAGGACATACTGGAGACTCTCATGGGCAAACAGGTGGCAATTTGAATACCAAAATAATATTGATTTTAAGAGATAAGAGCCAATGAAACAAAATAGGGATCTGTAAATCCATACAGGTATAAATAAATAAATGGACAGAAAGAAAACTTTTTCTCTTAGCAGGAGGAATGATATAATGAGAAATTCACTGTCTAATGCTCATTGGAGCAATGATAAATTCATCCAAGAAGCATCAATAGATTTTAAAACTAGTCCATAAAAGTTAATGAGGAGCAGCAGCATACATATATCTATTAATATACTACACCACATCAACAAGAGCAAAGTGGAAAACCAGATGATCATTTCGACAGATGAAGACAAGTTTTTGACAAGATTCAACACTCATTTATGAAAGACCCTCCCATAAAATGGGAATAGAACGTTCATACCTCAACATAATAAAGGTCATATATGAAAAACCCATAGCCAACATCATAGTCAATGGTGAACACTTGAAATCACTTTCTCTTTGATCAGGAACAAGACAAGTTTGTCCACCTCAGCACTGCTATTTAATATTATACTAGAGGTCTTAGCCAGAGCAATTAGGCAAGAAAAGGAAGCAAAAAGAATCCAAATTGGAAAGGAGGAAGTAAAACTCTCATTATTTGTAGATGACATGATTATATATATATATATTGGAAAACGCAAAAACTCTATCAAAGAACTTTTAGAACTCATTAATAAATACAGTAAAGTGGCAGGCTACAAAATCAATGCATAAAAATCTCTAGTATTCTTACACGCAAACACTTCCATGGGCTTATTTCCAGGAAATAGAAGAAAAAATGATAAAATTTGTATGGAACAACAAAAGACTCAAATAGCCTAAGCACTCATTAGAAAAAAAGAATGAATCTGGAGGAGTTACACTGCTAGACTTTGAACTATATTACAAAGCAATAGTGATCAAGACAGTATGGTACTGGAATAATAACAGAGGTACAGATCAGTGGAATAGAACTGAATCACCAGAACTGACCCACTCACATACAGTCAGTTAATCTATGACAAAGGAGCCCAAAGCATTCAATGGAAAAAGGAAAGTCTCTTCAACAAATGGTGTTGGGATAACTGGATAGCCACATGCAAAAGAATGAAGCTAAACCAATCTCTAACACCATTCACAAAAATTAACCCAAAATGCATTAGAGATTTGGACATAAGACCAAAAACCAAAAAGCTCTTAGAAGACAATATAGGAAACACTTGTCATGACATCAGCCATAGAGAAGCCTTTGGGAACTCAATTCACCATCAAGGGAAACAGAAAGAAAAATAAACAACTGAGACTACGTCAAACTAAGGAACTTCTTCACAACAAAAGAAAACATCACCAATACCAAAAAGGAAAACTACTAACTGGGAGAAGATATTTGCATTCAATATTTCTGACAAGGGCTTAATATCTAAAATGTACAAAGAACTCATAAAACTCAACAGCAGAAGAATAGGCAAGCCAATCAAAAAGTGGGAGGAGGAATTGGAGAGACTTTTCTGAAGAGGATATGCAGATGGCCAACAGGTACATGAAATTATGTTCCTACTTGCTGGCTATCAGGGAAATGCAAATTACAGCAACAATGAGATATCATCTTATACCTGAAAGACTGGCTATTATCCAAAAGTTTGGAAACAACAAATGCTGGAGAGGATGTGGAGAAAAGGGAATACTTTTTTACCGTTGGTGGGAGTGCAAATTGGTACAACCTCTATGTAGAACTATTTGGAGATTCCTCAAAAAACTGAAGATGAAAATCCCATATGATCCCTTCATTTCACTTCTGGGCATCTACCCAAAAGATACAAAAGCACCCATCCACAGAAATGTATGTATCCCCATGTTCTTTGCTGCCCTATTCACAATAACTAAGAACTGGAAATTACCTAAGTGCCCAACATCAGATGAATAGATAAAGAAGAAGTGGTACATATATACAATGGAATCCTACACAGCCCTTAGAAGAGATGAAACCCTGTCGTTTGAAACGGTGTGGATGGAAATAGAGGGGATTATGCTAGTGAAACAAGTCAAAAGAAGAAAGATAGATACCAGATGACATCACTTATAGGTAGAATGTGAATCGACAAAACAAGAGGAACTAATGTTACATAACCAACCCTGGGAATATTTGCAACAGAAACTAGGTTATCAAAAGGGAATGGGGTGGATGGGGTCAAATGGTGGTGGAGCCCACTGGACAACCAGGAAGAACACTTGATGATTTGGTGGAGAGGATGGTGTGTTGAAATATATTTAAGAAATGGGGAACCTATACATAGAAAATTATTTTAATGTGAAAAATAATTACTACAATAAAAAATAAATTTAAAAAAATTAATGAGGAACAGGATATTTACATAGTATTGAAATGACTCCCTGCAAAATGCTTATAAATTACAAAGGATTAAAAATTTCATTATAGTTACCATGCATGGCAGACATCACCTTAATCAAAAAACCAGAGTCAACATTAGCAACAATGGGACAAATCAGCATCACGTGCCATCTCAGAGGATGCACCAGGAGAATACCAGAATCATTCTAGTGATATTTTGCCAAAGATGCACAATCTGGATCTAATCAAGAAGAAATGCTAGACATACACAATTCAATGACCTGGAGTCTTAAAAATGTCAAAGTCATGGACATCAAGGAAAGACTAAGAAATTGTTCCAGACTGAGGAAAACGGAGGAGCTCTGACAATTAAATAAAGTGATTTTGGACTGGATTATATTGTTATAAAGACATTCTTGCTGCAGTTGGTGAAATTTGAATGGTCTCTGTGGCTTACGTAGTTCTGACAGATCAGTGTCAATTTCCTGACTTTGATGTTTATACAGTGTTTATGAAGAGAATGTCTTTGTAGGAAAGGCAATCAGGAATTAAGGAGTGATGAACAGCATGTCAACAACTTTCTCTCAAATGGTTCAGGAAAAATAATATGCTACTCCCTTAAACTTTTCTATAAATTTGATTGTTTTAGAATAAATTTATTTTTATTATTTATGAAGATAGTAATGGTAAAATAGCACAATAAAAATAATGTTTTTATGTGACTGGTTTCTATTGCCTACCAAGGACTTGGGAAATCAAGGTCTTCTCACTGTTTGAAGTGAAGATTAGCAGGTGTTTGGTATGTGTACAACTAACTGAGACTTTCTTCTGTCATAAGAAAAATTAAAGGAGTTAATAACTTTCTCACAATATATTGTTATTTATGCTCTATGTTTGCCTAATATCTCCCCTATACCACCAGAAGTGTTTGGTCTGCACTTTAGAAAACACCAATGTTTCCCCAATGCAATGAATGGCCCAAGTAAATACTTATGAAAGACTTAGGCCTCAGTAGGTGCATGATAGTAACTTGATTTTTAGTAAAGAATCACTAATTTCCTCAACTGTGGGCAGGGAGAACATTTTTAATTGAAAGCCCAAACTTATCTCTAAACTTAAATTCTTAAATTCTTTCATACCCAATCAAAGTAATGTTTAGCCTTCTCTCTTATTGCTAAAGTCTTTGAGACCCAGAGCAATCATGAAATGCTTTTTGAGCACCAGCCTGCAATACTCAGTGGCCTATCCACATCTCCATTTGTACACCCTACGAGCATCAAAATGCTTAAATACTCAAAACTAAACATTCCCTTATGAGCCCAGCTCTCAACTGTGTCCACCTTCCTCTCATCCCTGTGGTGATGAATAGCACTCTCATCAGCTTTTCCAACCAGAACACGGCATCATTCTTGCCACCTCGCCACTCATTTTTTCCTTAACCTATAGACTCTTTCCATAACTAAGTCCTGTAAATCCACCCTAAAATATGTCTGATACATCCACGTTTCCCCATATCCATGGACTCTATTCTAGCCCAAGCTCTCAACTGGCCACTCCACTTCCACCTCTGCCTCTCCAGCTCATTTTTTGAACTGTAGCCATAGTGACTTTTGTATAAAGATAAATTTTACCTTGCAACTATATTCCTTTAAACCCTTCAATGATCCACTAATGCAATAGTCATTAGTCACATGTAACAATTTAAACTAGTTAAAATTCGATAAAATCAAACATTCACTTCCTTGGTTGCATTAGCAACATTTTGATTGCTTAATATCCACATGTGGTGAGTGGCTACCATATTAAATATCACCAGTGATGGAACATAGAAAGATTCCCTGGATAGTGCTGCTTTTATTTCATTTGATTTTATTTATCTTATTCTCAGAAATGTGCAGGCAGGAATGAAGGCAAATAGACAGACAGGAAGAGAGAGAGGAAGGAGAACTTCCTTTATTTTTATTTAGTTGTTCACATTGGTTGCTTCTCCCAGTCCCAGGGAATTTGGGATGTACGTGGGGCTGTTCCCAGGGTGTACTAGACTGCTAGGCCACCAGTGCACGCCCCGACCCCACTGCTTTTAAATGAATTCCAAGCTTTCTGTGGAGATCAACAAGGTCCCTCTTAACTGCACCCTTTCTAATTTTCTCACAATCCTCTCAACACCCTCCAACCACATCAGTCCTCTTATTCATTTCCTCAGATAGACTAAGGCTTTTTCCATCTCAGAGTTTTACTTATCATATTCCCCTAGTGCAACCTTTCCCTATTCTCTGTCTAACTAAATCCTACTCATCCTTCAAAATTTCTTAACTCTTCAACCTAATTAATGTATTATCATACACTCCTTTTGCACTCTGCTTTAAAAAAATTTGTTCTTTTTCATATTTTATATTATCACCAGGCCTATGAGACCACAGACAATCAAGAAACATTTTTAGAGTAATTTTAAGTTTGTTGTTTTTAAATTGAGATTATGCAGTGATTTCACATATACTCCCTAACCTGTACATGCACATTAACATCATTTGATATAACTTTTCATTATTAGCATCATTTAACATAACTTTCACCAAGGATAAACTTGCATTGACACATCATGGTAACCCAAAGTCCATAGTTTACCTTAGGGTTTGATCTTCATAGTGTACATTCTATGAGTTTGGATAAATTGTTATCATTATAATAGCATACAGGTAATTTTCACTGTCCTCAAAATCCTCTATGTTCTGTCTGTTCATCTAACCCTCATAGCTCATCATTTGTCTTTTTATTGTCTCATAATTTTGCCCTCTCCAGAATGTCATAGAGTTGGAACTATAGTACATGCAGTCTTTTTAAATTGGCTTCTCTTACTTAGTAATATGTATTAAAGTTTCCTCTATGTATTTGTCATGGTACAATAGCTCATTAATTTTTAGTACCGAATATAATGCTCTATTGTCAGACCGTCTACATTTTATTTACCCATTTACCTAAGGACCTCTTGGTTGTTTCCAGGTTTTGGTTATTATGAATAAAAATGTTACAAATATCCATGTGCAGGTTTTTTTGTATAGACATAAGTTTTCAACTCCTTTGGGTAGATACCAAGAGGGTAATTGTTAACTTGTGTGGTAAAAGAGTGCATAGGCTTGTAAGAAAATACCAACTGTCTACCATAGTGACTGATTTTCTTCTTTCATGTCTTGTACCATATTCACAATTATGCTATTGTTTACCTAGTATTCATTTACCTAACTCTGTAAGGAAAAACACCATAACTTTTTCATTCATCAGTCTGTTTCTGTTGTGAAGCACAATGTCTGGCACATAAATCCCACTCAAACATTATTTGTTAAAAGCAACAAGAGTGATTTTATAACAATGCAACTCTATAATCTACAGGTCCCTTTGAGAATTACACTGAGCGTATTATGGGTAACAGAAACCAAGAAACATGATTTTCCACTCATTTTCCTACCATATCATTTCTTTGCCCTGATTCTTGTCTTTAAGACAAATTGTTTCTACTAAGGCAAACCCAGAAAAGATACTTTCTTTATTTTCTTGTCTTAATAATTTAGTATCAATTCCTCATCAAATAAATGGAGACACATCTTCTCTGCCTAATGTCTGGGGCCACAATAACAGATCGCTTGAGAGATATTGCTGGCCCAAACTATGATTGTGTCATTCTCTGTCCCAGAAGGTAAGTTTCCCTTAAGGGCAAAGTGATAACTAAACAGCTTGCTATAGAGGTTAATTATACAGAAAATGTAATTCGTGGGCCAACGACTTTTTTCTCTCTTATGTTTCTGCTATTAGGCTGTCATGAATGCTTGACTTTAAAATGTCCTAAAAATATGAATGAGGAAAGGAAAACAAGGAAGACTCTAATAACTGAAATACCCATAATATGGATCATTTGCCATGTATAGGGGTGTTGATGCTGCCCTAGAGAGGGAGTATGTGCTAATTAGAGTTATTGTCACACAGCCTAATGTGAAACAAACCATCTCTCCTGTTAACAGTTCTCCCCACAGTAGGAGAGAGATGGGAGACAGATAGGTCTCTTACTTAGATACATAAGACAGCAGAACTAGAGGAGAATTAGCAGTCTTCAAGTCCAAGCACAAATTCTCATATTTATAGAAGCAAGCCCAAGCTCTGAGGACTTGAATGGAGGTCTCCACACTTGAAGTTGAAAACCTCTTCAGGACAGCTTTGCCACACCACCAGGTTAACAGATGGTTAAACAGATTTTGCATAATGTTTCTTAATTACCTCGCATACCCGAGGTTGTCCCAACAGGAGTGACCGGCAAGATATATGTATCATGATGTCATCATCAGGAGGTCATGGGAGGGCTTCCATCCCACCCACTCTGAAGCCCTGACATTTAAATCTGGTTTTGGATCAAATCAGAGAGTAAAAGGCGTTCCATTTTGAACTACATATCTACATCATGTCCTGAGTCAGCAAGACTTCTCTCTCATACTCCAGTACTGGCTGATTCCTTTCTGAATGAGTCAGGGCACAGGATCCCCCTTTGATTTATCATGACATATTTAATGTAGGGACCAACCTCTTCTTTCTACACTCTCAGGATTCTGAGATAATGCAGGTACAGGACAGAAAAGTGACTCTCTCCTATCACTATACCCATCCAACAGGACAGTTACAGTTTACCTCACCTCCCACTTAGAGACAGAGGATAGCTGCCCATCTCCCCCCAAAAAAGAATTGTCCTTTGTCTCCTGGGCAATTTGAATCAGGCACTGAGGCTGTGGGAAGGAACAACTGGGGCATGGGAAAATTAGTATTGGGAAAAATTTTCTACTGAGGTCTTATTCAGTATGAAAATGATTCTGACACAAAGTGTAAACTTATTACAGTTTTGAAGATATGTCTTAGGACTTGTGGTAAAAAAAAAAAGTCCCTTGTAGAACCACAGATCTGAGTGTCTAGTGTCTAGAGGTGAAACGTCACTAATGAACCTTTCTGTATCTCCCCATTCTTCTCTCTCTCACTCTCTCTGTCACACACACACACACACACACACACACACACACACACACACACACACTTTAAGGTAGTCTCACAATATGTTATAAATACAATCTAGAAAATGGCTTTTCCATTGAAGAAATCTAACCATTTTTCTCAAAAGAAATATATTACCATATATGGGCAATTCAGAAGAAATAAATATATCCTAAATTAAATACAGTGTGGTCAACATGAATTTAATTCTATCTGCTGGAGTCATTATAGAGAGACAGGTAGGACCAACTTTATTCTACTACATAAATAATGACTTTCTCATTGGTTTTTCTGCTGCCAGTTTCTGAAAATGATTGCCTGGGCCCCCATCAGGAATGCTAAGTGAAGAGCTGAGCAGATTTTTCCCCTATAAGTCAGGATGACATGGTAAAAGTGGGCATATTGCCTCTGCTCCCCAAGCATCCTTTTTGGAAAGCATGCACTTCTTCACATAAATGAAAACTGCAAGGCACAGCAGACAGAAGGCTGAAGGTCAAGTGATACATTCCAAGGCTAAGACATGCTTTACTAAGTAACTTGTGTTCCACTGTGTCTCTGCTTATGAGGTAAAACTCCAGGAGTGAAGAGCAGTGATACACTCTCAGAAGAGCTGAAGAATTTGGGTCAAGATTGAAGGAAAGATGCTCTCTGACTGGAAACTAGTTACTATTTGTTGAATATCTATAATATTCAGATATACATAGACATTTAATTTTTTATAATAATGTGTATATATGTGTGTGTTTATATGTGTAGTTACATGTATACCTGTGTATGTAATCTTTTCCTTCTGAGAAAAATTAAAGCTCATAAAAGTTGAGTATTTATTAATTTGTTTTTCCAAATAAGAACTTGAAGCAAAGACTTGAGGGAAGATAGTTTATTTCAAGGTAGTACCACCTTGAAATAATTAGGAGAATAATTAGGAGGGAGGGAATGGAGAGAGGACTACAAGAAAGAAAGGAATAGTCAACAAAATGATGTCAATGAACTGATTACTGCTGTGGGTAACTGGGCTCAGTCATACTGGCCACTCTTAGAGGAACTGTATAGAAGGTACCTCATAACTGATAGCCTGGGCATCAATTCCCTGTCCTTCTGGGCTATTCCTGCCCATGAGCTGTGAGAGGACCTCCTGCATGGCAGGAGATCACAAAGGCAGGAAATTTAACAGACTGCTTCAGCTGGCCCCTAAGAAAAATACTGTCTGTGTATATAGCTCTATCCACCATAATTACAGTTGAAATCAAAGGTGAACTGAATGGAAATGATGCTGTGAACAAACAACTCTTAAGTGACTTGCCCATGATACCTACACATTATCATGTTATGTTTCTAGAATTGGCACTATGAGTGTCAGGATACCCTGGCCTTCCTAGGTCTGCATCTTGTAGCCCATCTCTGCAGGTCCTTGCTCTTAGGAATATGCTAAACTTTAGTTGAAGACAACTCAACATTTTTGACATGCCAGGAGTCCTTAAGTTTTAAGAGAGGACTCTGAAATAGCTTTTTTGAGATTCACTAAGTACACAGGTAATGAGCTCTCCATCAAGAAAATGTTCCATGAGCCCAGGGTAAACGATAGAAAGTCATAATGTTAATGTCTGCACCAGATGGTGAATTAGACTGAGATGTAAAAAGAAACTGCAGGATTAAATTCCAGTTCCAGGATTTCTACTACCCTTCTTCATGGGCCGGTTCATATTTATGCTTGTATGTTTATATACAAATGTTGACATATATGGGAGCAAATTACACTGTTCAACTTGTTTTTTGTCCAAAAATATACCTTACAGATTGTCTAAAACAGTTTGAGTGCCCTAACAAATGTGCTTTGGAGTAGGTGACTTGAATAACAAACATCTGTTTCTCACAGATCAGGAGTTTGGGAAGGTCCAAGATCAAGGTACCAGCATAATCAGTGTCTGGTGAGAGTCCACTTCCTGGTTTGAAGATGACTACCTTCTTGGTAAGTTCTCACCTGATAAAGACTCATCATGTGGATCACACCCTCATGACCTAATGACCTCCCAAAATCCCCAACCTCGAAACTATCACTTTGGGGTTAGGGTTCAACATATGAATTCCAGGGAGGACACAAACATTCTGTTCGTAAACAGGTTTATCATTTAAAATCAGCATACATCTGTTTTAAGAATTGGATCTTATTTCACTGTATTACTAGCACATAATTTGTCTAGTTAGGTCTTTCTTAAATTTACATTGTTTTAAGTTTTTTGCTTCAATGAACATTCTTATACATATATTACTTATGAAATATAGCTGTAGGACATATTCTTAGTAATTACTTGAAAAATTGTTATTTGATAAATATTGCCAAATTGTCTTCCAGTGAGGTCACTCTAATTATTAGTCCCTACATAAATGTATATGTATCTTATCATCCCTCTCACTAAAAACATGACTTATCAATCTTTTTTTTATGAAGTCTTTTTTTATTCAGATGTTTTTCTACCTAATGATAAAGGTTAGGGATTGACATGAAGCTATTGCTATAAATCAAAGAATTCACCCAATGCCTTAACAATATTTCTATTTGTCTCAGTATCTACCATTATAAAAACTAGCTTTTGCTATATAATATGTTGCCCTTGATTTTGTGGCTGAAAACAACAATCCTTTAACTCACAGCTTTCACAGGCCAGCCATTTAAGATGGGCTCAGCTGGTTGGTTCTATTCTGGGTGAACGAACTCATGAAAGTCATGCTAGATTGGCTTATCTCAGCTCCACAGGACTTCTCATCCTTCAGGAAGCTAGCTTGGGCTTTTTCTTATGGAAAAAAGCAGAGTTCAAAAAGAGACACAATATCACTTCCATCATACTCTATTGGTTAAAACAAGTCTCAAAATCACCTTTTTTTAAATGGCAGAAGCTATAATTCTCAATTTTACAATCAAGACATGCATGATTTTCTTGGGCAAAGTCTTTGTTTTATAAATGAGAAAATGAGTATCAGAGCAGATGAGTGATGTATTCAAGGTCATATAGCTTATTGATAGATCTGTCCATTTCTTATTGTGGGTTTATTAACTGGACAATGCGGTAAAGGAATAAAACCAATAAAACAACCCACTGAGAAAAGAAAGATGAGTCATTGGTGCTGAGAATAATGAAAATTTCTGTTTCATCTGTTTCCCCAAGGTAAGTTGTGAGAAACTCCCCAGCCCATACTTGAAGCCACATTATTGCCGCATTCCCTCGTGAGCCCATTCTTTACTGAGAATCCTGCGATTTATAGCACAAAACCTGTAGTTATAGGTATCTTTAAGTCCTCTTCAAGACAAATGTTAGAGGTATTGAAACACACTGCAACAAGCCAATTTGGGTTTTTCAAACAGAAAAAGGACACAAGGGACAAAAATTTTCAGTGAAGTTGTCATTTTTCATTAATAAACGAAGAAGAATGTAGCACTTCATTGCATGCAATTCATCTTTGTTCTTCTGTATACATTTGGATGAGTTCTCTTAAATTCCATTGGTAAATAACAGACATTATGGGCTCTTTATTAAAACTTGGGAGCAACTAAGCATAAAATGAAATATGATTCATCTCCAACCAGTACAATATTACCATTAATAGGCAAGTTACATCAACACAGGTTGTGCCTGTAGATTTTGCTGAGTTATATTTTTTGTACTTCACAGTTTTAATTTGAGATTACAAAAAACAACTACCCATTAGACAGAGTACATAGATCATAACAGGAAACAATAAAGATCCTTTTATGTAGAACCTACAGCCTTCAACCACTGTTCATACCTACCCTCAACATTGAAAAAGAGTGGGTGAGCAATGTACTATATATAGCTTGATTTTTTTAATCTGAATTCTCATGGTAAAATTTAATATAATGTAAAAGCGAGAATAAGTATTTAAAAATGACTTTCATCCCACATTTCTATCCCCCCATCTATTTCAAGTGCTGCTCACTTCATGTAAGGTAGTCACTATTTTAGTTTGCTATATAATTTTTTAGGTATATTTCTATGATTTCACATTTGTGACATAAACTATGTTTTTTTGTTTTGTTTACATAAATGTGTTCTCTACATTTTTAGTTAAAGCTATTTTTATATTTAGTCATGAGCTAGAACTCATTCTATTTTGTACATTAATTATTTTACTGCTACATTGTATTTCATAATATGGAAGCCTCATAATATGACATACTCCTATTTTTGGATCTATTAATAATTTCTGATTTTGTTTTTAAAATTACAAGCAATGCTGCAGTGAGTATGTATGTTTTTGGGTTGTATGCATGTCTTTGAGTACGTCTGTAGTATGAATTCTTGAAATGGAATCACTGGATAAAGGAAATGAGTATGTTAAATTTAATAGATTTTGTTTAATTGTGTTTCAGAAAGGCTTTATAAATTATATTCTGTGCCCAGCTTTTGAGACAGGTAGGCCACCGGCATCTGCCACGGACCAACTGCCTGAGTAAGTACTCCCAATACCGTTCCGTCTTTCTCATGGACAAAAGTGTTGAAGGGCTTTTCTACATCCGGGAACCCTAGTGCCAGGGCCTGCCCAAGAGACTGCTTAATTCCCTGGAGCGCCCTCTCTTGCTCCTCCCTCCAGATGAGAGAGTCTCTCTCTCTCAGTCAGAGCTTTGTATAGGGGATTTGCCAAGGCTGAGAAGCTGGGAATCCAGATTCGACAAAACCCTGTGGTTCCTAAGAATTCGTCAAGTTTCCTCCCGGTCTTAGGTAGGGATAGAGCTAAAATGACTTCTTTTCTCTTGCTCTGAGTGCCCGAAGCCCCTGGGAAATGTCAAAACCCAGATAATGTACTTTCTTTCTACAGATCTGGGCCTTTTCTCACAAAACTTGGTACCCCAATTCGGCAAGATGCTCAAGAAGGGCACAGGTACCTGCGAGGCAGTTTTCATTGGTTGTACTAGCTAGGAGTAGATTGTCCACTTATAGGAGAAGAGTACAACAAATTTTTTCACAGGGAAAAGTTGACAAGTCTGCAGCCAAGGCTTCTCCAGACAATGTTGGAGCATTTTTAAAGCCTTGGGGCAATCTAGTCCAAGCCTTCTGCATTTGCCTTTGCCAGCTTGTTTTTGGGTTAGTTCATTCGAACGCAAACAAGGGCTTACTTTAAGGGGCCAGTCTGATGCAAAAGAATGCATCCTTTAGATCTAAACAGGTAAACCAAGCCGCACTTGGGGGGTAATTGGCTCAGCAGAGTGTATGGATTTGGGACCACAGGATGCAGTGAAATGGTTACTTGGTTAATGGCTCTTAGGTCCTGTACTGGCCGGTAGCCTCCCCCATTTGGCTTTGTAACTGACAACAGAGGTGTATTCCAGGGCAACTGACACTATTTGAGAAAACCCGCTTCTTTTAATCAGTCTAAATGTTCTTATATCCCTAGCCCAGCTTCTTGAGGGGTAGGATATTGTCACAGGTGTGGTGGCTGGGCCCCTGACTTTAATTCAGCTGTAACCAGAGGCCTTCCTTTCATCAATCCTGGTGGACTACCTTCTGCCCAAGCCAATGGAAAAGCAGAGAGAAACTCTCATGGGTTTTTCTCCTCCATTCACTGAGAACTGTAAATACACCATTCCTCTTCTTGGGCATGGTGACAGAACAAGCCTGTGGTTTCGGCTTTCAGACGCAGGGTGGCTGTTCCCTTTTGACTGACTGAAATCTGAGCCCCGAGTTTGGCCAGCAGGTCTCGCCCAAGCAGGGGTGTGGGACAGTCAGGCATATACAGAACTCATGTTTTACTACGTGGCCCCCAGCTCGCATGTTCAGACTATGAAAAGGCTGGCGAATTCCCTGATCCCCCATGGCTCCCATAATGGTGGCTGTCTTTGTTCCAAATGGGCCCAGTGAGGGTTGTTACAAGTGAATGCTCTGCTCTGGTATCTAACATAAATTCTATTGGTTGGCCCCCTATTTTTAATCTGACCATAGGCTCCAGGGGATCTAAATTCAGGGAGACCAGTCTTTCTCAGTTCATTTCGGCCTCCGCCATTCCAAGAAAAGTCGAGCCCCTCCCTTCTCATTCATGGGTCCAGCCTATTGGTGGTCCTCTTTCACAGGCACTCATTCTTACAATGACCAAAGTCTTTGCAGTAAGCATATAGGTCCTCTCTGAGCAAGGGCCTGCCTTCCTTCTGTCTTTGCAGTCTCTGGCCCCTTCAACCTTCAAAGGGCCATTTTTCCCGGAGAGCAGCAACTAACAGTGTGGCCTTCTCCTTTAATTTGTGATGAGACTCCCTCCTAGCTACTACTTACCAATTCATAAAGACCTTTTTGGCTGCTTCTAAGAGGTGGCAGAAGTCATTCCAGCAAAACCAGCTTTTGGAGATTTCTATGGATGTCTGTGGCTGATTGGGCTATGGAAGTGGCATTTATCATCTTCTGATTATCTGAGACCTCTGGGTGAAACAGGGTGTAAATTCGGAATGCCTTGTATAACCGTTCATAATAGTCTCCTGGTGGCTCATCAGATCACTGAGTAACATTGGTGGTTTTGGACATGTTGGTGGGTTTTCAGGTCCCAGCTTACACCCCCTGCAAATGGTTGCCTGGTATCATTGGATATCCGTCCCTCCTCCGTATTGAAATCACATTTGGGCCATACTTTCAGACCTCTATCATTCTGGTCCAGGTGACTACGTCAACAACTCCGGCAGGGGCATTTGGTTCTAGGTAAGAACGAGCTTCCCCCATTATACGCTGTCTCTCTTCTGTGTTAAAGAGGTTGTGAAGTAACTGCTGGAATTCCTCCCAAGCAGGACGGTGTGTTTGGAAGACAGTCTTGAGGAGGTCTATCAGAGCCTGGGGTTTTTCTGAGCAGGAAGGAGTATGATGTTTCCAATTTAAAAGGTCTGTGGTTGAAAAAGACTGATAATAAATCATGGGGCATCCGGGACGGATGTGCTGTCTCTCCCTATTTGATCTGGTCCCTGCGTCTCTCGAAGGGGCATCCGGAGGGCAAGGTTCTGATTTCTGGGGTGTAGGTGCCTCTCCTGGTCGGGAGAGTGAGGATCTTGAGTTGGCCTTGGCGGGGAGATGGACAGCGGTGGAGTATTTGGACCTCTTCCCAGCAGGGCTGTGGGCTGTGCCAGAGAAACATATGGAGGAGGTGGTAGCTCCTCTCCAAAGTCGCCCTGGAGGATGGGCTTTGGGTCTTCCAGGGGCTCTAGTGTGCTTTTTGGGGAGTGTTTCGGGATTCTCTGTGGCTCTCGGGGGCCTCTTGATGATGATGCCAAAAGAATCCTAGCTTCACCCTTTCTAATTGAATTGAACTGTGCCCACGAGGGTAGTGTTTGGGTGATTCTTAACCAAGAGTCGATGTACGGAAATTGGCCTGGGTGACTGGGGTCGCTGCCACTATTCTCCAAACATCTTGCACAACCTGGACTTCTAAAGAGCCTGCTATTGGCCAGCTGGTTCCAAAGGCGGGCCATTCAATTTCACATAGGGTTTTTAATTTTCCTAGGGTCAGTTTTGTACCATAATCCTCAGAAAAGCCCTTCTTAAAATTCCTCAACATACAGTTCAAAAGTGTCAGCTTACTCTGATCCCTTCCCATCCCCGCCCCAGAGCACTGGTGCAAAACAGACAAAGGAGGGGTAGTCGCTTTCCAAAGTGGTTCAAGCAGATACCACCTGGCCATTCCTCTTGCAAAGACTAAGTTGTCTTAGCTATGGTGCATCTCTATAACCCCCAGACCTGGTCGCGTGGTACCCATGCGAGTCACCGTTATGCTTTATGATGCCAAATGGAACCATAGGGGATGGACCACTCAAATCCCGTGACTCGCACTGTGATACAAACAAATCATTCACACACCAGACACACAGAAGTCATAACATTCCCTCCCTGAACTTCACTGACTGAGATTTCTGGTAAGCCGCTGGTAATCTCACCAGAGTTCATCAGACTCTCCTTCTGCAGGGTGGGGCAGGCCTGAGCTGGGTCTTAGATCCCCGGATGTTACCTGATCCAGCGGCCGTCATGCCTTCACTTCCTTCTGAGAGCCTGGCAGGGTGCGCCACTCAGGGCCGGCTGGAGTTATCTGATCCATGGGGCTGCCAAAACCGTGCCAGGGCATGCCTCCCCTCGAGTCTTCTTGCGTCCCGCTGGCCTTGAGACCGTACCCAAAGCCGTTGGCCACTAAAAGCCAACGCATTTGGGGTTTCCTGGTCAGGGAACCAAATGTTACAACTCTCTCTTTACCGACAAAAGCCAAGTGTGTGTTCTTTTAGAAGTAGTGAAGGCAGCTTTATTTCACATGGGCTCAGGGAATATTTTCCATAAGTTTGAGCAAGCAAGTAAATCGGGGTACATTTTAATAGAGTCAGGAGGAGTGAGGGGGAGGAGGAGGTATAAATTAGAATAAGAATTACAAACAGAACCCAAGTTAGTCATTTGTGAATTCTTCACATGGGTAACACACAGGGTTCAGTTTACTAAGCACATATTTGCAAAATGTACGTAAGACTCCATTCTCAGGTAATATTCTGGCTGGTAACTTATCCAGCCATTTGGCACATGCCAGTTAGCCCAAACTGCAAGGCACCAGATAGCTTGATGGGCTCCACAGCTGGCCCACGGCGGCTAGAATCTGAGGGCGTGGTTTTTCTCCTACATGAACAAAGAAATCTTGGGAAGGATGTTTGCAATACAGAGTCTAGGGCACCAACCCTTATAGGTGTGACTGAAATGTGGCTCAAAAGTTATGCTTTTTAACAAATTTGCCCGAAGTTTTTGGTTTAGTCCTTGATCCACAGACACAGGGTCACTTTTTAACGAGGTAAGCCTTAATTCCACTAATGACTTCTTCCCAATGAGCAGAATCTCATGAATAGAGACAAACAAGCAATGTTCTGCCCTTACTCCTAGTTGTCTGCCTCTTTTCTTTCCAAGATGAGAAGGGGTGGGCATATTTGTGCCCATAATTTCTTAATCAGGCCTGAAAACCCCATGGACTTTGAGATATTTTTTTGTTTTGAAACGGGGGCAATTAACATAATAAATTTATAATAATAACCATTGCTCTTGGAAATAGCTCTGTATCCAACTGGAGGAAATACCATACTTAAACAAATCTAAGATTGTAAGAAAGAAGAATGTTGTCATTTGTAATTATAAGATGTCTTATAAGTAGCATTCCAACTTCCGAGATGTTAAAACATGCAAAAATCTTGGACTTGGAATTGATTAAATATGGAAATTTGTATAAGCTATTTGACATGCAAGGAGAGAAACACAAAACAACTGCACCAAGGCATTTTCTTAAGGAGAAAGTCCTGTAGTGGTCATTTGTTTCCTGGGCACCCAGATGAGTGTAGGCATACAAGTTTGGGGATCAGTGGAATTGTCATGTTTGATGGAGGACAGACAAGCACAGAATTCTTGGAGGAATACAAGGAGGAAGAAGAGAAATGAGGTTTCTCGCTACTGTAGAAGGAATCTTTGAACATGTTACACAGGCAAGCACGTGTATGCACATATATTCACATATATACTCACATAAACATGGTCCTTTTGAAATATTCCTTAGATGCGGGAAATGCAGTATGAATTATTTTCTCCTTCTCTTCACAATATCTTCAGTAATGTTAGCACTGCTCATTTATACTCTTTATGTGAGTGGGTTCTTTGGGGATACTTAGGTTTTATTTTCACTTTTTATATAAGCAAAGACAGAAATCATAAAATGGAGAAACTGAAATATGAAGAAATATCTATCAAATGGTTATTTTCATGGGGTTCTAACTTAATTCATAAGACAGTAAACCTTATCAGAAGAGCTAAATAGCTTGTCTGACATCATTCCATGGATCTGAACCCCATTTCAAGTACAGAACCCCTTGAATCCTCTCTACTTCACAGTCTTGAATTTCTTCTAAAGTCAGAGAATTGGCCCTTCTGTAGTTTGTAGGCAACTGCTAGTTTTGTTTTGTTTTGTTTTGAATAAAATTACTTATGGAATGGAAATGTCTAAACTCCAAGAGACTCAAGAAGTTTAGCAGGTTATTCTGTTTCCCCTTTTATGCTTAAAAAATATTATGCAACTTTCAGTTGTGACTTCTATTATAACTATGAGTTTCCTCCTTTTCTCCCATATACCCAAATAGCTGCGCTACCCCTGACTCTGGCATAAATGTATGGGTGGTCATGAAAAAAGTGAATCTTGTTCACCATTGAGTATCTGCAACAAGAAAGCAGTGTCATGTTGAACTCTCTTCTGACCTGTATTAGAGAAGAAATGATCGAATGTGGTATGATCAAGACTCAGTCCAGTCATGATGTCACCACTCTTTGAGTGGATATGTCACTATAACTTAGACATTCTGCAACATCTGGCATTCTGAATGCTCCCATTTAAAATCTTGAACTGGCTTAACAAAGAGAAGCAGATCCATTGGTGCTAATAATGAGTGGCTCTCAGCATTCATCCCAAAGGAGCTAACCCATCAAGAAAACTGATTCTGCCTTTGCAAATTAAATGGAATACTTAATAGCTCACATGAGGAAAATACAAACCCTGTAAACAGCTCTTTCAGGTTTAACAAGCTGAAGATGTAGTTGAATGCTTTCTGTAACTTGACAACTAGAAGTGACATACACACGACAAAGTGTCACTCTTCTTAGCAGATCTATCATTTCTCTATAATAAATGCAAGTGTCACAGGGAATCTACTTCTGGTTTCATTTTCTGCAGCATAATGTTAAACTAAATCAGAAAACCTCTTAACTACTCCCACAGGATGAAGAGTCTCTATAAAAGAACACATGCCCGCACTTATTGAGTCCACTTTATCATTAGAAAGACAATGGAGGGAAAGAGAAGAGTCACATATACAGTAATAAGTAGTAAGTATGAACCTGTTTGTTGTAATCAACATTGTTGAGGTATAACGTACATAAAAGATTGCACCCATTTTAAATATTCAGGTCAATAAATTTGATAAATGCTTATACCCATGTAACCTACATAATCAAAGCACAGAACATTAGCATCATCCTCAAAAAATTCCCTCCTACTTCTTAGCAGTGAACTCCTCTGCAATCCAAAGTGCCAGAAAATCATTGATCTGTTCCTGTTGTTATAAATTAATTTCTCTCTTTTATCATTTTATATAAAGTAAACCACATCACATGTATTCTTTTTTACTCAGCATAACCCTACGTAATTTATAGACAAAGATTTCTCAGACATGTTATGCTTTTACATAAAATATCTTTTTAAAACCTTGAAAAATGAACATCCTCTAAATAAATTGTCTGCTCACAAAAGATAGAAATTTTGAAAAGCAAGTCACAGATTATGAGAAAATATATGCAAAATGTATTTGGCAAAGTATTTGCAATCAGAATATATAAGAAACTCTTATAACTCAACTGTGAGGAAAGAAACTAAAAAATAGGCAAAATATTTGAGTAAATACTATCCAGGAATGACCAAAAAACATATGACAATATAGTCAACATCATTCATCTTCAGGGATATATAAACAGAAACCACAATAGTTATAAAAGTGCATAGCATGTCTAAGAAACCTGTATCTATCTCGAGATCATGAAGACTTTAAGCCTGTGTTTTCTTCTAGAATTTTTATAGTTCTAGTTTTTTGTTTGTCTATTATTCATTTGGAAAATATTATGGTGTTTTCTTAACAAGTTTAAATATGTACTTTTCATATAACCCAACAATTCCCCTCCTAGGTATTTATTCAAGAATAATAACATGTCACAGAAAGACTTGAATGCAAATTTTTATTCATAAGACTTTACAAGAATCACAAGTTATAAGCAACACAAATGTCCATCAATAATTTAATTGTCAAAGTATTTTTCATGTATATATTCAACATGTACATATTCCTGCATATTTTCAACAGTACAAAGGAACAAATTTCATTTAAACACAGCATTGAAGAATCTCACAGATATTGAACGAAAGAAGCCAGACACAAATAAGTACATACTATATTGCTACATTTATATGAAATTCTAGAAAGGGTAAAAATAGCCTACAGTGATAGAAATCCAAGAGGTGGAGACAGGTATGTTAGGATTTGAACAGATCAGTTGGGAAAAGATGAGGAAACTTTGGGGAGATGGAAATGTTTCCATTTTAATTGGCATGGTAATTCCATGAGTGGTTACATTTGCCTAAAGCCATTGATGTGGACACTTCAAATATGTGAATTTTATTATATAAAATTACATCTCAATAACTAACATTAACTTAAATTTGACACATTATATTTCTAATTGTATTAGTCAGGATTTGCCAGAGAAATATAATCAAAAAAAAATGACAGATATGATGATAAATAGATAGCTACATAGATAGCTAGCTAGCTAGATAGATTGGATTTCATATGGGACTTTCCATATATGGTTGTGGGGGCCAAGAAATCCCACTTCCTGCTGTCTGTAGAAAAACCAGCAAAGCTGGTGGTGTATTTCAATCAGAATCTGAAGTCCTAAGAATTAAGAAGCAGATGGTATAAGTCCTGAGCTGAGTTTGAAGGTCTGAAACCAGGAAGAAAATGGAAGTACAAAGACAGAAGATGGATGTCACAGCTCAAGCAGACAAGAAATTTCACCCTTCCTCTGCCTTTTTGCTTAATTTAGGCCCTCTGTGGATGATGCCCATCCACATAGGGGAAGGAAATCTGCTTTACTCAATTCACCAATTCCATTGCTAACATCTTCTGGAAACATCCTCACAGTCACACCAAGAAATAATGTTTCACCAGCTATTTGGGCATACCTGAGGCCAGTGAGGTAACATATAAAAGTAACCATCATGATAATTCTGTATTTATCACTCAAATAATCACACTTAGTGAATACTATTCAATATGCATTCCTTATTAGCCCATAAGCTCCATGAGGCTGAGGACTACTCTATTCTCCATTGGATCCCCACTCTAGGTGAAGAGAAGGAACTAGCAAGCAGAAGGTAATCAACAAATGTGTGTGAAGGGAGGGAAGAGTCAGAACAACCAATGCAAGCAAATGAATAATGGCGTGCAAGATGAAACTCACCAAGACAGCAGAACAGCAGAAGTTCAAGGAGAAATGAGGTCTGCATGTGTTCTAAAGCAAAGAAGATAATTTAAAGTGATTTTTAAAAGATAATAGAATTGAAAAATAGGTTTATAGGAGAGATGGCATTCCTGATGGAGAAAACATCATGCGCGGAGACTTGGAGGTAAATGATACTTGAGGAGGAGCAGAGCCTCAGGGATTTCCATCTCACACCCAGAGTATGTCAAGCAAGAGACCTGTCATCCTACTTTAGACCTATACATCGAAGCTGGACCACTATCCTCTGCCAACCTGTGCCATGCAACCTCCTGGGGTGGCTGCTGTGACAGAATATTTCACCCATGCTGAGAGTGGGATGACTTTGAACCCTCTTGCTGATGCTCTGTGAAGCCCTGGTGCTTAATGGAAGTCCCCGGCCTGCAGCAAGCAGCAAATGGGTTTCAGAGAGGGCATCTCAGGTCTTCTCAGCACTGTGCACACCGGAGACAGCACATTACAAGCTGAAAATTCATTACATTTGTGAAAAACCTGAATTTATTTAGACAAAAGCAGATGGAGAGGATGGATAATCTCGTTACATTTCAGCACACTACACTTTATTCAGAAGAAATGAAACAGAACGCGTTATGTGTTCCTTTCTTTCCATCTGCTTTCCCTTGCCTAAATTCAGGTTTATTATTAATAAAATAAATTCATCTTGCCTCCCTCTCAATTCCATTAGCTCGTACTCCTGAGTTTTGTTCCGTTGTCCTTTTCAACAGCTCAGACACTCTCTTTCAATGTAGCTATTTTCCCCAGACCTCAAATCATTTCTACAGATGAGCTGTGGCTACCCAGCATATACAATGTCTTAATCAAATTACAGTTTTTTTCAAAAACATTAAGAAATTATCTAGGTTCTTCTGTTCTCCAAAACAGGTCCAACTTCCTTGAAGGAAGAGTCAATAGGGGACTGGAGCTCACTCTTGTCTTGGGTTTTGGGTAAGATGAGGGGAGAGGCATTATCCTTGGATTCCAAGCGTCTTGACCACAGTCAACTCACAATTAGTCAGAACTCTAGTCTTCCCTCTCCCTGCGACCAATGCATTTCTCCCCAAAATGAATGTAATGAGTACAGAGATTCTCTCACGGAAAATTCAAGTCTTATATCTAGTAAAGACAGATTAAAAGATTGTAACAGCGCTTAGAGGAATGCAGTGACTTGAAGACAAATCCCCAGCCCTCCATATATGTTCAAAGTCTGTGTTCAAACAGCTGAAGATTTCTGACATTTATTCCCAACCCAGGCAGACTGCATGAGTGGTATTATCACCATTGCTCTGATCTGGAACATCAGGCATTTCGAGACCCCTTCATATTTTTCCAGTCAGGAATCATCTGATCTCAGTGACCCTCAGTCAACATTCCTTTAAGTCAAGTCTGTCTGCCTGAGAGAGGAAGTCTAGGCTAGGGACAAGAAGAGCACTTCTGGAATCAAACTCTCCCTATAAGATACCAGCTCTGTCCAAACCTACTAGGGTACAACCGGACAAGTTAGTTTGTGCCTTGGTTTTATTACCTATAAAACAAAATGCATTATTCAAACTCACTTCATAGAGCTATTGTGAAAACTAGATGTGAGAAAGCATGGAAAGCACCCATGGCCATGCCTGGCACATGAATGCTCAATAAATATTTACTGTTACAACCATGGAAACTACTGTGACTCTGCTGCTATTCAGGGTTACCTCAGGTTGCCAGCACTTGGCCCCATCTCATGCCTGCATACTTACTTCTGTACCCAAAGGTTTAGTAAATCTGAAAATCTGCATAACTTACCATAGACATTAAAGAGACCAGAATTTCTCTTGGGTCAGTTCCATAGTCCATTCAGCTGAGTCCATTCCCTTTGATGGGGTTGCTGAGGGACATTTGAGTATCTTGTGATTCCCCTTCTAAATTCCAAAGGAAATAGCCCTCCTAGCTTATTCAACCCTCCTGGAGATCATTTCTAGTTTTGGACGCTGCATTCCTGAGATTGATAACACTGGGTGAGCTGCTCTTCCTTTTCTTTTTGTGGTATAGCTACTAGCATGAGTACAGAAAGTCTCCTGTTGGTATTCTGAAAGTGAGATCCACCCACTTATCTTCATGGAGCCAGGACTGGATCACAGGGCAGCCGACCTGGCCTCTGCCTTTTCATTCTAACTCTAAAATATCAAGCTGCAAAGGTCCAGATGGTGCAGTCTTGATTAAGGAGCTTTCTTGGAGATCTTTAGTTGCTACCTGTCTTGTGCCTTGAGCAAGATACCTTTCTGACCAAGCGCTGTTCTTTCTCAAAGCAGAGCAAGCTGCCCGCTGCCCGAGCCCCCTCTATCCTGCGCTGTCAGTAAACAGCAGTCACTCCCAACTTTATTACACCTGCTGAAAGCTTCCAGAATGAACCCACATAAACCACAGCTTGCAGGACTGGTGAGCAAGTTCGTTTTTTATGACTCTGCTCCTGGGCTCTTAGCTCTTAGGAGAAAGCACATTTTCTGAAACTTAAATCTTCTAAATTGGAGTTGCTACCTTTAAAGGGTAAGCTGACCCAATGTCCTTGCTGATCAAAGAAACTTCCTCTAAATGCAGGGGAAAATTAACACTTTCCTTTTCACACACTGCATGAAAGAAGCCACACATAGGTCAGAACACTGGCTCAAGTCAAATCGTTGGAGTAATTTGAGTTTATTTTTACGGCCAGAAAATTATAAAATGTCAGTGCCTTCTGCCTCCTTATTCACCCTAGGTCTGTTACTCATCCACCCATGGCTCTCAGTTGGCATGTCAGAATCCTCCAGGATGGGCCTCCCAAGCAGGTGTGGTCTGGCCTCACTGATCCAGAAAAACATTGAAGTCCACAGAGACATCAGCTCCAGAGAGGGTGGGGAGCAGAGACTCAGTCAGGACAAAACATCACTGCCTCTTCCCCTCAGCATCTGTTTCTAGGTACCGGCTGTCACTCAGGCAGGCCAGCCTCACAGTGCAGGTAACAGTGGGTGTGAGCAACATTGGGATTGTGGGAGGTAGAGGGAAAATAAAAGATTTTGACCTGGAAGCCTGTGTGGTCAAACGGGATTGGGGCACCATCCTAATGACACAGAAGACAAAATAACATGAGATCCAGGGCTCTGGAGCCAACTCCCTGGGTTCAGATGTCATCTCTGCTTGATAAATGTGTGACTCTCCCTATCCCTAAAGCATCATGGAGTTGTTATAAGGACTAGATGTATAACATGTACAATATTGGGCTCATGTTTGATTAAAAATCTTCACCCTCTCACATCATTGCCTTCCCCCAGAGCTTTCTATCATGGAAGAAACAGAACCAACCAGACCGCCCAGCTTCAGGCCCACACAACCTCTCCTGTCTGTCTAGCCTCAGTTGACCCCCATGTAGACACCCAGCCTCAGACACAGTGGCCTTCTTGTTCCATCCAGCATGGAGTTCTTCACTCAACCTCAGGGTCTTGCTTGGTCATCCCTACTCTCAGATTGCCGTTACCACCCCAGCTCCATGGTCTCCTGGCTTGTTCCTTCTTGTTCCTGACCTGTTGCATGATTTTTGCCATTGTCCCCCTTACCCTGCTTTGTCTTTTTCAATAGTTTACCCCTATCTGATATTATAACATTTATCCTGTGCCATTCACTGCAGTATACTCAGAGCCTGGATGAGAGTTTGACTGCGAACAGGCTTCTGACAGGAGTGTGCTGAGGACAGGGTAAATGAATGATGCCTGCTCAACAAGTGCTCATTTCCTTTATTGCACCTGTGCCAGGTACTTGGTGTCCCGTGGCCCACCACCTCTCCCAGGAGTCCTGACTCCCTCGTGAGCTCTAAAGCACTCACTGATTTTCATCCTGCTTTGGAGTTTTCTCTGACACCTGGAGATTCTACTGGATCAGAACCAAAGTGTTGCCTCCAGTTGTGAAGTGGTTACCAGTGACAACTGACAACAGTGGACCTTCCATTGCTCCCTCTGTCCGTGTTTCACGTGGACCACCCTGGAAAGTGTTGTGATGGTTTCTTCAGAGGTCTGGGAGCATTCAGTCTTGGTGCTTTATGACAGCGATCTTAGAACATCCTCAAATCTTCTGTCTTGCTCTCCATAAGCTCTCATTTCTGTTCCCTGGGGAGAGCTACTCCTAAGGCCTTGTCTCAGGCTGACATTTGGTGGAACATCTGATACTAGGTCTAAAAGGGGTTGAAAGGGGGGAGTACAGAGCATAACCATGCTCTGGTAGACAAGCAGAGGTGCCTTCCTGGAGGAAGTGAGTCTTCAATTTAATTTCAGAGGCAAAGAAGCTAGACTGAACACACACACACATACACACATACACACACACACATGCACAGCCTTTTGGGATTGTGGATTTCAACAAAGACTTAGCAGCAAAGAGCAGAGAATTGAGTCTACACAGACCACAAGGTTCATCCAGGAAAGATGGAGACTGGCTGCTGGTTTTCATATTTTACTTGACCCTTCTTCAGTAGAGACAGAATTAATAGAATGCATTTGCTTTCCTAATGAAAATTTAGCCTTTCAGGTCTTATTAACTGTAATAATGAAAGAAAAATACGCAATTTCTTTTTTTTCTGGCGGTAAAAGCAATGATACTAAATGATCCAATTTACCCATTTCAAACACCACTTCGGTCACTAATGAAGATGCATCTGTGACATAACATGTGTGACTCATCCACCAGGCATTACTGCTTAGTTAGAGAGCAGGCCGACGTCTTCACACAATAAAGGAATGTTGAGTGCAAATTAAATTTTTGTGAATCAAATATCACTCTCTTCTGGATTTACATGTTTCTTTAAAGATCACAGTTTCTAACAGGTGGGGTCTCCTGAAGGTTTCCTCCTTACTCCACTTTCCCACCTTTTCTGATGGCCCATAAGGAAATGCTTGCATAAGGGTCAGCTCCTGTGTCAAGAAGCCACACAGAGTGGGCTTTGGGCACACATGCAAATAATGATACGTTTATAGTAATCACAACCATGCTAAGAGCTTTGCAGGCAGTATCTCATCACAACAATTCTATGGGAAGGTCTATTACTACTTTTGCTTTCATTACTGGGAAACTCTGGCTGAGAGGTTAAAATGCCCAGCGTCCCGGGCTAGGCAGTCTGAATTCACCATGTATCCCTTCCTTCCATGTTCACAGTGAATCACTCAAGGAATTTCTGGACTGATTATCTTATATTTCAGAGATATCAACTCAGTCACCAAATATTTCCTGAAAAACTGTGAAATGACAGGCACTGAATAAGGCTTGATATATCATTGTTGCCTTCAGCTAGCATTATTTGCTTCCTCTCTTTGTTAAATGCCTTGCTCATGTCAGCCCCACAATGTCTTATTCTCATTCCCACTTCACAGATGAGGAAATAGGTGTAGAAAGTTAAGTTCACAATTAAAGTCATGCAGCTGGTAGCAGAGATGCTGGGATTCAAACCCAACCATGCAGAGCCCAGAGCCGGCTTTGTGCCTTGACTATTTGTTCCAAAGTGGAAGAGTTAAAATTCAGCCTGAGTCCTATGATTCTGAAGCCTATGTTTTTGCTACTATTTCACACGGAGACATATAATTTACAAATGATATTATACATGTAGATCTGTCTATGTGGATATTTTATAATTAGTTATGATAAATGGATCTCATGACGCAGTTGTGACTACCTTCACAGTTGCTCATTTCCTCCATTGAAATCTGCTCTCTGGTCCAGTGCCCCTTACAAGTCAGAACTCTAACCCCATGCTCTTTATGCTCAATCTGTTCCACTCACCCCAGAGTTATGCTGGATAAAAATGAAAACAGTGGTATAGGCAGACTTCTGAAAGAAAAACACAATCCATATGAGTCAGGACCTGACTGAGGACTCTGACTTTCCAGAGAGAAGCCAGTATCTTCAAAACAAGGCAAGAGAAATGAGGAGATTTCTGGAACTCAGACATTTGTCTCTGCCTGGAACAAATCTTTCTCCCATGAGCTTCTAGCTGCCTTTACAGTTCTGTACATATTCCTCTCAAATCGGGCATCTGTGTAAGAAACCCCAGGTGAGCACCTTTCAAATGCTAATAAGTGAGGTGAACAAATTAAAAGAGATGAACAATTCATCGAATATATTTGTTTGTAATAGTACATGAAGTCTGGTGTTTATGGAAAACAATTCTCTAAAGGAAAGCAACCCGTCACAATGTGAGTTGTCGGGAGACTAACGCAGAAGCAGAAGAGGCACAGGATTTTTGCATATTAAATGCCCAATCAAAGAGCCATCTGCCCCAGATGATAATGATTGAAATTGACAGATAATTCCATTAAGTGTAATCTTCAAATTGAGACTTTCAGGAACAGCATTCAAGAAGAGAGTATGTTGAAGATTTATTATGCTTATGAACTATTTTTGCACAATTATTCAAAGCAGACTGAGAGTAAATTGCTTTATAAAATGTACTTGAAATGCGCATGTACATGCAGGGCTCTAAATGTGTACATATTTATTAAAGAACTCCTAACATCCTATTTTATGTGGCATGCAGTTATGTTTTAAAATGACAGTTAAGTACTTCTTTTTTTAAGGGTGTTTTTCAAGCATTTCTATAAGAAATGGAAAACAAAATAATGCTTCTAATTCTGTGAAATTACAGGGGGCATTGAACTCTGGGTGTGTGCTCTGCCCGTTTTATAAACGGTGTTAGATGAAACAGTGGAGACAGTTGGTACATTTTAAATATGAATGAGAAATAAGTAAGACAGGCACTAATATCTTTATATATTATTTATAATGACCTAATCTCACACTTTCAGAAACTTTAGCCATACTCGTGGGCCATAATTCAAACTAAACTTCATTCACTGCAATATCTGTTCTCCTAACGATATTTCTTATCCCTTTGTTTCTCCAGGCAGATTCTGACACTTCCCATTACCTCCTTCACTCCATCACTGTGATCTTGTAGGACTTGAAGGTAATGGAAGCTATTTCTCCTTCCTCTGAAGAGCTAGCCTAAAACATTTGGATTTGATATATACGATTAGACTGTTGAATCTGGTCCTCTGGTGTGCCTTCTGAGAGCAAGTCCCATTTCATGGTAGACCAGTACCAAGGAGAGAGAAGGGCTGCCTGCTGTTTCTGCTTTGATGGCCAAGAAATATTTCAGAGTCCCTTATATCTTCCACCTTTCTCTCTCCAACACTGCCAGGGAAAGACAGTCTCCTGAGTCCAGGACTTAGTTCTTAAGAGCCTATCTTTTGGGCCAACCTTTTGGAAACTTACACTAGCTAAAAAATAAATTCTCCTAGAATTAAATATCAGCTTAACTAAAAGACAATGAAGAGGAAAAGTGAGGTAGGAGTTGTTGTGTCCCCAGAGGCAGACATGAAGAATGAGCCATCTTATTAATACTTTTTGTTTAATATTTAACAAACCAAAATTCTCCCCTTGCCAAAACTACTCCCCAGGTATAAATCTGCCCCAGATGGAATGGGAGGTTTCTTTTCCCCACTGAAAAATCTGATTTTTATTGTTCTCTTTGCAGTCCTAGAAATTGTCACATGCCTTAAATTTACTGTCTTCTCTATCTATCCCAGTATACCAAACTCAACCTGCGCTTCACTTTGCCTTTGAGTTAAATGCATCCCTAGTAATTGAAAGAGTTCAGAGTCAATCTCACAGAACTCATGAGACCCCTGCTGTTTCTTCCTCCTCCTTCAATTGGTAACTTTGGACACTGGGAAAGAATGCATGCTTGCGACTAACTCAGAAACCTGGAGCTGGTAGAGGCTTTATATGGGAAGTTGGGGAAACTGAGCCCCAGAGAGGAAGTGACTGTGAGCAGCGTCAGTGACCAGCATGCGGCAGATCTGGGGCTGAATAGCCCATTGAGGAGTAGAGTATGAACCCAGAGATCTGACTACCAGAAGTGCACACCTTTTTCTACCACTTGATAGGTGAGTATCCCCTTGGAGTCTTCGTTTTCCTACCCGTTAATTAGAGATAATACTTGATATCTACCTGCTGTGAGAATTATATCCAATAACATAAGAATATACCAGTTTAGTGATTAATGTGTGACTCCCTATCACATACACGAAAAATGATGTTTGCTCAAATGCTGCTACTATAGAAATTCATTTTTCTTTTTACCACCATGGAATTTAACATTTGTCTTCTCCCTACTTAATTTTGAGAATAAATGTCAGAGCAGCAATCTGCCATTCCTTACACCCTCAGAAATATCAGACATTAAATAATGTTCCCCGGTTTTCCTTTGGTGACTTGACAAATAAAGAAGAAGGAGAAATAGGGTCAAAGAAGAAAGGAAAATTAACTTGGTAGGAGAGAAATGGCACTGGAGGGGGAGAGAAATTAAAAGAAAGCTCCACAGAAACAAATAAGTATTTTCTGGATCTTTTAAGAAACCATCTAATCTAACTCTTTGCACATGCACATCACACTGAGGTGTGGAGAAGGGTAGGTCTCTGTAGTGGGAAAGAGAGGGTAAGAACCCAGAATTCAGTATGTCTTGCAAGCTTTTCATTCTGCACCTCCCTCCCCAGACTTTTAACTAGTTAATGCCTGTGAATTGTGACCTCTTAACTCAAACATCCTTTCCTCCCTCTAGCAAATCTCCCTGACCTTCCCACACCACTCAATCCAGCACCTCCCCTCCATACCCTTATGCATTCTCACAGCACGTGCCAGTGTGTCCCCACCTCCCTGTTCTCCACCCACCACAGTGGGCACACAATCTACTCTCCAAAAACACACTAGCAAAAGAAGGAGGAAGAAACACAGTGTATATGCCACACCTGGGATGCTTTTCACTACAGCAAGAAACATCTCCATCTAATTCATTCATAAAGCAGTAGGCAGAAATAGCCTCTGCTGATGCATCTCTGAATAGAAGGTTCACTTTGGATTCATTAAAGGAAACTTAGTTAATTGTGATGTTTGCTCCCGCAGAGTCATTGTGACTATTCCTCTGTAGTGAGTCCCCTCTTTTTTTTTTCAAGACAAGCAGAACTGGAGAGAGCAAGAACTAATACGCAAATTCCACCAATTGTTCTAGTGCTTTATTTTTTCCTAATGCTTGCTCTTATCACCCTGGACATACTTTATGTGGAACAAATTGATTAAAACATAAAACGAAGATTCACTTTCTGTTAGACTCTGCAGTGTGTAGTTATTGGGATGTAAAAAGATCCGAGTGGCTTAACTAAATCCAAAAAAATCCATCTCATACTGTCTTATCGTCAGCTCTAAAGTTTAAGCTCCTTGCTGAGAAGGGGAAGAAGAGAGCTGGCATTTATTGAGTTCCTACTATCTGCCAAGCACTGCTCATCGTTTGTGCGTTCAGCCAACGTTTGTGAGTCAGGCACTGTTCTAGGAACTGGAAGACAGCAAGGAAAAACTTAAATCTTGCTGTCATGGAATTTCATCCCACTGAGGGTAGACAGACAATAAGCAAATAAAAAGACAATAAGCAAATAATAATGTCAGCTAGAAATTATGACTATGAGGGAAAGCAGGTTAAGGGTAGGTTGAGGGTCAGGAAAAGGGCTTTCTGATAAGGTGACACAGAGGCCTGGAGGATGGGAGTGACAAGGATTGCGAGTACCAGGAGGAAGAGTGTTCCTGTTGAAGAAACCAGCGAGCACAGAGGTCATGAGTGGAAACGAGTTTGGGCTGCTTGAGCAGCCAGGACGGGGCCAGGGTATCAACAATGTTTTGGGGCACTAAGGGTGAGCAGATGCACACAGAGAGGTAGACAAGGCCAGACTACATCACCATGCTAAGGACTTGAATTCCATTCCAAATTTTATAACAGTCCTTTGGAGGGTTTTGATTTGATTTACTTCTTAAATGTTTGTGTCTCATTTATTTTCTTAGAATAACCATAAGCAGTAAGTAGCACTAAGTTCACATAGATGTGGATATTCAATACCTTCCTTAAGCTAATGCTGCCTATAAGTGATAGATTTGTCATTCGTACTCAGAACAATGAGACTCCAGATTTGAGGCTCTTCACACCATCTATGCCTTCTGAGGACAGACCCCGTGTCGTGCATTATTCAGAAACACTAACGACACCCAGCCCATAGCCAGCTTCTAGTGGATATTTTCTCAATGAATGCTGAGACTCAAACTCTGCCAAGTTCCTCTGTGTTTGGGCCATTGCAGAGACAGAGATGAAGGAAATTTTACATCCCCCTCCAAAAAAAAAAAAAGAGAAAGATTTAAAAAAATTGAGATGATTTATCTGTACCCTATTCTGGGCAATACTCTTCCAAGGAAAGATCATAATTTTTTTTCAGTGCTTCCATTTTTATCTCATTTGATATTTAAAATTCTGTATAAATGATTCTGTAAATGCACAAACATATCAAATTTGAAATGATAATTTGCTTGCTATTCAGTTCAAGGGTCTATTGGAAGTATCATTAAAATTTAGCTGAGTTCTGAGCTTTCTCCTAATGACTATTTCTACACATATATCATGTCAAGAAGGATAAACCACAACTGGATCTTATGTTCTTTCTCCTTTGTGCCCATATGACACACCAGGGAGTGGCTCCTCTGTCCATCCTCCTTCCCTAGGGGTGAACTGCAAGAGAAAGGATCATACATGGATACCCCACCTCGACTCAAAGCCCCCTACTGAACATTCCAGGGCTTATTCTTTTCCATGAAATAAAGATTAGTAGGAAGAGTAACTGCGTGGATAAAGAATGGTCCTTGGTGCTAGGGAGCTAATCAGATGTCCCTTCTCTCAGGAATCCTGTAGGCTTGTCAGGGGCGAGGCCAAATCCATTCTCACATAAACTGTAGATGGCAAAATAGGAACAGTATGGTAGGAAACAAACCAGAAGTTCTAGGTGCTTCAGCAGGCGTCTTAGTGAGCGTGGGGTGGAGGCACAGAGTCCTTTGATGGCTTACACGCAGAGGTTGGGTGGTCAGTAAGAAGATGAAGAGGAGGAGAAAGGAAAAAGCATTCAAGGTTAGGAGCTTTCTCAGGGCTGTGAAAAGAGCAGAATCAAGGGATGCTGGGGCAACTGAAGATCAGTGTGACTGGGCTCTGGAGAGAGCTGGTGTGTGGAAGGAGCCAGGGTCTTTTAGGGTCTGATCTTGCCCTCTTTTTTGCCCCCAACTCTCACTGCACTGAATGCTGATGCAGCCTCTGGGTGAGAAAGCACAATAAAGCAAACACAGGCTCAGGAAATCCTCAAAGCTCCTGGATCATCTACACACAGTGATTCCACAAGCCTGCAAAGAGATAGGGTGAGCAGGATTTGCAAAGAAAGCCATTAACATCACCTCCCTAGGGAGAGGAGCTCCAGGTGAGGTTCCTTGGGGAACTGGCCAACAGCAGTCGTTTACATCCCAGGCCTCAGGATGAAATGAGAAGCAGTCATTAGCACAGCAGGCAGCACTCATCCTTCCTTCTCCATAATAACACTGTCACCAGAAGACGGAAAATTACCCTGACGTCTTTATATCTCCAAATTGCACTTTGGAGACTGGCTGCATAAGGCAAACAGACCCCAGTGAAAACCTCCTGGCTAGACTTGCAAGATGAGGACTAATAAATAACCCTGAAATACAGATCTGGCTGCAGCTTCACTCTGTGGCTCATGACTTCTGCCCCGGGAGGATCGTGAATTGCAGGACCTGACAGAAAGTTCTGACAGTGGTGTCTGCCCGGCGGGCTGAGGACCTGCATATGAACCCCATGGTGGTGTTTCAGAGCAAGTCAGCCTTCCTGGGCAAAGACTAGCCTCTAAGAAGGAGCAGGCCTGAAAGCAAGGCCTCTGGCTAAGAAAGAATCAACCCCAGCCCACAAAGTGCAAAGATGGGGCATCTTGCCTGAATGAGGGAGCTCTGTAAATCATAGGATTGAAGTCAAATACAATTTTTAGTGGTGATTGAAAATGCTCATTAGGAGAGAGTCTGTGTGGTGTTAAGTGAACCCCATTGAAAGGTGCAAAATTTTCATAGTCTGTATTTTTCAAAGTCCAAAACACTCTCCATTTGCCAAAGCACTTTTGCAGTCATTTGTAAATTAGTCTGCCAGGGTCTCCATGAAAATGTTAAATGACAAGAAGAAGAATCGATATCTCATCACTGACGTGCAGGTAGGCATCCATGTGAAAAACAAGATGCATAGCAGCAGCAGATGAATGCAAAGATGTCAGTCTCTGGGGATGAGAAATAGGTAAGCAAAAGGTGTCAAATGCCAAAAAAGAGAGAATGATCTAAATAATTAATCAAGCAAATCCAACCTAAGGCAGCTATAGATTTTGAAGCTTTTTTTAAAAATTATTTTGTCAGGATTTACAGGTAAGAATTACATCAAATAAGATTATCAAGAATGAATTGACTTGCACTTAAGCAATGACTATAAAAATTGTGATGTGAATAGTGAATAAACCACATGAACAACTTAGGAATTTTACAGCAAATATACTACAAAACCATGCAGGAAGAGACACTGCATGTAAAGGTGAGGATTTACTATTTGGGAACCTAATTATTAGCATTTATCACATAACATGTAACAACTTTGTACCAGGTACTATTGCACGTGTGTGTGTCTGTGCATGTAAACAAGTGGTTATGTGGAGGGGCCTGCCTACCACCTCCAGCAACTATAAAGAAAAGCCATGACACCTCCTGTAACCTGAGCTTGCTGGAATGTAGCCAGCAGACAAAGAACTTCCCAAGCTTGAAACCCCTTCCCCTAATTAACATCCCTCTCTTCCTATATAAGCATGTTCTAACCAGAGCTCAGGGCTCAGCTCTTTAGGGAAGAAATCCCAGCTGAGACCACTCGTGTAATAAACCTGCCTAAAATACTTCCAAAGAGTGCTTGCTTGGTTTCTCCCAAAAACTGTAACAGTTATTGTGAACACTCAGTGAACCCTATGAAGTATGAAGATTATGATCCTATTTTGTAGATGAAGAAACTGTGGCACAGATAGGTTAACTATCTTATCCAAAGTCACACAGCAAATCAGATCTGTGATTCCAATCTCAGGACCAGTACTGTTGCTATTTGATCCCACTTTTCATAATTATTTACCTATTTGGTGAAGAAGACAGGGAATTTGGGGGAGGGGGAACTAGTTGATATTCCCACAAGAATAAGAAAGAAATAACCAGATCATTTTACCTGAGCCCCTCTTTAAAGTTCAGGAGAAGAGAAGGAAACGCCATCAGGGAGAGAAAAGACAGGTGGTTTGGCCATGAGCAGCATGAACGGAGCTTCTTTCCCCATCAGTGCCATTTCAAGGTTTCCAGCTTCCAGCTGAAACTTCACGGAGAATCCAGAGTTTTCTCTAAACACAGTGATATTTAGCAAAATAAATAAATTAAAATTAGGGACTGAGAGAGCACCATTACTTTTACACATTTTTTCTCAAGAAGGAAGGAAGAAGAAATACAGCAAAGCAATTGTTTGAAATACTTGAGAATAATTGCACAAGAAGTCGAGGGGCCAGGACGTCTCTCTCTTTTCAAGAGACTCAGACTTCTTCTGTGTTTCTGTTTCTTGGAATAACAAACATTCTCTTTCCATTGTTTTTTTTTTTTTTTTTCTGTTTTGGAAAAGCTGTACAAACGCCTCTCAAGCTCATGTCATATGCCTCTCAGTAAATCATAGGCGTCTCCTGAAATATTGTCCTCAAACATTGCAAGTGCTGATAATCAGATCCTTCAAGAATAAAATACAATGTCTTTTTTCTTTTGGGCTTGTCAAGTGATATCTACTTTTTCCTCCTAAATAAATATACAAAAAAAATTTCTCTTCTCAAATAACAAAGGAACTCTTTTCTTGTTTTATTTTAGACAAAATGTCTGGAGTTTTTTTTGATGCAGGTGAAGCCAAAGGCTTCTACCGGTGGATGCCAATCATACTATTTGCTGTGTACTTAATAGCCACGTTGCTCTTTTTTTTTTAATGGCTTTTTTTGTTATTCAGAACTGCTGGGCTGTGGATGAGGGCATTAAGTCAATTAATTGTGTTTGGATGCTGCAAGACTTGTATTCTGTTAGGCAGCAAAAGATTGTCAGCTCGGCTACGAAGAAAAGGTCTCAGAGTACGGGAAAGAGGATTAAGAGCTTTATAGGAAAGTCCTGACAGGTAGCCCACTGCCTACATGGTCCAGGTATGAGCTGCATGGCCACACAGAGAAGGCAGGCCTGCCAAAAGGAGCAGACTGGGCTCCTTGGCTTTCCTCCTTCCAGCCAGCAGCTCAGTGACTCATGAGATCCTGTGTGCTCTTTCCTCTATCTTTCTCTCTCTCTTTTATTTCTTTAACCATTCAGAACACCCTTTCTTTCATGCCCTCCTTTTTTTCTCGCCTCCGCTGTCTCTGTCTCCTTCTCTCCCATCTTCCTTTTGTCACCAATGTTTTATAGGATACACTCCATTTGGCTGGCATTTTCCCTGGGGAATTGATGTGCAATCCTTGTTCTCTCCAGCTGTTTTGTTTCCAAGAGACAAAATACCTACTTTGTGTCATGTTCTTTTATATGTGACTAATGATAATAGAACAGTTATGAGCTGAACATTTGTATTCTTAGAAAGCTTAAATTGGTACCATTTTTAATATAACAATTATATTAGCATAAATTGTTTGCTTCTAAGACAAAATATGTGAAAGCAAGCTAAATGGCTTAAATTATAGTTGTCCATTGACTATGAAACGATTAGAAAGTGAAGGCAAGTAATTCTTCGTCCAAAATGCTGCACTATTTCCATTGCCTGAATGTTTATAAGATGACTTCCTTTGTCTTCTAAGAACAAGAGACTCTCTGAGTAGGAGGAAATAGCAAGTGACATTAAGCTAATTATTGGCACCTGATCCTATTTCTCATCCTTTCTGTACTGGTTCTCTCTCTTGATATTTTTGATACAACAATTAATATTAGTCATAAGATAAAATGATTTTAACACTATATATTTTATCATAACTAAAGTAACATTTAATAAACACTTACTGGGTGAATGAATGAATACATGGTGAATGGATGCATAAGTGAGTGGATGGTATGTAGATGGTTGAGGATGGATAGATGACCAGGTGGAAGATGGTTAGAAGCAGACTCTTGTACTCAAGTCAGATCATTGGAGAAGCATCACCACTAGCTTCGCTCATATCCAGTTGAATGAAGACTGCTATATTTAAGATATAAAGGCGGTGGACATTTTGAGACAAAAAAAGAAGATATGGTCTGAGCTCTCAAAAAAGTTATAATCTATTAATAAATAAGACAATAAATAATGAAGACTTTATTAAACTATGTAGTACAGACTGTTCAGAGTAAATTCAGGTGGAAAAAATAAAGGAATTCCAAGTAAGGATCGCAGTATTCGCGGAAAGGTTATAAAAGAGAGCTGACCTGAGAACTAAAGGACCAATTATATATAGACAACTGAGAAGGAAGGGCCATTTCTATGGAGAAACAAATTAAATTTGGCGATACCAAATCATTTCTCCTTTACTGTTATCTTTTTTACTGTTTAAGGGCTTTTAGCATGACACATTATAACATTCTTTTCTTTCATTGTATATTCAGTTCCTGTGATAGTATCTTGCACAAATGAAGATCTCAGTAGAAATGGAGTGAATAAATGAGTTAAGTGAATAAATGAAGAGTTATACCCCAAATCTCTATCCATGCTATAAAGTCTCTCTGGGATTCTTGGCATAAAATGAAGTGCAGCTATATCTTAACATGGATTTGATTTGATCTGATATTTCCGACAGGAAAGAGCCCTGATAGCAAGTTTACAATATGGATTGGGAACAGGTTGATTAAATAAAATTTGTACTTTAGCAGTAAATGAAGACAAAACCAGTTTCTTCACATTTTTCCAAGAGGAACACTTTCATATTTGAAATGAAAAAAAAAAAAAGGGGGCCGAAAGGAAAAATAAAGTCATGCTTTGACACAATCTTAATTAAATAACTTCACTCCCAGCTTTTTAGAAAAATCAAATCTAATAATATTTTGCTCATGTGTTATGTTTCAGGAGGATAAGGAATCCTCACTCCATCGCTTTAGCCTTGCAACCAACTAGGCACAGGAGCCTCATTAGCTGATGTGCTGAGTCAGCAACACAGAGATTGCCATTGACTGCTCTCTGAGCTCAACAGTAAGCTTAATTAGGAAGAGGTAGCTGCCTCCGGACTTCCTGGGCAGAGTGACACAGGAAGTTTGCTAATGACTTCACGTATTATGTAGTCGATCCTGGATTCCCTAAAGTCCATCTCTTCTTTAAGTACTATGCTCTGGGAACTTCTAGCTCCAGGATAGGAAAAAATTGGCAAAATAATGGAGAAAAGGGAAGGATATTCTTGTCTCCAAGAAGATCATGTCTCAGGATGTTTACACACTTCTTTTCAAGAAGACTGTTCGACAAGACCCAGTCTTCCCTTGCTTCCTCGTGTCCCTCTGACCCCTGTTCTGTTTCCCCAACAGAGAAGCTTTTCTAGGTCTTCCTCTTTGTTTTAACACCCGCTCTCCTATCCTGACCTTCATTCTCCATCTCTACTCTGCTTGCCCCGCCTCCCCTAGCCCCAACCTCCCTCCCCCTCTTCTCCCCACCTCCACACTTACTACCACATGACATAGATACTGTTTGTTGTCTCTCACCGCCCATGAGAATAGAGTAAGAATCTTGTCACTTGTAATTCATATTCAATAACTTACCTTCACTGGAGGCTAGAACAGGGCCAGGCACACAGAAAACACTCAATGTTTGTATAAGGGATGAGGGAAAGAATTTATGGGGCATTACTTTGCACATTTATACTCCTTAAAAAGTCAAACTGAAAGCAAGTAAGACTTAAATTTCCCATTTCTTGAATAAGTACGTGTGAGGTATTGTGTCAATAACTTAAATCCATTAACTCGTCCAACCCTCACAATAATACTGTGGGTTAAATACTAGTATCATCCCTTTCATAGATGAGCAAACTAAGCAATCCCTGCCTGCTATAATTTAGATTGCTGTAGAGGGGTAACATAAAAGAATTATTTTAAGATCATTGCCTTGGTAGCCTGTATATATTGAAAAAAATATTGACTTAAATGATTAGTTCACATATAAAGTACTTACTATGTGCTGGACACTCATCTGAGTCCCTTACATAGTTTAATTCATTTAATTCTCACTATAGCCCTACAAAGCAGATCTTGATAGTATCCTTTCACAGCTCCGGAAAACAGACCAAGAGAAGTATCTTGTTCAAGGTCATACATTCAAGTTAAATGTCAGAGTCTGGCCCCAGGGTCATATAAAAATATCACTGAAAAACAAAACAAAACCAGGAAGCCAGAAAAGAGGTGCGCAAGACTGGAAGGAATCCACATCAGCTCTCTAGATCCACAGACTGGGACTCAGCAGGTGCTATCATTGGAGGGAGGACAAGAAAGATCCAGAGACAAGAGCATTACTTTTCCATGGATAAGCTTATGCAATATTTATAGAAAAGTGCTCATTGAAGAGATCATTAAAGGTGGAATCTCTTACTGAAGGGGATTTTTATACCCAATAGTCACTCAATAAGCGAAAACTCATGCTCCATGGAGTTAAAAAACTCTCTCCTGAGTGGTGATGAAAAAGCAGGCACTAAAATAAAAAAGGGCATGTTGGATAATCATTATGCTACGTTATGTTTATGAAAACACAAAAAATCCTTCAGTTCTTCACATTTAGCTGAAGATCTTTCTGTTGAGTAAGATTCTTTTACTTGAATCTAAGTGATTTCTTTTCCCACTTCAACTGCCTCAGAAAGAGAGAATCAAAAGGAAAAGTTACTGGGAATGGATTTCAATAATATTTAGAGAGAAATGAGATTAAAAAATATCTGAGGTCTCAATTCCTGGTTGGCCAATGTAAGAGTTCCTGGCAGAGAACTCACTTAGCTAAGCTTTGGGAAGCATGTTCAGTGGGTTGTGAACACACACACACACACACACACACACACACACAGAGTAAGGGGTGGAAAGGATACTCTGAGTTCTCTAGCAGCACCAGAGTGCAGTGCAGAGATTCCGACAGTGTTTGTACTCCCGTCACTTTTCTTCAACCTGCTAGAATCTCGACAACTTAAATATTAATAGTTATTATTTGCTCAGCACTTTCAATGAGCCCGGGACTATGCTAAGTGATTTCTGCTTATTACATCCTTTCAATTCTCACAACAAACCCTTTAAAGAGATGAAGGAATTAATGCTCAGAAAGGTGACCAGTGCTTACCTCGCCTCACAGCTAATAAGAGGTGTGGCCAGTCTCACTCCAGAAACTGTGTTGTGGTTAATAACCTCTTTGGCGAGCTTTAGCTGAGTTTGTATTCCACTTTGTAAGGTCAAAACGAACTCAGGTGAGAAATACGTCCCTGAAATGAAGAGTTGGGCTCTTGGCTAGGAAGAGGGAATGCTGGGGAATTGGCAACCTTCCAGCAGCTGTCATTTATACATGGTCTGGATTTGTTTAACAAAATCACTTCCTTCCTCACCACCAGCACTGAGATGCTTGAAGCGTTGTCAAGAGACCCTATCCAGAAGTGATGGCCTCCTGAGAGTCCTGGGCTTTAGTGGTAGGGGTCATCTCAAGGCACAAGGACACTAAAGACAAGCCCCATGCTGCTAAGGGATGCCCATGGTCACTCTTCTCCAGAAAGAATGTTTTGTCACCTGCCCCCTCCACTATCACAAGAGATGGGATCTTGCAGGACACTGGGTTAGGAAACACCAGAAAAGTCAAAGTCTGTCACAGGGTTTGCCTTTTGGTTCCCTTTTGGGATGGAATCAAGCATTCTGTCTGAAGTTGGCATGCCCCAAAACAAATCCAAAGAGGATGGATTAATTGAAAATCACTTATATGGAAGATGAGCCCAGGAAAGCCAGGAGGAAGGCAAGAGAATGGAACTAAAGCTGGGAGCATCTCTGAACAAGTTCAATCCTCTGAGGTGTAAAGACCACGGATACTGTGAATCCGGGCATTTTTGCAGCAACTTCCAACCATCATTTTTTGAGAGCTGCTGCCAGGGTAGCTCCTTGCCACATCTGGCTCGCCCTTTAGGTCAGCTGAGAATGTTCAGAGAAATTTCCAAAGGAAATACACACAGGTCAGAGTTGTCAGAAGCCATCAGATTAGGGTCTGGATGAACCTAGGGTAGGTGAGCACCAACTGTGCCTGCCACACATACAGAAAACTAGTTCTCTACTCTGAGAAAGGCAATAACCTTCTTGGTAGAGGAAAATCTCATCAGCTAGTTAGCTCTCACTAATTGTTGACCATGCAAGAATGTGGACCTCGTATTCCAGCCAGCTACAAATCCAAATTTTATTTGAAGTTTCTTAATTTTCAAATGTGTTGATAATAAATTCAGAGACTTAAAAACACTATGCACGCTAAGCAAAGCACATCAACTGGTCTCAGTTTATAGCTTCTGCTACAATAAGTAACAATGCCATTGTTGGAATTGGCAAAGCACCCATTCCTTTCTTCCAAGGACTTTTCCAGCTGTCAGCTCACAAGGTCTTTATCAATGCCAGGGGAAAAACCTATATTCTGAGAGAGGCTCCTGCACAGAGCAGGAGCTGTCACATCTGAGAGGCAGGATTCAACATGAAGGACATTGGTAATATAGCATTCTGCCAGTTCCTACTGTCTTCTACCAAGCTAACCAAGAGTTTTGTGATCCTCCCACCTCCTGCAGGTGAACCCCTGTCAGGGCAGACTGCCTTAGATCAGGAGCTTCTGGAGGGATGGGTTCCTCTTCTTTCTTCAACCAACATACAGAGATGGAAATGTCTAAAGGGCAGACGACAACACCACTTGATACCTCTGTAATAATATAAAAGAATATTAATTATATATTATAATATAAATAATATTATAATATAATAGCTCTCATACCAAGACATTCTGCTATCACAGCCTTTCACCAGTATTCTATAAATGTTTAATAGTAGCCATGTGAAAAACAAAAATGAAAGTGGCAAGAAAAATGATTCTCCAGACAACCACAAACCACATTGTGCCCCCTTTAAACATTCAGAGAGGCCATGATCAGGGAATGAAATCCAGACACATTCCCCCATTCAACCAGTACTTACTAGCACCCAGAGTGCCAGCACTGTTCCAGTGTGGCTGTGCAAGACAGACAAGCTCTCTGCACTTGCAGAGCTCACATGCTGCTCAGAAACCTGCAGCACACTGGAGAAGCTGAGAAAGCTGGTCCAGAGTAGCATTTACTAGCTGTGGGATCTCCTTGACCAGTGGAAGGTAATACCTTCCAAACTGCCCACCCCACCCTTCAGTATCAAGGTAAGATGTGCCCAGGGCTGTAGAAGGGGTTGGTGGACAGAGGGAGCCCGCTAGTTGAGGCCTGTTGACCGTTCTCCCAACCCCTCCCAGGTGGGGAAGAACAATTTCATTTTCTCATCACCATGGAGAAGGGTTAGGAAAGTCTTCAGTATTTACTGATTCACTGTTTCACATAAAATTAAGGTACTTTTACCCTAAAAGTTAATATATTGGGGGATTTAAATCAAAGTCTGTAGCCTAATGTTTAGATATTTCTTATAAAAGCAGGCTCAGTGAATATTAATGATATCTGAAGATGTGAGAGTCAGAAAGTTTCATCTCTGCCATTTACAGTTCATTTACAGCCCTCTCCATTTTATTGCTGGGAGAGAGAGGAAGTGACTTGTCAAGCTGCCCAGCTGGTGGGAGCAGAGCGGAAGGAACCAGGACTAGTCCTCCCCACAAGGATCATAGAAATGACCTCTGCAAGAATCCTCTAACTCATTCCATGCGTTCCTGCTGAGATGCATCCAAAGGACACATCCTCAGGGAAGTCTTTGGGTAAGAACTTCTCTTTAAATAAATTTCCCAGGTGCATTCAGACTGAGCTGCAAAGTGGGTCCTGGAAAACTCTGTCTATAACAAGTGTCCCTCTGTTAATCTGGGAGCCTGGCTGGCATGGAGTGTGGCTCTTAACCAAAACTGAACTTTACCATCTTAGAGTACACTTTCCAGGCTCTCCCTCCAGTGTTATTTCATAGTTATTTCACTGTATATCAAAAACTTTCTTGGTTGAGCCTAATGGACACCATGTGCTTGTAAACAAAACGATTGCTACAAAAACTGAACAGAATAGAAACTGGGTTCAAACCCAAATCCCCAGGGGCCAGCTGTGTCACCTGGGGTAAAGTTACTCATTCTGCTTTGAACTCCTAGGACAATGGAATTCACTTCACATGCCGTTATGAGGATTAAATAAGGCGATTCATGTTAGCTCTCAGCACAGTGCCTGAAACAGGGGTGCATAATAAATATTAGTTATTGTTCTTATTTTATGAAGTCTTCCAAACCTACACTTACTGGATAACCTAAGAATTCATGTGAAGTTGTAGTTCCAAAATCCAGTGAAGGTAAATAATGTTGGAAGAGAGCATGTAACCAAACATTTTATACTGTGACATAAAACAAATGCTAAGAACCCTATAAAAATAGACTTTCAATATTAAACCTTAACAAAGAGTACCTATTTCACATTATCAAAACACTTCTCTTCCCCACAGCTAAACGCAAGTCTTCCCAATTGAGGGACTTTCCCTAGCACAAGCATATGGATAAAGAAAGCATTGGGAGGGACCTCTGCATTCAAAGCATGTATACGTTGTGGATTTCTCAGAAAATTTCCAAATCTTCCAAGGTTACCCAAGAATGCTGTTGAACTGACAGAGATGCTCTGAATCAGGCCACTTTTTTAGCAACTTCCCTGATTAGGGGTTACCGTGAGCCATCCATTTTGGTGTTCTGCGAAGAGATTATCCTATTCTAAGGGATAAGACTAATTCAAAGGAGCTAAGAAAATAAACACATTTTCCCTGAATTAAAGCCTCTGCCTTCTTTGAACTTCTCATTTTTAGAATATCTTCTCTGATAAGGACAAATGCAATTTTCACCATCAGTGGATCTGAACAGACAATTACATTAAGGCAAATAAGACAAGGTGAGGCCAATGATGTAAATCACATTGTGTGCATCTAATGTGCAAACAAAACCCTCAGATAAAAACGAACCCTCAACAAGCAGTCAACAATTATTACTTCTTTTTTTTTCCCTCCCAGCATCTAATCAGGATATAATTTGCATGAACATTCCTCTACCTACCACTTCCACAATATCATTTACTGGCGTTTGGAGGTCTGGAGAGAGGGCTGAACTCAGCCCATTTTCAAAACATTTTCCCTAAGAGAACTGCTGGACTGGCTGAGGAAGGGCAGAGAGCTACCTAACAAAACAAAACCCTCAGCCCAGCATTTTCTGCTCACAAGGTGCTCCTGCTCTTTCCCCATGAGATCCCCACTGCAACATTATGGTGACAAGCATCATGGTTTCTTATCTTTGTAATGGAGAGAAACAAACCTCAAGTCACGGTCATGTGCAGTCTCCCAGTAAGTGATGGGACTGGGGCTGGAGTCTCACTCTCCTTTGGCTGATTCTGTGTTTGCCTCTAATGTGTCTAGGAGAGGCGATTTCCCTATCCAGCAGCTTCTCCTGCCTGAAGCTGCTCTCACCCTCAGTTCGGAGCTGGATGGTGACTTAAAGCAAAGCAAGGAAATTGGAAAGGGGCTGCAGAAACTGCACTAAACCCAGCTGAGATTTACATTTTGCAAGTGATGTTTGAGCCAGCCAAGGAGGGGAAGTAAAAGGTCATGCTCACAGAATAAACTCCATATTGAGCTTTTGTGTGCAGGACAAAGGGAAAGAAATGATATTCAGGAAAGGAGTGTCAGGGAAACAGTGGGGAGGGTAAAATGGAGGGAGGCATAAATGCACATGCCGAGAAAGGAACAGCCTGCTCTTTAAAACCTCCCCAGTGCTTGGCATCAAAGAACAGAGACCCAGGCTGATGTGCCTCTGAAAGGAAGCTGGTGGCTCATGGGGAACTATTTGTGGCATTCTGATGCATGGAGTCGATGTTTAATGCTCGAAGGCTTGAGGTGCTCTCCAGTGTTGGGGTGCACTGCTGTCTCCAAGCACATTAGACTCTCCACAGTCCACCATCCACTGCTTGTCTTTTAAATGATGTCACCCCCAACTTCGGCTACTGATGGGAGTGCAGAGTCCACGTCCGCTGCTTCTGTGGAAGGGGCGCAGTGCAGAGATGGAGGCAGAAGGGCTCAAGAAGAGGTTTCCGGACTGCGCTTCCTGCTTTTGCTGCTTTATGTATCATTTGCAGCTTAAAAAAAGGGGCGGGGGAGGGACAGGCCCTGGTGGCTCAGGCAACTGAGACACGGGCAGGAGAACCAATGAGTCCAAGGACGCAGGTTTCACCTGTGGCTGTGGTGAAAACCAAAACAAACAAACGAATGGAGCTGATTTTCCTCCTCTTTCTTCCTACCTTCTTGTCTTTAAAAAGGGGTTAGGGGATTGAGGGTTTAAAAAAAGGGGATAATTAATGGGGAAAATAGCTTGCAAGCCTCTGCCTAGATGCCTACTAAGGCATCTCCCAGTTCTGAGGTTTTAAGATTCTCCCTTTTCTAGCAAGAGCAGATCTGCTTCACTCTCTAGCCAGATGTTTTCCTGCAGTGGGTGAATGCATTACCAGGGACTTTACATGGTGCTTGGAACAATTTGCTTCACCAGCTCTGCATTTATTTCAAAGTGGTATCTCATATGTAGAGCAGTTGATGACAGTTTTGCATTTATGATAATGATGTGGAATGTTTTTTACAGGCCAACTTGTTTGCTTTTAAAAAGTAAGTTGCTTTCATTACTGAGTGCTTATTAAGTAAGAATGTGCAGTGGACATAGAGATGACAAAAGACTTGCAGAATATGGGTTCCCTGCAGATGGGGACTTGCTGTGCAGACTATGTTAATGAAGTCAGTCTGGCACCTCATGGAAATCAGGGAGAACCCAGCAAGTTGCTCAGACCTATCGAGGCTTAGATCAAGTTACTGTGAAGGCTACCTCATGAGATTTGACAACTGATCACTGCATCCCTCCCATCCCGAGGGCCAGGACACGCTAAAGATGCAGGTCACAGGTGGGGATAGCATCGTTAGAGATCTCCCTCACAAAGGCACCATGCAGAGAAGGAAGAGATGACACCCTGTTATGACCTTGTGTTAAACCCCAAGTCTTCCCTCCAGCCTGGTCTGTCCCTTCTGTTAAATTTCACCACCATATTTTTCCTGCCAGAAATGGCTCCTGCTCTCCTATCAGAGTTCAAGCTGTACTTCACCATGAAACCTTCCCCTATCACTCCAATAGCACCAATGTTCTAGTGCCAACTTTGGTACTTTTCCATGCACTGTGACATATTGTTTCATCCTGGCTTCCCTCAAAGCAGAAACTGCGCCCCATTGATGACATGTGAGATGATTGAAAGAATAGCTGACTCAACCTTAAGTAAGCTTAAATCACAGAGAGATGAAGTTACTCCCTTCTTGCTTCTACTTCTATGCATCTGATTGAACCAATAAGAAGCTTCAGTTTGGTGCTAATATGTCTTTAACAACTATGATGCTTGCTAATCTCCACTTTTTTAACAGAAAGAGTTCTGGATGAGAATCTTAATTATATATTAATACCCATTAAGAATTTAATGTCATTATTTAGTTTTATAACATCTATTTTCATTAAAGTAAGTTTCTCACTTGAAATTGTGATTTTTAAATCAATATATTTAAACAAAAATGAATCAATTTAAAGAAAATATGATGTGCTAGTACATAAAATTCATGTATGCAAAGCATGCTCTGTGGACATGGAAAATATTGGGATGGTGTTATCGAAATGACTGGTTTGGAAAACTCTGGTCAAAATTTCTTGAGGGTATGATGAATCTGCTTAATGTCACATGGCAGAGGTCACCAGGATGACCAGAGGTGGATCCTAGCACCAGCCTCTGCTGACTGCTTGATCTTATTCCTTATCAGCCAGACTCCATAATCCATTGAACAGTCTCTTTCCATTCCCAACGACACCCCACTCTGTTAGAAATATTTAGGGTGTAGGTAACAGAAATAGGTAGTATATTAAGCATAAAGAACAAAAAACAGCCACAAGACAAACAGATAGACAAAACAAGTTTACTGTAAAGAGAGTGAGGACCCAGAGAACCCAGAGGTAGCTCAAAATTAGGGCAGTCCCTGAGGACCAAAAAGAGGAAGCACAGGAATTGTCCACCAAGATGGTGCCACAACTGCCATGAAGAGTCCTGAAAGGTCACGTGTCTGTGTGTTGCTCTGTCAAGATAAAAAATCTGCCAGGGAGAACTAATTGACCAAATCCAAGACACAAACTGTTTTTAGAAGGAGAAATAGGAAAAATATGCCTTCTGAATCCACACCCCGAGGAAGAACACTAGCCCTCCAAGTCCATATTCAGTGGAGATTCCTCCAGCACAGGAGGGGTGGGTGCAAGCTAAAAAGCCCCCAAGATGACACATGTTGATAAACACATAGTCTTATTCTCTGATCTATGCTCTAATCTCATCCCTGACTCACCTCCCAAAAGCCCTCCTTTTCTCAAGCACATTCTCTCTCTTAACTATCCTCAGTCTCTTCTTCTCTGCTAGTCCTTTTCTGTTTGCCTATAAACATGTTTGAATTTCTCCCATAATTAAAAACCCTCCAACTATACACTGCATATAACTTTCCACCTACTCTTTCTCTCTCGAGTCAATAAAATATTCTTCACTCTCTATCTAGCCTGCGTTGCCACCCACTCACTCATTGCTCATCCCACTGCAATCAGATCTCTGCCTCTCCCACAGCACACTTCCCCGAAACTGTTTTCCAAAGCCAAAGGTGAGCATCTAGTTATTCAATCTAATAAAGCTTTCTAGTCCTGATGTTTCTCAAGTGTGGATCACAGTTTACTCTCCTGAAAACTCCTTCCACCTTGGCTCTGCACTCCATCCAATTTTTCATTCAGTAACTCTTCATGGGTCTCCACTACACACCAGAGCAGGCACTGTGATCAGAACTGGGCATGCAGTAATAATCCAGTAGTCAGAGTTCTGTCCTGAAGGCACTTCAAATCTAAGGGGGAAACAAGTCAATAAGTTAATGCCATATGTTTGATATAATCTCTAGATAAGGTTGCTGTCCTTGATTCTTCACACCCTCCCTATAAAAGATTTATATGCCATATTCTCTGCTTTGTGAATTTGTGCTATGGAATATGCTTCCCTGCCCCTCTGACTTAGCACTTGACCATGTGACTTGGTTTGGTCAACTGAACGTGAGCAGACATGATGAAGTAGCCTTTAAATGTGCTTACACCACTTGGGTTGGCCTGTTGCACTACTGCCACCAGCAATGATCAGAGTACAGTCTAGAATGAGAAACATGAGGAACAGAACTCTCCAAGTGCAGCCTGCAGCAGAGCTGCCCCAGATAACACAGGTAGCTACAGCAAGCGAATTAATCCTACTGAAGTTCAGCAGCTGTTTGTGAGACAGTATGGTAGCAGAAATCCAACTCTTGTGTGACATGAATAACCTTTAGGGAGCACAAAGGGTGGAACTTAACTTTACTGTAGTTGATCAAAAATGAAAAGTTGGTAACTAAGATGAATCATGAAGACAAGTATGAATTGGTCAAGGGATTGGGGGCAAGGGCAGGGGGCAAGGAAAGGTGATCAGCATGTGGTGGTAGGTCCTTGGTGAACACAGTAAATGCACAGAAATGAGAAAATGCAATAGACTTCAAGTATACCCATTGTTCACTCTAGCTAAGCATGGACTTCAATAGCATTTCACTTGCATTCTGGACAGCCTCAGCTGCTTGTATGACTTTATCATCTTTTTGCCAATTTTCTTTAAATATGCATCTCCAGTACAGACTTCATTTAAGTTTTGGTATCTTTTCTCCAATTGTCATCTTGATGAGACTCTCATAGTTGGCATGTCCTGTATTTACCTGTTAGTCCCCAGATCTACTCTTATTGTGCTCCTGATCTCACTATCAAGCCTCCTTCCTCAACCTGGTCGAGTGTCCAGACTAGAGGTGAGTTGCATATTTGAATTACTTATCTGTGATCCAACACACATCGAATAGGCAATGAGGTTATGTTTAGCCCACTCCTTTACCTCCCAAATTTGTTCCCAACATCCCACACCCTTTTCCACTGCAAATAGAGCATTAGACATTTTTACCCATTGTTCCCAGTTTGAGTGAAATCTAACAAATCACCTTTAGTAGAAATCTAATATATCACCATTAAGTGAGAGACATATTAAAAGTTTCTGATGGCTACACTTTATCAAATCAAGGAGTTTTCCTTCTATTCCTAAATTCCTGGTGAATTTTTTTGTTGAGACATGGGTATTGATTTTATAATTTTCCCCCTGGATTGATTGAAATGATTATATGGTGCTTATCCTTTAGTTACTGAAGTAGACATCCTGAGACATTAACAGAACACACTGTAAATGCTAAATTTCATGAATAGGTAGATTTTTCTATCATTCATGCATTGATTTCTTCCAACCAACATCTCCAACTCTGACTTACTGCATTTATGTCGATGTTTGAGGTTGACTTATAGCTTTCATTCTTTGTTGTGTATGTTTCTAATTACATGTAGACAGTATATAAAATTATATGAAATATTTTAGTAAAGTATGATAAACTCATAAAATAAGCTAGAACTCTTCACATTATTTTATAAAATCTTGATATAGCATTATACATGCACTGGGTAAATAAAAGTCATCGTGTACACATACACAAAGTATAAGCAAAATTATCCGTTCTTAAAGAATAATTTAGTAGAACTCACTTATTAAATCAACTAGACAAAATAGACATTTAGGGGTATATATTTGTTTGTTTAATCAATATTTTATATGATTTTGGTCTTGTCAGGTGTTTTCTTAACCTCTAGTCAATCTGAATTTCTTTACTTATTTTCTATTTAATAAATAGAAATTAATTTTTATTTATTTTATTTAGCCTTTTTACTTTGATTTGTCATTTTTTTCTAGTTTCCTATGTTGCAGATGAGCTCATTAGTTTTAATATTTTTCAACTTCCAGTGTATATACTTAAAGCTACACATTTTCCCTCTGACTATCATATTGACCATCTTCCATTGATTTTGATTGTCAAACATAAATTTTTACAATAATTCATTAAAAGTGACTTGTAACATCAAATTGACTTTATTAAATGGCAAGTCATTTCTCCTTGTTTTCTGACTAAATTAACATTTTTCTTTTCTACATATGCAATAGAAAAGGTACTTTATGCTTCTGATTGTGACTTTTATTGAGATTTTGTAATTATAGTTTAATAGGAAAGAAATAATATTAGAATTCCTAGGAACATGGCACGCATCTCCATTTATTTAGATTTATTTTATGTCTATCAGTAAATTTTAGTGTTTATTTTACATAGGTCTTATGCATCGTATTAGGTTTGTTCTTGCTATTGTGAATAATTCTCATTCCTTTTATTGATCAACCTTTAATTGATTATTGGCGATCTATATGCTAATGAACAAATTGTATTTGTGACTTTTATATTTGACCACATTACTAAAACATCAGAATTAGTAGTTACTTGATTTATTCTCCTAAGTTTTCTGGATAGGCAATTGGACCACTGCTAATTACTATTTTAAAAAAATGTTCAAAATATTTACTGAATAAATATTTGTTAAATTTCTGAGCTAACCTTCTAGGAAGTATAGACATTCTTGTGTAAACCGAATGTTCATCAAGAACCTTGCTCAACAAGAATCATTCTTTCTGGATAACACTCTGAATGTTCTCTGCAATTTATCTTGTCCTTCTGAGATTTATATTACCACATTATATAAATAAGCTATGCTCTGGTCTTAAATGATTTATAAGAAACAGAATGTAAAGAATTCAGACAGCATTCTCATAAATATAAGGGCAAATACGCTAATATTTCTGAAAGACCTTCCAACATTGAGTCTAAACATCAAGAGTAGGAGTAAGCCTATGCTGACATGTTGCAAAAGGACATTGTGGGAAAATGTCCTGCCTCCTCTCAAAAAGCAAAGAATGACTTTTTGGCTCTCTGTGCCCTTTCACAGTCTCTTTCCACAGAGAGAAGCAGAGAAAAGAAATTTGAAACTTGCCCTCATGACAAGATCCATCCAGGAGAACTTGAAAGAGTTGAGAAATGCTAACTGTCCTCCAAGAAATAAATGTGCTTTTTCTATATTTGATTTAAGCAATCCAAACTTTAAAAAAAATCAGTGAGGGCCAGGGAGGAGAAAGGAGGGGAAAATGAGCCCTTTGAAAATTCCTCTAGAGAGCCAACTGAAGTCTATTAATATTAACACTTGGTACTTCTACCCTTGGATATGCTTGGAGATTCATAGGCTAGGTCTCAGGACCCCTGCTGTGTGTGGTTCTTTTTGAATGTAAGGAATAAAATTCACAGCCTCTGAGTTAAGCAGAAAAATGTCCATTTTCCTTTGTGCACACCATTTCATAGGAAGCTGCCTCAGGCATAGAAAAGAAGAAGGAAACGATAAGAATTCTTAACAACAGGCTGCTCCTTGGCAAGGAAACTCTTATTTAAGAATCTTACAAAGTGAAGGATGAATAGGAGACAATGAAATGAAGCTCAAATTCATCTTGGAAAAAGTATTTCTTTCTAACACAGACTCGATTACTGATACTGTTTGGCCACTTGCAACCGCTGTATCCAAAGCAGTACAGTGAGAATAACGTGGCACTTCAGGCTCTAAACAGAAAAATGACGCAGGGAAAGAGGATTCTAAAAATTAAAAGAGAGGAAAATAGTATCTCAGTCATTCTCTTAGACACATAGCTTCTTACTAGGACTTTAGACTTGACCTTCAACATAGAGAGATTCTCACTACTAGCCACCCCGAAAGGAAGGGGACTTACTGAGCCTTACTCACAACCCTGTACACTTGAGTTCTGTCAGCAAGCTTGTTTGTTCACAGATCCCTGTCTGCCATGCTCTCCAGGTGACCTGATACCCTCTCCAGTGCTGAGGGTCATCTGAGAAGTCACTTTCTCCCTAATCTTCCTTTGACTACCTTTATGTTGGCCCCTGTCACAGGGGGTTTATAATGGTCCATTTAGTCATTTATTTTTTCCCCTAGAGTCCAGACAGACTGACATGGGATATGTTGCTGCTCACAACACAGTACCTGGGACATTTTAAGCATTCAATAAATATTTGTTGAATGAATGAACAGGGTGTAGACCAGAATAGTATAACCGGGGGCATGAAGCCACCTTCTCACCTGAGGGCTGCATTTCCGTTAAAAAAATAAGGCATTTTTGAGGTTAAATATATTCTTGGAGCCACATTTAATTGGCCAGAATCCCAAACACTAAATCATTTAGTTCTGGAAGGAAGATTTTTTTCTCCTTCAGGAAACATTTCCTAAAGAAAAGTATATGAGGCAACTGCTGGAAGAAAATGAAACATTACTGTGGAGCTGCAAAGTTGTCCAAACACTTCCAGAGATGTCGCACAGGTTTGCCCACTCAGGGAATAGCTAAAAATATTTTCCTCAGTTAGGCTATTAAGACAAAATTATCTTGAAAACATTTCTCAATATTAAGTCACAAATGTTTCCTAATAATTCTTTGCCCTTTCTTACTCACTTTTCAAACACAACTGGGTAGGAAGGGTGACCTTCTTATTAGGATTATACTAGAAATCGTTTCTCCCATAAAAGGAAAGGCAAAACAGTTCAACTTTAGAATCTGGTAAAAAAAAAAAAATTGTTAACCCTTAATTCATGTTAATTAGTTTGCTAAGGCTGCTGTAACAAAGTACCACTGACTTAGTGACTTCAACAGCAAAAATTTCTCTTCACGTCACTCTGGAGGCTGTAAGTCTGAAACAACAGTGTTGGCGAAGGCAGTTCCCCTGAGGCCTCACCGTTTGGTTTGTAGGTGACTCTTCAACCTGTGTCTTCCTGTGTTCTCTCTGTGCCTGACTATGTGCAGATTTCTTCCTTTTATATAGATGTCAGCGCTAAAAGATGAAGTCCACCCTAATGACCTCACTTTAGTGTAATGCCCTCTTTAAAGACCCTACCTCCAGATATAGTCACTGGGAGCTAGAACTTCATCTACAAGTGTGGGGAGGGGACACACAAAATTCAGCTCATAACATCAACTTATTTCTTCAGATATTTGTGGGCAGAAAGGACACAGGAGCATAGACTAATTGTCTTTAAGAGCGAAAATCTAAATTTCTTGAAACCCCCAAAGAAATAGGTCCTGTCCACTCAACATAGAACAATCTCTAGTAGAAAGTCCCAAGATGGGAACAGCAGTGATATGATTGTTCTCTGGCTTATATTTCCCCCTGCCTAATCAGAATAAGAATGAGATAAGTATAATTTCTTGGACTTCTATTTTGGTTTCTCTTTCCATTTCCAAAATACCAGGAGACGCAAGTCAAGGGTCAGTTTTCAGGGATGGGTGAGAAGTGACCTGTCCCATCCATTCTCTGTGACTTAGATGCTTGTTATTCATCTGTCGCCTTTACTCGGGGTTCAGGGAAAGGGTGAAGGGTTATTTCTCTCTAAGGAGAGAAGGCAGAATAAAAAGTGACTTTTGGAGGTTGCAAATCACATCTGCTCTGCCCTGACTTTGATTAAACATGCTGCTGACTGCTTTTAGGAGATAAACAGTATTTAATAAGATAGCCTAAACATGCCATCACTCTTCAACCAGACATGGAGATTTTTCTAAGCAGCTGGGAAAGCAGGCTGTCAGAAACATCACTTACTCTCATTTGACAATAGCAGGAAGAATTAGAAAGAAATGTCAGAGATGCCCAGAAAGTGGCCCTTCAAAGGACATCTCCAGTTATTCCTTGTGTCCCCTCTCATTTCCCCCTTATTTTGCTCAGATCACCTTAATTTTCCTTTGGGGAGAATTTATGCTCCTAATACTGAGAAGTTCCCATAATTCCTGTCATTTCCAAATTTGTTTCAAAATTACCTTGAATGCTGTGAACTATTTATATCTCCCACCCCAACTTTTCTTTTAAACTCCACTCATGTAGTCAACTGCTGTTTGACACTTCTGCTTAAATATTTAGCAGCCTCCCCAAACTCTAACTTCTGATCTCTCCTAAACTTACTCTAGTCATAGCCTTCCTCATCTCAAGTGTGCTTCCAGTTACTTGAACCAAAAACTATGGTGTCGTTCCTGACTCCCGTCTTTCTGGCATATTCCATGTGCAACATCCTTTCAAAGTATATCGAGAATCCAGGTCCTTACCACCTCCTGGCCATTGCCATCTCTTGCAGGATTTACTGCTCCTGCTTCATAATAGTTCTCCTAGCTCCTACAGTCTACTGCCTCTCCCCAACTAGAATGTAACATCCAAAAGGAAAATCAGAGTATGTCACTCCTCTGTTCAGACCCTCCAGGCTCCCCATTTAGCTCAGAGTAAAATCCAAAGTCCTTGCTGTGGTTGACAAGAGCTCCCTTTCTAACTCTGATGTCCTCTACCATCACCCTGCAGCAAGCTTCCTACTCCAGCCATGTGTCTGCCTACCACAGCTCAGACTGGCACAGCTAGCCCAGCACCAGCATCAGTCTGCACCTCTGATGTGTCCAACCCTGCTCACCCCGCAAAAGTGTTGCCTTTTGATCCCTTTGCCTTGCTGCACCTTTACTGGTTCCATGATCACTTCTCATGTAACCTATAACCTACTGATTTTTCTTTATTGCTCATTGCCCGGCACAAACTCGTCCCCTCCCCCAATAAGAAACAAACTTCCATGTGCTCAGGAGTCTTTGTCGAGTGTTTTTTCTTTCTTTGATATATCCCAATATCTAGAATAATTCTGGCACTTAGTAGGTACTCGATAAACAGTTTTTTGATAAATAATAATGAATCCCTTTTAAATCAATGTAACCCAAGTTTATTACTGTTACTGGCAAGCAAAGCAACCTATCTGAGAGGTGCCTTGCTTTGCACACCCTGGCCCCAATGGAGAACTCATTTTATTTTAATATTTTACATTTAAGAAAAGGGATCATAAATAGTAAGAAACAGAAAAGACAGACTTTTTGCTTGTCTCTTTTTGCATTCAGCTCTGATGGAAACGCTGGTTCTTAGCGCCTTCCGTGTTGTTAGAAACCAGTGGGAAAGTCTCTGGCCTTGTAACTAAGAAACTCAGCTGGACACTTTGACCCTGACATTTAGGGATAGAGTGAACTTTGTCATCATTCAACCTTCCTGGTCTCAGATTCCCCATCTGTAAGGCAGAGCTGCTAATCCTTATGCCTCAGAGTTGTTGTAAAGATAATATGAGATGATGAGTGTGACTCACCCAGCAAAGGGCCTGGGACTGTGAAGATGGGTCCCCATTCCTGAGATTTGGAGCAGGTCGGCACTGCCAGCTAAAACATGAGCTCTAGGCCCTGTGAAGGAGTTCAAATCCCATCTCCACTAACCCCCACCGATAGTGAAGACACTTGGGAACATCTCCTGGCCCCTCTGAACCTCCATAACCTCAACCTTAAAATGAACAGCTTCAGAGAATGAGTGGAGGAATCACTGAGTTTGCACCTGCTAAGTGTTTAGCACGGTGCCTGGCACATGCCAAGTACTCAGTAAGTACTTGTTCTTCCTGGGCTGGGCCTTAGTAAATGTGCATTTTCCCTTCTGTGAGGAGAGCTTCAGCACCTGAGCTAGACCATTTCTTTCTTTGTTTCTTTGTTTGATGCCATTGATGGTGCATAACTTGCCTCAACAACCTGGAATATTTTGATGAAAAACAAAAATAACGTGTTTCTTGTGCTTCCCACAGCCAGTCTTATGACTCCTGGCCTGGAACTGTCCAAACAAGCCTGAAACACAGGCTTTATGCCAAGTCCTCTTTGAGAGGAGAGATTTAGCATTCAGCCTTCCTCTCTCCCTGCACTGTCTTACCCCCAGCCAAGCCTATTCTTCTGCTGCAGCACTGTGTCAGCCCTGCCTGAGCCTGCTGGGAAGCAAGGGTTGATTTTAGCTCCCTTTGGCAGAACACAGAGTGGTGGGTGGAGAAGACTTGAGGGTAGAGAAACACCAGAATGGTTCAGAAATTCCTGTGAGATGCTGTTGGACTTCACTGGCATGTAGGAAGCAAGGGTTATGACTGTAGTGCCCTGGCAGTTGACTTGGCGTCACAGCTTATGAAAGTTGCATGTAGATCAGGAGTCAGAGCAGCTAAGGACAGACAAGGATACCTATCCACCTTGGATTAGGTCTTTCAGGGTGATGCAAGATGCCAAGGGCAGCAGTTGGCTGCCAAATCTTGTTACAGCCTCAACATAGCTCCTTTGTCACTTCTGGTTTTAATGTGAATCTTGTTAAATAGAGATCCTCCTCCTACCTTGGAGTCAGGAATCTGTAAGAACAATTTTATCCCAAACTCACACACACACATTTTCATAGTCTTTGCCTCCCTGTTCTGACCAGGAAGGCTGGACTACCATAGGCTAAACCTTCACATGAGCAAATGGCACCCTTTTGACCACCCTTTTGACCATCAAGAAATGATGAACTATGCAAATGTATACCTCTGATTGACACAGAAATCTGTACCAGGTACACACATTTAGAAATAACTCATCTTCTTTAGGTCCCTTCTCACTTTGAGAGGTTTATACTGGTCAGGACTCTTGCATGCAGATGGCAGAAATCCAACTGAAACTGGCTTAAGCAAGAGAAAAGAAGCTTAGTGATGGAACAGCTTCAGGCACAGTTGGATCCAAATGTCAAAAAAAGAAAAGAAAATTTATGGCCAGATAAGAGTTTCTCTATGTAGACTCTTCATGCCCATTTCTTTCCCAGGGGGCTATCTTCATGTGCTATAGGATGGGTGCCAGCAGCTACAGCTTCCAGCCTGTATCTTTCCAATTCAGCCTCCCCAGGAGAGAGATGTTTCCTTTGCTAATATATCCAACAAAAATCCCAGCAAAGGAATGATATACCAGCATGGCTAGGGGCACGTAATGTTCTCACACAATCCTCATTTAAATAGCTGTTATTATATATTATGTGCCAGGTCTTTAACTAAATTATCTATTACCCCATTTTTTCAATGATGAGCAGAATTAGGGAAGTTAAAGTAACTTGCCCAACTTCATAACCTTACAATGGAAAAGCCAAACCTGTTTGGAGGACTTGGGAGAGGACTTGGGACTCTCCAGTATTTCCTCATTTCTTCCATTCCCTGTTGCCCTCACCCAGGCTCTTTTATTCTTTTTCTTTACCTGCTGAGTGAGCAGGGTAAATAAGAGCCAAAGATCACAAATAAGAGTCATGGGTAGGCAGAGAAAGGAGCAATGAATCCCTCTGGGTGGAAAAGGGAAATGGAACAAAAGTTCCCAGGAGGAGGTCAAATTTGAACCAGGCCTTAAAAGGTTAGTAGGGTCTTAAATGCAAAAGTTCTCTTCTAAGGAGCTTATGATCTGTACAGTGGAATGCTGTCGGAGATTGGTTGCCAAGGTGAGTGAAGGGCGTGGGGACAGGCACAAACAGAATGGCCAGCTGCCATCTGGGGTGACCTGCTGTACTCTAGGAGCCCACGCCATGGGGTGCAAGCAAGGTAGAGACCAGTGGACTGCATTCTGCAGCATGTCTGCCCAGACTTGCGAGGTTTCAAGAGTCATAGGAGTTCACGGGTCCAGAGATGAGTAGAGGCACAAAACTCAACTCACCCCGGATCTCACCAGCACCCCACTGCTCCACACAAACATGACCTGATGGCATATTGACCCTGATCCAGTGGGCTCAGGGCCTCTTGCTTCTCCCAGTGTCTTTCCCTGTCACCCTCCTCTGAAGAGAGCAGTCCCCCAGCTGATTCTGGATCCCAAGGATTCTCTACTATTGGGCTTCAAGAGGTGGTGGCTGGGACTGGTGGGCGGATGACTGAAGGGCAGGGAGGTAAGTGACAGTGTGCCCAGCACAGCTGGATGCTTCCCTCCAGGCCTTTGGAGGGTTGCTGTAATTATCCCAACTTTACACAGGAGGAGAAGAGCTGAGATAGGTTAATGACTGTGACCCAGGCCAAGGCCTCTCAGTTTCCATTTCATCCTCTGTTTAATGAGACTAATTTACAAATCTCCCTGTTTTTTTTTTGTTCAATTTGGAAATAGTGCACAAAGTTCTGGCCCTGTGCCTTATGCGCATTTATTTGTTTAAGTAATCAGGGAATATCTTTTCTCACACACAGTGCTAGGCACAGAGTTATAGCACTGAACACAATAGGCACAGTGCCTGCCTGGGGGAGTCAAAGTCAGGTATGTGTGTTTGTGTGTGTGTGTGTGTGTGTGTGTGTGTGTGTGTGTGTGTGTGTGTACACAAGCACACATGGATGTGGATGCTGGGGTGGAAGGAGTGGGGAGACTGAGTCACCATATCCAACACTGTGCTTAAGTGACTACTGAGGGCTCTTCAAGAGGACAGCAGTACATCACAGGGAGGATGACCTGATTTGGGAGTTTAGGGAGGATGTTTCAACATGGAGTTTGAATGGAGCAAAGAAACACGCCTGGGAGAGAGGTAAGAAAGAATGGCGAGATGTGGGCCAAGGGGTCGGTCAGCTCAGACAGAAGTAGAAATGTGTTAAGAGGTTATATTTTATTCTCAGAGCACTGGGGAGTTGTTTTAAGTGTGATGGGGGAGACAATGGAGGCAATCGGGACTTGATGTGTGTAGGTCAAAGGAAAATTTCCCCATTTCTCTGAGAGTCTTCACAGGCTTGACAAATGAACAAATTATCATTAGGCATGATTAGCAAGAGAAAAGTCCAGGTTTACTATTAATTTACATGGCAGCAAATTCTGAGATTCCTGAGGCGTACCCAAATTTATATCCTGAGCTGAGACACGGAGGTCTCAGTGGAAAGGGGAGGGGTTCTCCAGGTGGCAAGGAAGAATGACTTACCTTATTCTTACTGTAAATGTAAAGATAAAAAGTCCCCTTTCTGTATTCTTCTAGAGAATGGGTACATAAGACCATTTCTTGAATAGGAGAAGCCTGGAGGCGTGGAGGGAGCAGATGTCTTCTTTGATTAGGGGAAGGGCTACAGGTTAGAAGAACAGGAGCATCTCCTTTGCTCTGGGAGTGTCTCCACTGTCTTTGACTCTTTATGTCAGAGTGGGGTAAGTACAGGAGAACAAGTCTGAGAAATCCTAAGGTGTCACATCTTAGTCCTATCACATGCGACAACCTTCCAATGAATCCTTTTCCCCCTTACAATTTATCTCAACTCAGTAGGCAAAGCTATTCTGTTAAAGCACCAATAGAATCATATAGTTCTACTCAGTATTCTCCAATGTCTCCTGGGTAGAAGCCAGTGTTCTCAGCAGGCCCCCTGTGGCCTGACTTGTTCGCTCCCTGTTCTTTTCCAAGTTCCCGCGGCTCCAGTCACACTGCCTTGGGTGAGAAGTGGTCACTTCCAGCATCAGGCTGTCTCTCTGGCTGCTGCCTCCATTTGGTGTGCCCTCTCTTCTTCCCCTGCCACCTGCACCTTTTTGCTCAAACTTTACCTTCCCGGTGAGAGTACCATGACCACCTATCGAAGGCCACTTCCTTTGAATGCCTTGCTTTGATTTTTATACAGCACTTAGCTCCTAATCTCCTATCAGTGTCCTCTAACCAAAAACCCTCAGGGACACTGCAGTGGAACATCCATTTTATTACTATTGTGACAAAGAGGGTTACGTAACGGGACAAGCCCTTCAGTGCAATGAGCAATAAGCCCAACTGTTCTGCCACTAGACTGACCATAAATTTTAGAGTCGAAACCAGGACCAGCTACAGTATCACTAGACACAACCATGGGGGGGGGGGGGGGGGGGGGGGGGGCGCAGTACAGGACTGGGGTCTGGGGTGTGTCTCAGCTCCAATAGGGACACCTGCAATCCATCCAGGCAATTTGGAGCTAGTTTGTTGAGTGTGTGTTTGCCCAAATTAGCTTTCAGCAAACCATGATTGAAACCAGGACAGAAGTACAAACTGGGCAGGACATTTGGATTACATTGCTAATACAGGACAATTCCGGCCAAACTGAGAGGCTGAGCAACCTCGTCCAGAACACTTGTGCTCCTGGGGCCCTTTGGTGAGGAGACATTGACACCACCATAGAAATTACAGGTGTGCTATGTCTATTTTGTATCTCCCTTTCTGGCTTCTTGAAGGTAGGGATGTTTTGATTATTTTGTTAGTTTTGCCTACAACACCCTCTATCACTGGTAGAAGCTTAGTTCACATCTGTTGGAGGAATTATTTACTCCAAGAGCTCACAGGACTTGGCAATTGGTTGAGAAATTGAGACACAAAGAGGAGTGACAGATGATCACCTGGCTTTGGTAATGGGATGGGTAGACATGTCACTTGCTAAGATGGAGACAACTGGAAGATGGGCAGGCTGGCAGGGTGGAGGAAGGGGTGGAGAGCAACTGACAAGTCTGAGCTATTTTTAGTCACAGAATCTTCAGCTAATCTCTCTTAGACTTACCCACCTCTCCTGCTATCACAGCCCCCACCCCACACCCTCACATCCCCAGATATACTGCAGCCCTCAACGAACTTCCCCAGCAGCAGCAGGAGGATTGATAGTACCTTTATAACATACGCTGAACAGTCTTCCAAGCACTGGATACATTATCCAACTCACCCAAGATCACTCCAATTTTCAAGATGAGAAAACTGAGGCACAGGGAGGATAAGTAAATTGTGAGAGGACACATTGGTATTTGAACACAGACATCTGACACCAGAGTCTAAGCAACTGCGGGGCATCTGGAAGCTGTGAATTCAGACTAGAGGAGAAGATAAGCTTGAGAAGATGACATGGTAACAAGGTGAACTTGACTTAGGGGTGTGGCAAAGGAGTCCATTTTTTCCTCTGTGAGGAGGTATGTAGTGTTTGCAACAAACCCTACCCTCTGGGCAACCCCAAAGCCTGTCCACCAGGCTGTCACGCCCCTTTAAGTCAGCCCTGCTGAGTTGTGTAACAGGAAGATACTAGCCTTATAGGCTGCACCAACTAGGAAATTCATAAAAATTTAAAAAAAAAACCAAGCCCAACCTTTCTCTCCCCATCAAAGGAGAGCAGCTGAGTTCTGAAAACAGGATTATTAACTCCATCAGGCACTTGAGTTGCCATGGAAACCGCAGCCCAGCATGACGCTGCTTCTGCCCCTTGGTCCTGAGACTGCTTTGCTCTTCAGCCCTGACTCATGCTGGCAAAGAGAGGATTTTTTCCTCCTCACCTACCCAAAACCTGGTTCGAAAAGTACAAAAGGCATTTGAGGACTCAGAGCTAGGAGAGCTCATTCTGTTCCTTGTCGTCTTTTTAATCACTGATTTTTTTCAGACTTTATTGTGCCTCATGCCTACTGCATTCACATTAATGTGAGCTGGTGTGTGAGTGCGACCGTGCTCGAGGTAACCAGCCACAACTGAAGGTCAAATACCTCAGAAGTCTGAAGAGAGGGAACCAAGAACCAAATTGAGGAGTTGAATGTTTGTCTGTGCCCAGCACCGAGATGGTCTTTGGTGATCTTGGGAGTTACGTTAAAACTACAGATCCCAGCACAGTAAAATAAAACCTAAACTTCATCCCCAACGTGATGCCCCCTGCATCTACAACGTAGAGACAGTGATTGACCGTTGTGTCCCTGCGACCTCACACAAAACTGTCCCTATCACTATATCCACCTTTATCAGATCAGCACAACCCAGCGCTGCTTTGAACTTTTTGAACAGTCCTTGTCTTGTGTGAACTTCACAAATGCATGAAGCAGACAGTACCGTTGTCCAGCCCAGACAGAAGCAATCATGCAAATGACAGTCCTTTAAAAGCACTGTGGTGGAAGTACACTTGAAATGCCTGAGTCCTAAGTGAACGAATGGATGGACAGAAGGACCAACAACAGAGACGGGAAGAAGCAAATATAGCAGAATTTGCCTGGATTGGACAAATCTCAAAGGCCCTACATTTCCTCCAAATCTGTGTCTTTTTATTGATTACCTAAGTTTTTATAAGACACTGTAGAATACAGATAAGTTAACATTAGTCAGATGAGACCCATTTAGATTAAGCTTTGCAGCTACTCAGAAGTGAGCCAAAGCAAGTCAGTCAGGGGCTGGCTGATGCTGCAGTGGCAAACACGGCCAAAGTCTCAGACTAGAAGCTACAAAGGTGTGTCTCTTGCTCACACTGTGTGTCCCTGCAATTTATCAGGGCTTTGCTCAGGCATCGCCCTTGACATTGCTGTCTTTGTTCTCACTTAGGACCCAGTTGACAGAGAACCTCTGTACTTGCCTGAGGGGATGAAGAGAGTCCAGCACAGCACAAAATGCCTCTTAGGCTTTTTCTTCACATTTCGTGAACAAAATCCAGTCACACAGCCAAGGGAGAGGCAGCAGTGACACTGTCCTCAGGCAGAGTAATGGCCCTGCTCTTCCATCCAGATTGGAAATCCCTTGAAGTCAGTTTTCTTGGGCCCCCTGCACAACCCAATTATGTGAACTACAATGCCTAGACATTGTCTATCTTTCTGACAGCACATATTTGCCACTGATAAGTGAATTTTTCATATCTTTACTTTCTGAGAGGAGTAGTTTTATTTATTTATTTTTTAATGTGTAACACCTGATTTTGCCTACTCTCAGGTGAAATTCTGTGGACACAGTTCAAGGTGGGTCTTAGAATCTGTGTAAGAAAAAGACCTTTTACGATTTTCTTTGCCTGGTTGAGATTTAAGGCTCAGCAGTGTGCCTGTCTCTCTCCCCGAAGCTCTCAACCTGACATTTGGCTATTGTGCCATTGCAGCAGGGAGTAGGGAAAGAGGGAACCATTTAAGGACCTGAGGGCTCATGTGGGGCTTCTGCAAGACCCAGGTGATAATAAAAACTCAATGGAGTGGGACAGTTGGGAGGGAAATAACTACTAGCAGTCTGAATGGGAGGGGGGAACGGGTTACAAAGAAACCCTGAAGTTTATTTTTAAGGCAAAGATCTCATCTCCTCAACCCCTGTGCTCTTCCCTCTCCAGATGTCTTGGCGTCATC
>RJWH01003049.1:0-181306 GCA_004363575.1 Solenodon paradoxus | reverse complement strand
ATCTTATTTCTGCACAACTAAAGAATTCTGATATTTCAAAAACCAAAAAAGACAAAAAAGAAACACATGGGAATTAAGAATAGAAGAAATGCAAGTTTTCTTTTGCTTCTGGGATTGCAAGGGGAAGAGCAGTGGTGAGTTTCCTGGCGAAGGGTGTGGACTCGGACCCCAGAGAGCCCTCCATTTCCTCACCTGCAGCTATTTGGGAGACGCCCAACTTCTGAACTTCAGGAGGTTTAAGGTTTAAGAACCCAAGAGGAGCACTGAATTGAGAACACACTGGGAAGTCACTTCTTAATCCCAAATGTGCTTTACAGACAAATTATCAGGGTCATTGAGGTAGAAGGGCAAATGCAGTGGCGTTAGCTGGGAGTGGACGGTTGAGACAGAGCAGAGCAACCTCACGTGGCTCTGTCCCAGAGGTGTTTCATGTGATCTTGCCTGTGCAATTTTGGAACTTCTTTTCATTGTTCAACAATAGTTTCAAGTAAGTGAATTTGCTTCTAGAAATGATTTTTAGACACCCTGTTATGACGGTGTTTGCCATCTGGTTCTGTTTCACTTTGATCAGACTGCTTGAATCCAGCTCTGAAGGCATGTGCCTCCTCCAAGGGAGCCTGCATGTCCCACCTGACACTTGCCTGTGGCCCCGGCACAGGTAGGCTGGTTTCAGAGCGATGGACAGAATGAGGGCGGGCAACTTGACAACTGTAATGAAAACAAACAGCTCTGCTTCTATCACAAAATGAAATGCATTTTTAACAGTTTTGTACAAAATGAAAATTTCGTAGCAAAATGCACCCCCCCCATTCTAAGATGAAGTTGGAAATGACATTAAACACAGTAAGACTGACTCATGAGTACCCTCGCATGTTGTGAATGTGGGGTCAGAGCCCGCTCCTTCAGATTCCCTGAGAGGGAACAGCTTCTTCGCTCCAGGACCAGAGCCAGGAGAGGCAAGGTTCCTAAACACCGGTCACCTCGACTGCCATTCTTCAGTGTCCTCTGGGCAAAGAAAGGGCAGGGGAAGGAGCGACAGTTGGGGGCTCTCATAGTGAGGCATCAGTCCCAAGCACGCAGGCTTGAACCCACACCAGCTGGTCATTTCCTCCTGCAGTCATCCCTTTACATTTGTTCTGTACCTAAAATCCAGCTAAAGTCTTAGGCTTAATAGGTATTTATGACATTCCAATGGGATAGCCTCCTCCTCTTCCTCCTCCTCCTCTTCTCTCTTCTTCTTCCTCCACCTCCTCCTCATTAGTTTCACAGAAGAATGGAAAGTGCACAGACTTTCCTACACCCCTTGGCACCCCCTCCATGTACAGCCTCCCATGCACACTTCTCATCAGAGGGGGACAATGGTTACAACCTATAAACTGCACCCATACATCACCGTCATCACCCAGAGTCCAGAGTTGACATTAGGGTCCACTCTCCTGTTGGACAGTGGGTTTGGACACGTGTATGACCTGTATCCACCGTTGTAGCGTCACAGAGTAGTCTCACGGCCCTGAACTCCTCGTTGCTCCACCGGTTCACTTCCTGTCTCCTAACTCCTGGCAGCTACTGATCCCTTTACGGTCTCCTTCATTTTGCCGTCTCAGATGTCATAGAGTTAGACTCGCACGGTATGAAGCTCTCTCTCATTGGATTCTTTCACTTAATGACATGTATTAAAGGTTCCTCCATGGCTTTTCATGGCTGAATAACTTATTCTTGACAGCCCTGAATAATGTACCACTGTCCTGATGGACCACAGTTTATTTTTCCATCCACCTAAGCAAAGGATATCTTGGTTGTTCCCAGGTTTTGACGAGAACAAACCAGTGATTTTAATGAAAAAATCAAGTAGTACCTCTCAGGATTTCTACAGAATGGCTTTACTGACAAAAGTGAACAGAGCTTGACCCTGCTGGTTCTGACAGACTTGCATCTTAATCTTTTGTTATTATTATCAGAAATGATAACTATACTTTTTTATTATTAGAAAAATGATATCTCCCAAAAAGGTTCCAGTATATTTGATTCTCAGAGGGGGAGAATATATTTCTTCCCCAAAGTTAGAGTCATTCAGATAAAATTCTGTTGCATCTTGGTATTTTAAAACTAGTATAATTAAGTCATGTAAGTATACAGCACACAAGTGCCTCTGTCCATGTATATGTATCTCCAATAAAATAAAATCCCTAAATGACTGAAGTAAGCAAATGGGCTGGAAGTGCCTCCATGTACCACTCTAAAAGGAAGGACTCAGAATTCTCATTATGAATTTCAGTCGCTCTAACTTGAATGGGCATTTTCCTCTGAATGAGGACTTTGGCAACAGATGAATCAGCATTTCATGGATTAATTGAATGCCACTTAGCAGACAGTGGGGAAAAGAGGACCAATGTCTGGCAATCACCGTGCTAATCTGAACTCCAAATGCGTTTCAGAGAGCATGAGGGAGGGAGGGAATGAGCTGCCTATTATCGCCCTCACATCACCTGCTTCCTAATTACACCATAATTAGATCAGGGGCAATTACCTTGATTTCTATTATCATTGCTCAGAATACCTTAGATTCTTAGATTCATAATGTTCTCACTGATTTCAGGGCACATCACTTTTGCCTTTCTTATTCAGAGGCGGTAAGAAAAACTAGAGATTTTAAGCGACTGGTCCAAGACAAGCTAGCTAAGACTATTTAAATTAATCATATTATTGAATTGCTAATATACTTAACCAGGTGCCAATATCTAGAGGGCTGAAGGAGCCTGTATTCTGAGAAAGAATGTCATCAAGCCTCCATTCTCGTGGCGTCCTGCCTTCTCTGCACTCAAACTTCCAGTTGCCTCCTCAGATTCTTGGTGGTACAGTCACTTGCTGTGACACCTCCCACCAGAGCACTGCTGCTGCTTGAAGGACAAAGTCCTCCTTCCCTGTTTCCCCGACACCCTGCTCAGGGCCTTAACCCTAATGGGCTCAATGACCAACGAATGCCCACGACCCTTCCCTGAATTGTGTCCAGAATCCTGCCATGCCATCCTCTCCTCTCTCTCTGACTTGGACCTGTGTGCTGACCCTGTGCTGACATCCTGAAGCACAGTCCTTTCCAGACACAAAGACAGATCTTGGCTATCAGGGTATTCCCATGGCCCACCTTCCTCTCAAAAGCTGGAGGCAGCCCGGTTAGGGAGCTGTGTTTCCCCTCCATCTGAAAGGACAGGCATGTAAAGCACCATGTTCCCTGGGTGTTGGGGACAGGAGAAGCAGAATTGCTGGCTTGCAGGAACTGGGATATGTAGGCCTCAATGTCAATCTGATATGGAAAGTGGGGGATTTGGGAACCCAGAGGCAGTGATTCCCACTTGGGAGAGAAATACAGACTTAGATGGGAGGGGAGGCTGATGGGTGGTGGCAGCCTGCAGACCCTATGCCCTGGCTGTCCAGGGGTCCTGGGTGACGTGGGAGTTTAGATAAGACCTCGCACTCCAGCGAGACCATGGCTGGTCCTGGGTCAGATAGCCTCGCCTCACTGTGTTGTCGGAATTTATTTCGAAGGCAGCCCACATGCTTTTTTCCCAGTCACGACCTCACACAGACTGAGAATTTAATAATTTCTTCAAATCTGTCAGTCACTCGGGTGGAATTTTAGCAGCCTGTTAGCAAGGTTAAATGAATAGGGAAAATTTCGTTACTTTCAGAGCTACCTTCCCCCAGAGAGGCTGCCCACTGGCCCCATGTGCTAAGGCCTCGCCCAGCCTGCAGTTGCTTGTCCTGGTCCTCATCACCACTCTTGCTCCAGTAGCTCAGCAGAGAGGGTCTGTTACTTGAAACCCACGCACAGAATAATAAGGAATTTAAATTCTGAACTTAGAATCTTTGTTCCATTTAAAGAGAAAGGACTCAATCGGATATGTTATCATAGGTAAATGCTTTTGCAGGAAATAGTGAGATGAGGGGTGAGCATATGGCCCTGCTGATTGTGTAGGACACAACCACACTCAAGGCTCTCATGCCACCTCAGTCTGATGATAACAGGGATGGGGGTGCAGAGCAGGAGGGGACCTGGAGATCTGCCCCCAGCCTCTGGTGCACCATTTCCATCCCCTGTGTTTCATCTACCTAGATTTACTCGAACATTCTTTCCCATCCTAGCCAGTAGACAAACGATGTGGCACAGTTGAGATATTGATTACTGACGATGCCTTACTTGTTTAAATGTGGAGCTTTTCATGGCTGTGAGGACTGGATTCTGAAGCTGCAAACAACTGTACAGCCTTTTGGGATCTGTTGACCGGAGCACCTGCCTGTACAGGGGCAGGACAAGGGATTGTGAGGCTGACGGACAAGAGAACTGTGACAAATTCAGCCAAATTATCAATACCCCATTCGGTTGACCAGTGTCCTCTGGGGCAGCCTTGGTGGCTGTGTTGCAGAGTACATCACACTGGGACTCCACAGGTGGCCAGGGTGTGGGGTGGAGGTAAACAGCCTAAAGAGCAAACTATAACCTCACAGGAAAGGTAGGTTGTCCCCAGGCAGCAGTTCCTCAGGGATGAGAGTCACTGATGGGCTTTTGTGATGTCTACAAAATATTATAATAGTAAAAAAATATAGATATGCAACCATAGTACACATTCTAACATAACAATGTGTTTTAATATGAAACCATGTAATAGCATCTATATCAGTTTCTATTGTACCTATAGTCTATATCATATTATATATTATAATATAGCACATATAATATGCAAAATATATAATTGTATTAAATTAATTATATAACATACACATTATATAATGTATATATAAATACATATATAATGTACAGTACATATTTTATTTATTATGTATTGTCATATATTATATAATGTATTTATAATTTGAACACTAGTAAAACTATACCATATATATTATGAATCTATATATTGCAAAGATACTCAAAAATCAAGTAAATTTGAGTAATAAGCTATTTTCCAGGAGAAAAGAGAACCCAGGATGTATCTGACCTTTGAGCATGACCCTCTTTCCTGCATGGTCAGAAGATTATGGGATGGCGGTCCCAAGGGCAACGGTACGTTCTGGGCTTTAGGGGGCCAGACAGACAGTTGCTTTCAGATGAAGCCTGTTGGGTGGACCACACTGCTCACTTCTGTCCTGTGCAGCTTGGACTCTCATGCTTACCATCCCATTTTTAATGACAGTAACTGGCTTCACCCTCCCTGGCTCCCTGGTGAGAACATAAGGCATTATTGAAGTTGGGGCTTCTGCCACCTCATGTGCGCCCTGGCCTGCCTAACACCGTGAGGACATCATGGTCTCCTGTGTTCCGGGAAGGTGCAGGAGCACAGGCAGTGCAGAGAACTGCTGGTTACCTGGGCAGGGGCCCTGCTGCAAAGACCGGGAGGGAGTCTTCCTGGGAAGGGTAATGGGAAGGCCCAGAGAAGCGCTGACAGCTGACAGTGGAGTAGCCCTGGTGATGAGGAGGAAGCCACCGCATTCCTTAGAGGACTTCTGCTGTTTGAAACCATTGCTGGGTTCCTTGTTCTCCTTCAGGCTCTGGCCTTTGTGTCTCAGGACTTTGGATCCTGGCCCAGCAGGGGTGGGGCACGCCCCCTCTGCAAGTGCAGCCAAGGCCTGTCAGTTCCCTTCTCCCCACCTCCCCAGCCACCCTGAGTGGGAACCGTCCCCTTGGGAAGGTGGAGTCCAAGCATCCTTCTTTGGGAGAAAACGCTTGCATGCCAGCCAGTCTTATGGTCAGCTTGTGAGCAACATCCCTCTGTCTACTGCTTCCTGTCCCCTCCTGCCTCCTCTTAGAGCCCAGAACTGGGCCCCAAAGTTGGGCTGAGCAGGTATGTGTGCACACAGGCCTCTGGGAAGGACTTTGTGACAGACTGGGCAGTGGGAACATCCCAGTTGCCCAGGGTCATCTTCGCCAAGTCATTCCTTGGACACGATGTGCCTGTTGGGGACATGTCACCCTTCACGGCTGAACAGAACCTGGGATATTCATGCACCACGAGCACACTGGCTTGGTCCATCGTTTTGTAAGAAAACCACACGGGGTTTATGGAGATGAGTTAGCTCTGTGCTCCTGGCTTCATCGCAAGGAACTTTAGCACAAAACACAGCTTCCATGTCCCCTGTCCTGAGAGGGCAGCACACTAAGGGGATCCCATTGCGTTCTCTAAAGATCAGCTGACTGATAAACCAGTGACATTGTTTACGCCAATGTCTCCTGCTCCCCAGGATTCGATACTTTGGTAGTGGTCTCGCAGCTCTCTGCCAACGAGCAGAAGCTGCCCTCTGTCCTTGTTGCATCACCCACAGAAGTCTCGCAGACAGCAGCAATTAATTTAAAACCTTGTGTTCTTCATGAAACATAAGATTCCCTGATTGCCCTATCATACCAGACGTGTGCAACGATGGATGTTTCAGGGGAAATGAAATCATCGAATCAGTGTTCTGCAGCTGCTTCTGGGTATTTTGCAAGCTGGTCACGCTAGTGTCCCACAGCTAATGAGAGGTTCACTCTGTGCGACCACAGGTCTATCAGGATTGGCCAATTCGGGTCATGCATGCTGTTTAATGTCTCTACACATCACAATAAATGATAACTAGAGACCCTTCACGATGTTGTGGAGGGCTGCAGAAAGTATGTGCACCGCCTCATAAATTCTGACTTTATTGCTCAATGGAGTTTGTTGATCTCAGGGAAGTACAATTTCTTTTCATTCTTTCTTTTTTGTATTTAATTCTTAAAAATCTAAGTAATATTCTACTGCGTATCAATTTGAGGAAGCAAATTATGCAAAATCAGCAAGTAACTTCAGTACAGTTTCATTCATGTAGGGTACTGGAACATGCTCACCCACTCATGGACTGACTGATGCTGACCTTTGCTGGCCTTTCCCCAGGGAGACTCATCAATGAACTGATCACAACTTTGCTCAACAAATACGGATCCAGTTTCAAAGATGTGCTTGACTGAGTGGACAAGGTACTGAGCACTGGTCTTTAAAGGCTTGTTCATGACTTATAGAGGATGTCAGAGGGCAGTGCCTTCCCCAGAAGGACTCCATGACCGCAGAGCCCTAAAATGGTAACTGGTAGAAGCTGTGGTGTTTGGGACATGCAGGTTATGAGAGAGGACTCATGGGTCCAAAAGGTGAATTTGTGGGAGAAACGACTTCCTTCTAACTATAAGCCTTGATGTCTGGACTGAGGTTTACAGTTACCTAGACAGAGTAATAAGAGGAAAGTCCGAATATGTTAGTGAGTAGTTTTATGTGTACAGAGGTATTCTCTGAAGGAAAATGAAGTATGTTAGATCTGGGAAGATTTTAATACCTTTTACACACAGACACACACAAAAATGATGAACTATGGGGAGGTGGCAAGTCAGAGTGCTTAGAGAGGGGACAATGAGGAGGAGACGTGGGTTGTTTATAGAGGATTGGGGGTTTTACTAGGCCTTTCTGTGCAGTGCCAATGTGACACCTATAAGAATGTTCTGCTCTTCCAGCAGGGACAGCCCTTTCCCATGGGAAATCACATGTCCCGCTTTTACAGAGAGGGGTTCCAGAGAGCCCTTTCCCCATCTGCTGTATCTCCAGGGCCTTTGAGCAAGACATTAACAATGCCCAGGGGTATACTTTGGGGTGGTATGTGCTGAATCCCTTCAAAGATTAGGAACCGTAGTCAGACATCACTGTAAAAGGAGCCACAAGAACTGAGAATGTTTCAAATAACTTGTACTGATCAGCAACCGCAAAAGGCCTCCTCTTGTCCAGAAGTCTTCTTCGCCGCTTCAGACATGAGAAGCAGAACCCAGTGGCTGGCAGTGTCTGGTGTCACTGAGAAAGCAGGAATGTGTTGCTGAGCTCCATGTCAGCTCCCAGGATTTACAGCCTCAGAGCAGACCCATGTCCAGATTCCTGTAACAGAGCCTGCTGCCTCTTTGTGGGAAAGTCCAAACTTTGTTCTGTGGGCCTCAGAGTTGTAGATCACCAGTTATTTATCTACAGTGGTATCCCCAAATCTATTCCCTGCTCTGCCTGCAATTATTTGAGTGGATAGTGAAATACTGGGCTAAAGATGTGTCTTCAACCTGTGGAAAACTAATTTATTTATTCCTTCATTCTTGAAACACAGTGTTGTGATAGATTCCTTTTTAAAAGGAAAAAATAAAAGCTCTAATTATATTATTTATAACTTTAAGTCCATTTTACTCTGGTAAGAAGCAATGTGTTATTAAATGTCATAAAGATAAAATTGTGCTTCACATAATCCATTATGTAATAGCTCCTGCTCGTTTCAGAACAAATGATAAGAGGCACAGGGAGGTCCATGTCAAAATCGACTTTCAAGAAATGAGCAGAGCAGTGACTTCATTTATTTCCGTTACCTTTTTGCTGGATGCTTTCACTCCTAAATCATTCTTGCTGCCAGTGGTAAGAAGATCCAGCAAAAGATAAACAATAAACAATTTCACCACTTGATTTCATGTACTAGAAATGTAAAGCATATACCTTTATGTCAAGGAAACGGATTTAACCCTAGTAGGTACTTAGGACAGAATTCTGTGATAAATACAGAAGGAAAAAGATTATTTAAATGATTGAAAGTATATTATTTGAGATGTTTTAAAAAGGATTCTACCTAAGCCAGTTTCCAGTTTCATAATGTAAAGACAGACTTTTTTGTTTCAACTGTTAGTCTTTTGAAAAACGTAATTGATTCAGGCAGACATTTCCAAGGGTGAATCCTTAAATTGATGCTTGACTTTATGTCTTGTTTTTTTACCCCACATCAACAGATGGTCCCATATTTAGTATGCCAGATGTGAGAGAGTTTCCCTTCTTTGGATCCTCTAGCATTGGCATGAAATGACTGCTCTTTGCAATTTCTTTATATGTTCAGGGTAAAATAATTTGCTCCAGCACCTTCATACCACAGATCTAGTCTTGGGAGCTGAACTCCTCCATCATCTCCCCACTGCACGATGAATCAAGAAGAGGATTTTTGGGAGGTGGAGAACTGAGGAGGAGAGTTAGCCAGTGTGCTGGGGGGTCACTATCAACTCTGGTCAGTTCGCTGCCATATATGTTCCTTTGGAGACATCAATAAATTGCTAATATCCATGTCAGTTGCTAGAATTATACCGTGTGTAACTTTCCCTACTAGGGAAACTGAATCATTTAAGCAAATATGGATCTTGCTGGATGGAATGCTCCATGTTAGGAAATCGGATTCCTAAACTTTTAGGAAACTGAGCTGCACATGTTTGGGAGAATCTAAATTTTCTGTTCCTTAATAGGGTTAAAATCATCACCAGGAGATGAGGGCGTGCTAAGAAAAACGTTGTGGGCCCTCAGCATGCCAGGACACATCCAGCTGTCTGCTGGTCAGAATAACAACCAAGAGTAGCCCTTATGGTGGTAAAATGGCACTGGAAATCTTCCTGCTCACAAGGTAGACTTTCTGCTCCTCTCTCTGCTTCCACCCTGTCCCTGTTCCCCTATCTGCCACCCTACTCCCAGCCCTGTCCCTGTTCCCCTCTCTATCTCCTCGCTCCCAGCTATCCTTCTGTTTCCTCCTTCAGTCACATCACCCAGACACAGTGACCCACTCATTTGTGTAACCTACTGCAGTCCCCAGGCCAAAGAATTCTCATTCTGGAGAGATCTTTTTTTTCATTTTTGCTTCATTCCTGTAGTGGGAAATAAGATTCCCCTCCCTCCACCAAAAAAAAAAAAAAAAAAAAAAAAAAGCAAAACCCCACAGAGAATAACAGACACTGCTTCATGCCATCAAGTCAAAGTCTTTGTTTGTGATTTTTTATCCCATGCATTTCATTTCTCCATACTATTCATGATTCTAATTTCTTCTTTTAAACAACAAGTTGTACCAGCTTCTGCGATGAGTCACACTTGAACAGGAGGGAGTTGGTTAGGCCAGTTAGGGAACAATGACATGTGTGGGGCAGGGTCACTTAGCCATTGCTGGGCGAGTCCCGGACAGAATGTCTCTGTTTAACGGAAATGTCACTCCTGGATTTCAACCCAGAAAAGGAATGTAGAAAGTTGTTGACAGGGAGGGTTTTATTTAGCATGTGTTCTAGGTCTTTGTTTTAAAACTGCTTATATGCAGGCACACACACATACACACATGCACATATATATGCACTCTCTCTCACACACACAGCACACACACACACATCTGCTGCCTTACTTCCAGGACTTGGAAGATTGTTCTTCACACACTTGTGATTATAGCTGCATGTATGCAGAGTAAGGAGCAGGATCCTGAAGGGAGTATTGCAACCCACTACCCTCATTAAACACTTGTGAACTTTCTGTCTTTCCCTTTTTATTACGTATAGTGAATAGCAGGTCGCTGCTGAGAATCTGAGGCCTGGTCTGTAAAGAGCACACTACTCTCGGAGATCCGAACCTCCACGTGCTTCAGACGCTGCTCAGACCACAGCACATCATTTAAAGTTCAAGTCTGCTCCTGCCCACGTGGCCCGGATAGCTGTGTCTGTGTGCCCTCCACTATCATTTCAGCCACCTACTATCATGTATTTTTTTTATGTCTAGTGAAACTAATTATTTCAGACAATAAAAACACCTACTCCATTTCTAAAAGCTGAAATTCCTTAAGTGTGTGTGGGTACGTGTGTTTCTGTTAAAATTCTATTTCTGTTAAAACCTGCACATAAACCACAAATTAAAGGAAAGGTTAAAACATCTGTTCTGCCTGGATATTTAAATCTAAGCAAAATAAACCTCAGGTATACCGCTTCTAAAAAGAAAATCAGTGGAAATTATGATTAAATTATTAGCTAATTCATAAAATAGCACATACTCCGTCATAGAAACATGTACAGTATTTTTCATTAACTATTATTTTGAGAAAAGATGACAAAGCTATTCATATAAGTACATAAAGTCAATTTTCAGATAAGATTTCTTAAGAAAGGATGTTTAATGATGCTCTACAATAATGATCCTCTAATGCTTTTCATTGAGTTTTTTTAGGGGGTTCTTTTGTCAGTTCTCAGTCATTAAACAGAAATATACAAATTTTTCTTCATAGATTTCAACAGAGAGCAGGCAAATTTTAGCATACTATAATGTAGATAGGAAAAAAGGATGACTTGTCTGACCACCCTCTACAAAGACTTGAGCTTCCCTTGACTTTAGCACTGTCTGTCCTCAGAGTGAGCCATCCAAGAGGAAGAGCAGGGACATTACAGTGCTGTTCAGAAGCTATAAGCCATCACTTCCACCAACCTCTCTACATTAGAAACTAATCATTGAGTCTGGTTCACGTTCAAGGACAGCAGAAATTAGACATCAGCTTAGAACAGACAATTGTCAAAGAATTTGTGTATCCAGTTTAAAGTCATCACAGAGCAGTTAAACAATTTCTGGAATGTATGGGCCCACCTAACAGAGAAATCTGTAGATAAGGTACGTTTAAGTATGGTTTGGGCAGGAATCTGTCTCTAATACTTCGTAACGTCTAACCTCCTGGTTCATCTTGGTCATGTTGGTTTGCCTCATGATGATAAAATGACTGCAGAATTCCAAAGAGTTGCATTTGCATCCCAAGTTATCCCAGGAAGAGCAGGAACTTCTCCCTGGGAGGTTCCAGATGACCTTTTCCCATGACCTTGCCTAGGGAATGGAATGATGCCTAATCATTTCTAGTCCCACTTCTTGAGCAAGAAATCTGTACACTGTTTACTTGCTGTCATTTAAACTTTGATGAGTTCAAAATACAACTCAGATCTTAACTTGTAACTGAGGAATGCAGAAAACCTGACAATAGCATCCCATTTTGTAAGGCTGCATAGTTTCAATCTGCTGATAGGACATTGCCAGGACAAGGTATTTTGTCTATTGGACTGACTCCCTCCTGCAATTCTGAGTCTAGAATAGCACCAAACACACAACCCAGTCTGAGGAAAGAGTTATTGAAATATTCAATGTAGAAAAGCAACGCTAAGATAATAAAAAGAACATTACAAAAGAAAATAAGCAGTTCAGATAGGAACTGTTGATTATTGATGGCTGTCAGTCTACTAATGTCTGTGAGTGTTGGTCACTGCAGGCTGCCTGTCGCTGTGGGCTCTGCCTCCCACCCTCCTCCCTCACTGAGCCCTCTGCACATCTTATCTCTCTGAGGCAACTTGGAGGTACTTCCTTTTCTGCAATAGAAGGAAGTGATTGCAGATGTTGGGATGCACCGCCAATTGCCAAGAAATTCTATTTCTGTCTCCCTTCCTTCATCGGCAGGGAAAACAAAAGCTTTAGCGTCTCGTCAGCATTTTCTAGACATCCACAACAAATGAGTGGCAGCTGATGAGGTCATGTGGATTTACTTCTGCTTTAAATAAATACTTGAAATATCTAAACCGACTGAAATTCATCACTTGAGGGTACATCAGTGATTGAGAAATAGATGGGAAACTTTTCGGTGAATTGATGTGTTTTCCCCCATCTTGACTGGAAACTCTTCTTGAGCTTTGATTTTGAAGAAATTGAGGAAATATTTTAAAAAGTTAAAAAGAAAAGGCCACCAACTGTTCAGATGAGTAAAGAGTCAAAAACTAACATTGTCCTCTTTTGATCGTTACCCATCTGACTTTATTTCATATTGAAGTTAGAAGTGAATCCCAACTCAGGGTTAGAATATGACGGCAAAGTCTACTTCTAAGGGTGAAAAACTAGCATATTAGTTACCAAAGGTTTAAAGATTTACATGTTATGCGCCCTCTTAGCTTGAGCAAACTCAGTGAAAGAGTCTGATTTCTAAGATAACAAATGGAGTAGTTGAGTCTCCATTTTGCCTGGAAGCCTGTCTCTCCTCTCTTCTCCTTCCCTCCCCTCCCCTCTCCTTTCCATCAGACACCAACACTTGATGTTCTAACAATTAGCAAGCATTTGAAATGGTTTGTGCACTTTCCATTTGCTCACTGCCAGGACAGAAGCCCATACGGCAGAGGGTTTATCTTCATGGTGAAGTCGTGAAAGTCAGGAAAGTCAGACCACTGGCATTGCATGAGGATCCGTTTCCATAAATTAAGAGAGGCGCAGAATGACCTCCAGATTCTTCCTTTTGCAAAAAGACCCTACTCTGTGGTCAGATTCTCCCCCTGCATCCATAGTGATTGTGATGCCAAGAAGAACAGTTTCTCTCCGAAGCACAGACTGGAAGTTATTGTGGGTGTAGGCTCTGGGGACACAGAGACACAAGGACAGTGTCAGCAGTCCCAGGAATACGCTAAGGTGGGCAGTGTTGATGCCGCTTGGTGTCAGGCGGTCACTTCAGTGGGAAAGTTGCTGAATATCTTACGGTAATTAGGGTTTTAAATCAGTGACTGGGGTCTAAATAACATCTTCCTCCTATGTGTGGCAAATATGCCTTGTGTTTTAAAATGTGTTCTTATAATAAAGAGCAATTAATTTCAGCTTGAACTCACATGACAGATTTTCAAAGTAATTTATAGACATTTTGATCTAGTAAGAAGCCCTTTTTTTACTGATACTTCAATTTTCTATTTATATGGTAGAGTAGCGATTAGGTCCACTATCTCTAGCCAAATACAATCCACATATATCCCAAGGACCCAAGTGCATGTCACAGGACTGGGAAAATAATCAAGATAGACAACTAAATTTAAAAAATAATAAAAATAAAATATTTTTTTTCTTCCCAAAAAAATAGATTTAAGTGAAAAATCCTCTCTGTATATATGTTACATTTTAAGATTTGTTTACTATTTGTTTTTAAGAAATAAATTGTTGTGTAAGTCTCACTAAGATACTTAAACTTGATGCTTCAATCATGTGTATTAGATTTCATCAAACTGGGAATTTGTAGAGAGACCTCTCAGATTGGAAGTATTTAAAGGGAGCAGAGAAGACTAGTCAGAAACCAGAACTATGAGGAGACACCTTTCCTTTATCCTCAGTCTCTTCCTTTGTTTTCATTTCACTTTCATCCAGGGGTATATCTGCGGGCAATGTATAGTCAGTGACACGTGCTCTGAATTTTTTCTTAATCCTCACATGGTCCTGAAACAGCCTAGCCCTTGACTCGTGAGCATGATCCCAGGATTGTGGCCTTTATAGAAACTACCATTAGCTTCAAGCCTCAGGCTCTGCTCAGTCAGGTGAACATATTCTTAGGCTCCCAACTTCGCCAAACCCAAAAGCCCTCTAACTGTAAGCCAAAATCGTTTTTCGGTTTTTTTTTTTTTTTTTTTTAATTATTTTCATTGGAATGGCATCTTAGGTATATGAAGCTTAGAATAATTACTTACTCTTCTGCAGGGTCAGAAGAAGGAAAAAGAGTTGTTTTCAATAGCTGGAAGAGGATTTTCAAAGGAAAGCTTTAAATGTGCATTTCTGCATTCTGCATCTGTGTGAATAGAGGCTGGCAGCTTCATCTGCCACTGCTTTTCTCCCTCAGGTCGCATAAGACACTGCCCCGTGGTCTGAGTGAAGGATTGTGCAGGGGTGTGAGGATCTCTGCATCCAAGCATTGTTACCCAGGAGCAGTATGAGGTGGCAACTCTAGGTAGATATCCATAGATTCTGTGAGCTTGTCGCCGGGTGAGTGGGCTGGGCTGTCTCTGATGGGGTCTCATGTGTTTTGCAGGTGGCAGGCTAGGTCCACGGTGAAGAAGTCAACACCACACCCTCCAAGAATCCCCTTTACAGTGCAAGCCTAGGCCGGCTCTAATTCACTTCCCAGGGTCCATGGGAAGCACTGACAACGACATATTTGGCATGGAAAAAGCTGTCTTTATGATGGTTTCGTCACCTGTCTCGTTATTTCCCTCACATTCTTCCCCTATGTGTGTCTCTGTAGTAGAATATTATTGTCACCCCAATCATCGTAGCAGTCTCCCAGATAAATGAACCCCCAGAACCCCACCCCTCTTTTTCCATTATAGACACTATAATCAGATGAATCTTCTTTAAACATTATATTCATCTGAATCCTTGCTCGAGCCTTCCCAATAACGCCTGTATTACCATGCATCAACCCTACCCCCGCTCCTGGCTTTATCATCAGGCTGTGACCCCAGTGGCTCCTCCTGGAAGCTCATCCTCACCTCCTGCCTAGGAGGCATGCCCATCACATCTGGCCTCGGGAACATTCCTCCTGAGTTCCCAGCTTGAAGCCTGCCCCTGCAGCCTGGTTTATCTTCACTTTTACAAATGCTTCATGAAGGCTGATTCCACTACCAGATATTTAATCCATCTTTGACTAATATTCTCAGTAACCTAGAATGTTCCAAATCCAATTCTAGGAGACCAAAAATAATGAAAAAGAACCCATCAATTTTTCAGCCTTGCTTGCATTCTTATAGATATGTGCAAAGTGAGAAATCACATCATAACAGTATGGATTTCAGGCATAGAGATGCATGACCAGCTAGCTGAGAGTCAAGTTTTATCCCATGTTATTATCTAGCAGACAGCTCTCAGTAAATCATAGACAGAGAGGTGGCTTGTCATTCACAGCAAGGATGGAAAATGTTCTTCTCTTATATTACCGACCAGGATCTAATGATTAGAACAAAGACACTTAACTCTGTAGAAATCCAGAGATAGGTTGTTTGTTTTTCTTCATTTTCAGTGATTGGTAGCACGAGTGGCATTGACAGAATTGGCTATCATCCAGTCTCACAGGTAGTTGCTGTACATGAAGCATCCTTGACGGGACCTGGGAGAACTGATGTTCATTGTGCCTTCAGCTACCGCTTGATAAGCTTTCACCATAAAACATTCACATGGCTTTAGAATGGAGTTACCAGGGCTTGAGCTTTAGAGCTTTCGGGTGTGCATATTAAGTGGGCTCTTCTGGTTTGGAGTAGCTAAGAGGAGAAGAGAGGCTGAAGCAAAGTCGGGGAGTGAGGAAAGATGGGCCACATCTTTTAACTTGACCAAGTCTCCCTAGTAGGTCATTTGTCAGAGCAGTGGACTTTGTGCTCTAGAGAGGACTTCTCACTGTGGAATCAGCTGAGCTGCCAAATGAGGACAGAGAGTAATGAGCACAGAGAACAAGTGTCGGCCAGTCCCGTTCTACCGCTGCCATCACACTAATCCGCACTTGAGAGGGGGACTGGTTTCAGACCGAAATTTGTGATGGGAAATTCACTGCTATGGTTCTAACCCTTCCATGCTGGACTCAGGAGGCTCGCCTGCTGCCCAGGAGAGTGGTGCTCAGGCGCCTTCCCATTCTTTGGAAAGCTGGGAGGATTTTGTTTAGTGTTGTGTGTGTCAGATTCGCACGTGGTATTTCTGTTTAATGAAATGTGGGACATGAAAAGCAATACACAGTTAATAGTTAATCACAAACAGCATGTTAGGCCTCATCACTAATGAATATTTGTAAAAGCACAAAGTGAATCCTTGTTGGACGTGAAGGGGAGTGGACCCTGCTATGGAACGAAGAAATTCGGCATCATTTTTAGATGGTGGGGAGAATGGGTATGGAGCTCAGTTATGAAGGTAAAGTTTGCCTTCTAACAGTCTTCACCACGGTCCAGATCTTTGTCTTCTCACATTCCCACAGAAGCCGCTCATGCTTTCAGGTTACTGTGAGACTTATCCGTACGTTGCAGGTGGGCACACAGGGTGTAGAGCTTTGTCTGGGCAGAATAAATGCTAGCACTGACTATACACCAGGCTCTGTTCTAGTGACTCAGATGCATCAACTCATTTCACCCTCAGAGTAGGTCCTGTGTTATCTTCACTACAAACACGAGCAGCGGGGGCAGTGAATTTAAACACCTGCTCAAGGGCACATGGTGAATATTGGAACCTCGTTGTCTTCAGTGCCTCTGGTATTACAGGTTCCTCTGACTCCAGGTCGTATTCTGTGGCCAGGACTCCCTTTTGCTGGTCTGTGGACGAACCTGCCACCTCTGTACAGAGTTGGAAGAAGATCATTTGTCATGTATTTGCAAATTCTGGTGCCCACACAACATCTTGGCCCAAAGCTGGAATTCAGTATGTGTTCATTTGACTCCACAAAGAGTTGTGATTTCACAAGATTTCTTAACTAGTAAGTAGTCCTGTCGAGACTTGAAATCAACCTTTTGGCTTTTATTTCTTTTGAAATGTGGTTTCATGGTTTACTTTTTGTCTAAAATAGGTCAACTTGGTTTCTGAATGATACATTCCTGTCTCAACTCCAGCTGTGATGGCAGTTCAGATTGCTAGAATGTTCTGGGACACAAACACACATTGTGTTAGCTCGGTCGCTGTCCTTCGCCATGTCAGCTGCATCTCCGTAGACCACCTTCTGCCTTCATTTCCTACCTTCACGCCCACCCCCACTTCCTCTTCCTCTTCTGGAGCACCTAAGAACTTGAGAGAATTCTTAACTCCTTGAAGGATCTAGTCACACCTACAAAGTTTTCTAAAGATTTCATAAAACATTGGCTGCTAAGCTGTATGAAAACGTAACGGTTAGAATGGAAGCAAATAAGAAACATAAGAATAAGAAGTCTCTCACTTTCACATTCTAGTTTCTATTTGGTGCTTTTCCTTCACTAATATTTCCAATATCTATGATGGCAGTGACTGTCACTAGTAAATAAATAATCCTCGGCATCACCGAGACACAGAGAACACCCTAGAAAAAATGGAAAGGGGACAGAAGCAGGACATCTTCAGCAGCATCATTGTAGCTATTCTGTGTCCCTGCCTTTTTTTTTTTTTTTAATTTGTCTAAAATAGGTTTCTTACACGTGGTGTGCCCTCTGCAAAGATGATGGTAGAGAGTGTAATCCTTACTGGACCGTCCTAGTAACCCCAGAGTCAGGCTCACATGTCCACGTGGAAGCCCTCTCCCAGCCCAGGCAAAGAGGCAGAGAAGCGAGGGGTCTGAGCATGGACACCCTGCTCACCCAGGTTCTGGGAGTTGCGTCCTGGGCACCACTTTGTTCACACCCCGGGCTGCCCTGAGGGGTGCAGCCCCTCCACAACTCTGCTGGCCCAACCTCTCTGTGCCTGTGCTGGGGTCCAGGTCCCTTGAGATCAGCTCCCACTCAGTGACATGTGTCTTCTCTCCTGCCCACCCTACTCAAGGGCCACTCAACCTGAGTATCACTGCCTGTAGTGGACCATGAGTCAGAGGTACATGCTCTCCTGCAGGTTATGCCTTCCCAATGTAAGCTGGTCTATGCCAACCACAGGGCTCTGTGCTCCAGCATGTTTGGGGAAAAGTCCGGGTCAAGTGGGTTTAGTCTCCCGGAATCACTGTCCAAGGCCTAATGACAAGCGCTACAAATACCCTTCTGGAGCCTCTTCTGACAAAAATGCATGAATGACCCACTGAAGACAGTTTTGCATCCCATCAGCACCAATCAGAAGGCTTTAGAGGTGCTCCTGCAATTCAGTGGGAGAGGGAGTTGGTGCAGCAGTTTGGGGAGCAATCTGGATGTGTTGGTTCAAAGTTTTGCAAGCTGGATGGTGGACTGTACAAATGTGCTTCCTGGGCTGAGCCCTGCAGAAATAAGAGATCAAGTTACAAAAACTGAAAGGCAAGGCTGGTCATTATTAAAAAGGGGAAAAGGAAATAAAAGTCATTAGTCAGTAGAAGACTGGACAAATAAATACTGCGACATCTATGCAATATGCATACATCGTGCAACCCATAGAGAAGGTGGCAGATTCTAGATTCTTATTTATTGACATATCATCATATCCAAAGCATGTTGCTACCAAGAGGGGAGGCAACACCTCTCAGGTCAAGTATCCCACTTCTACAAGCAAAATCACACATGGATGAGAGCACCAGCAAGAGGAGCATGCAGGAAAAAAGAGTCTCCAAGGAAAAACCAGTTTCCAATTGTGAAATTATCAGTGACTCCACTTGTCTGTCATTATTAATATTTTCACCAAAGAAAATAGATTTTTTTTTTATTATCATTTTTGTGGTTGTGGTTCCTCGGTGCCAGGCTTCACAGAAAATGTTCAGGGCATTTTCAATTGAATTTTCCCGATGCCCTTATGCACATTTATAAAACTAGGAACTGGTTCAGCAAGATTTGGTATCTGGCCATCCTGCCTAACCACAAATTGTCCTTGATAATGTAAAAAAAGTAACAAATATACATACATATAAATATGTAAAGGAGAAAATCAATTTCTAAGTATTGGACAGTATTAAACATCTTTATTCATATGTTGAAAACATACAAGAGAGAAACGAAGTAGGATTGCTGTGGTTTTTGCTTTTAGTTCTTCCCTCCTGTTCGCAGTCAAGCATATTTCACAGTTAATTTTCTGGTTATTGAAGATGTCTTAGACAGCAGTCTTTCGTTACAAGGACTAATCAGCTGATTTCTATATTCGTCTGTTCTACTGGAAACATGCTTACAGAAGCCACTCATTCCAAATCTGCCCATGAACAAATGATAAAGCAGCCTGTTTCCCTTACTGCAGATGTCCTAAATAGGCAGGTGGCAGAGCCTGCCAGGTGTGACCTGCTATGCCATGATGAAAGAAAGCCCCATCATGGCCCCATTGATGGATGGTGTGCATTAACTACAAGACCAGGTCACATGAACACACTTACTATGAGCAGCTATTTACAGCATTTTCAAGGACACAGATGCAGGAAACAAACCAAGCTTCCTGACATTCATAAGCTTTCTACCACAACAAAGTACTACACACATGCATAGTGTTATCTCATCTTTCCTTAGAAACCTGCAGGTCCGCAGCACCAACCCACTTCAGTCAGACTGGAAATTCAGGTGATTGTTGAGACTCACGTAGCTCAGATATGCTGGGATTTAAGGAGGCCTCTTCCTACCTGTTGGTCGGGCTGAGCCCTGTCCTGTCAAATCCACAAAGTCAACAAAAGATGAAGAGTCTATGCTGGAAAGCATGAGCTGGTGGGCCTGGAAATGGAGCATAGCTTTTCCAAGATGGTAAGAGGGTGCATGTGTAATGGTGCTGGGAGTGCTGCAAGCCCCACTTGGGGAAAGTGGACAGATAATCTGAGGAAACAGATTGCCTGGAGAGTCTACCAGATATTCCCTTCCTCGTCGTCAAACAGGTCATAAAATTACCTAACCTAATTAAGTCTGAGTGACACTGACCCAGAGACTATCCACTGAAAACTTGGCCTGTCCTGGGGGAATGAGCCCTAGATTTATGTCAGTCCCACAATCAATATGACCAGCATCATTTACAACCAGCCTCACATTCAATATAAGCAGCTTCACATTCAATATAATCAGTCTCGCATTTAATACAACCAGCCTCACATTCAATATGACCAGCACCATATACAACACAACCAAACTCCTATTCAATACAACCGGTTTCACATTCAACAGAATCAGTTTCACATTCAATACAAACAGCAGTCAAGTGCCAGAAACATACTATAGTGAAAAAATAATCTTTAACTTCTTTCCTGGAAGTTGACCAGATATCCTAAACACTCTTCCTTCTTCAAGCACACAGTACACACACACACACACAAACACACACACACAGTCTTTCACTGAGCTGTCAAAAAGTAATTAATAATCACAGCTCCAGTACCCACAGTCAAGTCTGGTGCAGGCTAAGCATCAAAGGGGTTCTAATAGGAGACCTTATAGGACACATTTTCCAAGTGAGCATGAATTGTAAGTAAACCCAACTTATGGAAAAATTATCAAGGAAAGACATCCCCATCATCCTGGCTCTACGTGGAAGGAAATAGCATCCACTTGTAAATTTACTGGAACAACTTCAGCCAATTCTTCGGGTTGAGAGACCTTCAAGATAATCATTGATTTTAAAGCAATCTGCTTTACTAAAGCAATCTGCTTTACAAAAGCAAACACAAGTTTTTTCTAGAGAAATATGCCTTCAAGGTGAGCCTTAATAATTCCCATGGAGGTACATTTCAAAGAATATCAGCTTATAATCACAGATTATAACTCCTCAAGGAAAGAGGACACCATGAAAGATAGTAGAATGGGGGCTATCAGCTCCACATCGCTTCAGACACTGACATTACCACACTTACCATTCGACCAAATGAATCAAATCACAAGAATACATGTGTATTTCACCACCATTTGTATAGTTTAATGTAGGATGTATCTAACAAAATATAAACAAATTATTAAGAACTTCCTCCCTCAACTAGACAAGCAAATTTGGGAGAAAAGAAGAATTTCTAGAAATGAAAAATATTTAACACTATTTTTTCAAATTAAATTGTTTTTAACTTTGTGAATTGCAGAATGAAAGAAGCAGAGAATAGGAAAATAATCTGATATAATATTACAGGCTCTAGTAATAGGAATAAGTGTAACAGTGAAGAAAATAGAAGGGGTGTGATGATGATAGTGAGACGTTCTAAAATCCATATGTTCGAAGTTGCAGGAGACAGAAGTGTTAACATGTGAGAACATGGCTTTTGAAAGACACTGATACTCAAGTCCAAAAGTCTGATGTTGGGCAGAAGAGAGAAAACAAATCCACAGCCTAATTATATTCTCACTAAAACTGTTTTTCAACTGACTGTAAAATAGGGATATAAAGGCTGAAAACATTTGCAACCAACAGAAACTAAGTAAAGGATTTATTTTTCCACTGGAAAATAATTTGTATTGAGAGTCCACCAGTTGCATAATCTGTTCCTGATATCAAGTTTTTCATTTGAAAGAAAATTTTGATGCATAGATATTTTTAAAAAGTTAACCTTAAATACCTAACAAAGATATTGGATACATTGAATGTGTCTAGGCCTTTGCATTGTACCAGAGCAAGGTAAAGATATTGATGATATTTTTAATTCTTTCAGAAAACTATTAAATGACATTAAAGTAATAGACATAAGGGTTTGCATGTTAAACTTGGTTAAAAATTAAAAATAGACAAAAATCTCAATAAATTCAAAATAACTAAGGAAGGAAAAAGCAGGGGATGTAAATAATCATAGCACAAATAGTAGCTATAGAAAAGCACGAATTAAGAAGGTAAGATATATTCAAGTAGATCAGTATAGCAAACCCTTGAATAACATCGTTTCATTCAACATTGTTTTGTTATAATATTGACAGAAAACCAAAATCAATTCTCTCCCTAAGGGCCCGTGAGTGAACTCTACATATTCTCATGTTAAGTGTGTTTTCTCCAGAACTTGGACTTTGTCCACACTCCAAAGACGTGCATGTGAGGTTCCTTGTCACCATCCCAGGCTCAGTGATCGTGGGTGTGATGTGCCTTGTCTGGGAAGGATGCCTGTCCAGGTTGGGCCCTCATTTGACTGTGGCTGGGAAAGATGCCCGGCTACCCACACCCTGAACTGGGTTTAGCAGCTGGAAAAGAAAGAGTGAATGTAAGTGAATGTTTAATACTAGAAACTTTCGGGGTCATTACTTAGAAGTTTGATGATGTTTCTGTGACTAGAAATCTGCTGTCATACCTACTTTATTTCTATTATTAAGTCTATGGTCAAATTAGTTTCCCTTCACATCATTCATTTAAGCCTGCAGGTTTCATCACGTTAGAACTTTTTGTCATCCAAAACACTTTGAGCTTTTGGAAGGGACACAACAGTCTGTGTCTTGCTCTGCCTTAGCAGTCCCCTGTGATAGTGTGGGCTGGGGTTCGCTCTGTTCTCCCTTCTTCTTGGCCTCCATCTCTGGCACCAAGGCACCCACCCTGCTCTCAGAAAGAAGGGGGATTCCACAGAGGGCGAGACTTCCTTTCTAGGCTGGTTCGGTCCTGAAGTTGACTGATGACTTAGCCCAGGCTTAGTCACATTCAGCTGCATGGAAACTTGGGGACACTCAGCTCAGTGAGGGCCTGGGAGAGGGTCCAGGGTGCCAGGAAAATTCCAGGTGGGTACTGGGTCATTAACACCTCTCAGGTTTGTGACCTTCAATGCAAAGAGACTAACAGATGTAGTTAAAATCTAAATATTTTCATAGTAGGTTTAGAAACATCAGCTAATTGCTATTTGTAAGAGCCACATATTAATAATAAAAATTTAGAGAATTCGAGTTAATAATTTTCCCCTTCTTAATGAATACCTCTAATCAATCTTACATCGTGAATCTGTATAAATTTATGAAAATATCCTAAAAAACATAAATACATATGTATATATCTGCATACACATACACACACAACACACCAGATAATAAAAGAAAGTCAATGTAATACTATTCTATCAGAGAGACTTAACAGCAGAAAGCACCGCTAAAGATAAAAGGGTCATTACATAACATGAAAGCTTCAGTTTCCATAGGAAGCTTAGTTGCGCTGAGCTCTGATGTGCCTCATAATAAAGTATCAAAAGCAAATGCCATCAAAGCTTCAGGGGGAAATGGACAGCCTTCGGCACTGCGTGAGGAGACTTGGAATAGCACTGGAAGCTTTGCTTTCTAACCACGTGAAACTTGTTGTTACTTGAGCTGTCTACAATCCTTAAGGGTTGCAAGGACAATGGGAAAAGAAATGCTTCCTAATGTTGTATAAATAAACAGCATTGATAATTTACTTAGCAAAGCATCCAGTGTGCAGGAAATATGGCCTAAAGTTAAATATTGCTATGGCTGCTGTCATCATGTGACACACTTGATCAAGATGGCAACACAATATAGCAATATTAGAGCACAGCACTGCTAACTGCATTGTATAATAATGTCCAGGGGACAGGAAATTCTGGCGGAAGGGGAACTGGAGGGATCTGGAAGCTATTTTAAGCGGTCCCAAATAGGAAATAATAGCCTTTTCATTTCAAGCTGCTGCTATGACCACAAAAAATAAAATAAAATGAAACAAAGAAGGCAGTGAAGAAATGCGAAAACAAACAAAAAGCTCTTTGATAGTGGAACTTATTGCTCTATTTGTCTTGGAGGCAAAACATATTGCAAAAAGACAAATATCTCCTGAGAAGAATAAGAACCCTCCAAATTCTTCAAATTTTGTTTTAAAATGTGTTTACTGTTATGAAAACCAAAGCCCTCCCTGTCTGCCTGACTGGTATGTTTTGGAACATGACTCAGCATTGGATAGCAGCTCATTGCTCTGATGTGCTCAGGTCCATGTGAATGTATAAAAGATACGAATCCAGAGCACAGGCTTTGTGTCAACCGGAGCCCAGTCTCGTGTCAGCCGGAGCCCAGTCTAGTGTCCGCCTGAGCACAGTCTAGAGTCAGCGGGAGCCCAGTCTAGTGTCATCCAGAGTCCAGTCTAGAGTCAGTCGGAGCCCAGTCTAGTGTCATCCAGAGTCCAGTCTAGAGTTAGTCAGACCAGTCTAGAGTCTGCCGGAGCCCAGTCTAGAGTCAGTCAGACCAGTCTAGAGTCAGCTGGAGTAGTTTAGCGTCAGCTGGACCACAGTCTAGAGTCCGCTGAAGGAAAGCACAACTTCGTCAGATATTGCTGCCTGAGGATCCATGATTATTAGCTGTTTCATGTGGAAATGCCTCCTCCGCTCACTGGTTCCTAATTCCCATGTAGACATAGCACTGCACTGAGCTGCAGCGAGGTCGCTGTAGCTGCATTTGCTTGAAATGTGAGTGATGATGGGTTCAGAGTGAGTTCCCCTGTCTTTGGTTCAGTTACATGCCATTGTCTGGCTTAGCAACTAGTGTCATCAGTGTCTCGTAGCTCAGATTGTCTCAGGGTATCTTTGGAGAACACGAGGCCCACACACACCCTTGGGACACAAGGCTCGTCAGCTCACAGTGCTGCGTCTTCACAACGAAGGGGTCAAACAGTATCCTCCTAAAAGCCCATTTAGTTGCTCTAAAAAGGAGTCATAAAAATTGCACAATCTAAAGAACAGTTTGTTTTGCCCTGTTTATTGCCAGTTAAATGCCAGAAGATGTTTAAAGTAACAAATCCAGGGTAAAGGAGGGGAAAGAAATCAAATAAAAATTTTATGACATTCAAATAAACCGGGTGCTCTCCCCCTGGTGGAGCTGAACAGAACCCTCGACACTGCTGGCCCGAGACACGACATATGATGTGTTTGCTCTGCAAATATCAGCATGCTGTCCTATACACTCCTGACTGCAGAAAGAGTTACCTTGAAGCTGAGCAGAAAACCAGACACCGATGACAGAGAGTGAAACATTTGATCTGCATTCACTGGGATGCAGCAGAATTTATTCTAAGATAAAAAGTGGAATTGAATGTTTGTGCTGTTTTCCCTGGATAAAACCTGTTTAAAAGCTCATTGAACCTAGCTGTCCTTTAAAACAGTGCACCCTCTCCACTCTGCATCGATGTGACACTCTTTCCAGTCGACCTAGGACATGATGGCACAATGGAACCTGCAAGGTTTTAACTTCTTCACTCTCGGGGCCCTCAGGGACTGATTTATTTGATCTGCAGGTGCCGCCTGGATTTTCCCTTCTGGGAGCTTTCAAGGGCCCCCCGGTGATTTTGATGGGAAGCCCAGATTGAAAGCTACAGCTTCAGTGTTAGGCTGATCGCAGAGTCTGCTGACATGAAGTGGAGGCAGAGTCATCACATAGTCAGATCCTCCTAAACGACCCCACATATCACCTGCACATGGGAGTCATGGTGACTTGGAGTGGTGTGATAAGAATTGGGTAGGAACAGTTTCCTCCCATCTTCCTCCCCATATTAAATGCTGGCACAAGCTTGAGGGTCTATTCTTCTCCAGTGCCAGTCAGTAGGGCTAGGCAGCTCCTCGGTCCCATCTTTCTGCCTGACTTCTGTGCCTCCGTCATCTCCCTTTATTGCCTGTAGAGTTTTGCACAACTGATGTATGTCAAACTGAATGTAGAAGGCACAGCCCCGTGTGTGCCTGGGGGTGGGGGGAGGAGGTTGGGGAAGGGTGTAGGAACCTCGGGGTGGAGAGCAGACTGCCAGGGAAGCGGAGTGACATCCAGGGCCTGGGTTGCAGTCAGGCTGGCTCTGAGTTGGAGCCGGTGCATATCTGCGATTTACTCTGAGGTTAAACATGGTTCTTAGCATCCAGTGTAGTGGGAAAAATCAAACTGACTAGAGATTGAAAGTCATCTTAGCTAAAACCTAGTGGAAGGCAAATTGTATCTCCACATGTATCTACAAAATGTGAGGTGCAAGCTAGAAATTAATCTGGAATAGGAACCTTTGTTCTTTCGATTTAGAAACAATACTAATAGATAATAAAAGGGGCTATTTCCTGCTGGAGTTAAACAACAGCATTTATAAATCATCAATATTAACAACCCAAAATTAGAATAGCAATGAGAAAAGTTTTGATAGTGATAATTGCTTTGTAGGGTCATCTTCATTATTTTTCTATTCAGTCATCTATTTACCCACAAGTATTTGTTAATTGGTTCCTAGGTGTTAAGTGCTGCAATATGTGTGAGACACTCACAAAGAAAGAACAGATATGGTCTCTGTCCTCAGGCATTTACAGACTGGTGGGGACAGCATCAACCAAGAGAAAACCCAATGGAGTCCCTGTGACTCAAGTGGTTGGGAGGCTGGTCGGGACCACACGCAGCCTAAGGTCGTGAGCCGGAGTCGTGACCTGGATCAGGGTGAAAAACCAAGTTGAGCAACTAAATAAATAAAGGTGTTTCTTCTTCCTCTCCCTTTCTTCCTTCCTCTTTTAAAAAAGAAAAAGAAAAACCAACTCCGCTGTGTTGAGAGATGATCTTGAAGTGTGTTCTACATCTTGAAGGGCAAGGGCGGCCATGAGAGTTGACCAAAAAGTCCAACTTTGCTTTGAGTGTTTTGCAAACACTCTTTAAGGAAACGACATCTAACCTGGAGTGGTGAGTAGGAGTGATTTGGGTAAGGTGTGGAAGGATTTCATCTGTGTACTGTGCAGTGAGGTGATGAGCCATCTCATAAAGGAGGTGCATTCACAAATGGAAGAGCCCAGAGACATTCCACTCAAATCAACATGGAGCCAGTGACAGAAGAGCTGGACTCTCAGCCCTTCCGGAGTCTGTCAGCAGGATCAAAACTCTGTAGGCCCAGGACTGAAAGCAAGGACAGGGAGACTCGCGAGTCCAAGCAAACAGCTGCTGTGATCCAGGAGCCCTGAGCTCATTTCAGCACACACACTTGGAGTACACCCTTTCCCCGAGCCTGCATCATCTTGCCCGCCTGAGACACGCAGAGTGGACAAATCCCCTGTCTCTAGGAGGCAGTGTGACAGAGGGAGGTGGCCAGGGGCCCAAGGGAGCATGGTCACCAAGGACAGGGCTCCCCAGAGTGGGCCTGCCTTGTGGACCAGGCATAATTCTTACCAGAAAAAGAGCTACAACTTGAACAAAATACTCTCCTGCTATTTTGAATAGCTGCTCGGAGAAGAGACAGGCTCCAATGATTTAGAGGGAAATATATTTCTTGTTTTTCTGCAAATAGTTTTTCCACTTTTAATGGCAAATGGGGGAATGATTTTTTCAAGTCAGTGAGCAATTTTGTTGCAATTCTTTTTCTAAAGGACTTTACACTGTGTTGTTTTCCCACAACATAAAGTTCCTGTCATCCCTGACCCCCTAAATGGCTATTTGAACATGAACACGGTAGTTTCCTGACCAGGACAGAGAGCGTGTGGTGTCGTACTAAGGCGTGCCTTTAAGCAGAAGTATCTTTCCATGGGTGCGCACTGCATTTCCTCATTTTATTTTCTTGGTGGTACATGTCGTTGTCATTTTCAAGGTTTAGTCTTGTCCAAATGCTAGCTCACTTTCATACCAAATCTGCAACAATTTACCTTTGCGACTATCATCCCCCCTCCCAGCCTATCCTCCTCTCTTTCCCAAGTTCTTCTTTTTGAGTTTATCCCTTCATTTGGTATTCTTATTCATGGTTAACCCCAAGTTAAGTCTAGCTGGGATCATGGGGATAATTTTTAAATATACTATTGTCGCCTAGGCGTTAAGTCTGCAGCTCTGGCAAAATCCACGTAAAGCCCAAAGACCTGGGCTCCCAGCCTGGGACCAGAGGAACACCAAAAATGAAACACTAAATAAGAAAATGCTTCTTCTTCCTCTCTCCCTTCCTGTTGCCTGCCTTCACTCCTGCCTGCTTCTCTCCTCTAAAAAATACAACAAAACAAAGCAAAAAAGCACTGGACTGGAGTTTCTTCTTCTGTAGAGTCAGTCCTGGGGTTGATTTAGGTTCCTGGTTTTAATACCAGAACTAACAGTCTCTACCACTTCCTTCAGATTTGCCCATATCCCAGACCTACCTCTTCCGTGTCCCAGAGCCAAGGGCCCGTGAGTCACTTTTCTCTTGAGAATTTGTGGTTTCTTGGGCCTGTTCGTATCAGGTGAGCCACGGTGAGATCACATCTTATTCAAGCATGGACATTGTCTTGGATAGAAAAAGGCTCTAATGGTAATTGTCTCAATGCAAACCAGTCTTAGACTAAATCTCATCTGCACACATTAGTGAATATCCCCATCTTTGGTGAACACTGAGAGTGTATGAGACATGTTCACAGCTGAATCCCTTCACGGTGTGGGGCCTGTGCACCAGCGCCTGGGCAGGGTGAGAGATTTATTAGAAATGCAGACCCTTGAACCTACCCTCCTATGTGTCAAAACCATTTCAACAAGACTGCTCAGCGAAACAGACACACAATGCAAATGAAGGCCCTCTGGCTTAACTCCTATTAAGGAATCTTTATTTCATCTTGAAGCCCTGGTCCTCAGCAGGGACTCTCCATGACTGTGGTCAGGCTTAGCGGGGTAACCACTTATAGGGCACAGTCTGGTATTAATCTTGTTTGTCTTCTGGTGCTTTGACACCTTACCTACGCTCCAGGTTTGGTTCTCCCCAAATGCAGGAAAGGTTCCCCTTGGACACAGCTCTCATTGGCAAACCATCCAATCCAGAAATAGACCCCAAGCCCTTCTTTACTGGGCTGACACTTAGGGCTGTGACATCCCTGCCAAACTACCTGGGACCAGTTCCCAGGCACCAAGGACAGTCTCTGTGTCCCAAAGCTCATGGAATTAGTTAAGCGCAATGTTCTGGAGCCTGCTTGTCTGCCTCTGCAGAAATGCAATGAAGGCTCTCCCACAGTTTCTTGCAACTCGTCTACCTTCCTGTCCTTGTGGGGTCCGACCGACTTCCCCCACCACTTGCAGTGCCCCCACAGTTAGTAACAGGTTAGCTCTAGAACGGTAGTGGTTTCCTGACCGGTAGCCCGACCATTCCTGAATAATAACGCAACCTTCATTTAGAACCTAGGACGCTGACTTCTGCAACTGTGGCCAGGAGGTGAATGGATGGGCAGGGTCCCTCCAAGTTCAGTGAGAAGCTGCCTTCACAATTCATGGTGGTCACTGAAGGTACGATAAGTCCCACATTTTGGAGGGAGAAATCAATTTGATAACAACCAACTGTGGCAATGAAATCCTACAGAGGCTTGTGAAGAACCAGGGAGCAACTGGGAAGATGTTTTCCAGACAGATGGGTCCAGATGGGCAGCTCTGGGCAGCCTGTCCCTGCTTGGCCAGTAGGGAGACAGGCTTGGACTCTGGTGACAGGTCTCCACATTGGGGGTCTCTGCTGCCGGCTTACCATGCGCAAATTATCCGAAGGCAGTGGCCATTGTTAGAAGTTTGGGAGCTTACACCTGGAATTAAGCAAGCTCTTTCCACGAGGCTTTCATACATGAGTGTAAATAGTGAGTGTCTATGCCCATTGACCTAAAAATCTCCTAAGACTAAACCATTTTCAAAAGAGATGTTTGACTGGAAAGGGCCATCATCTGATCACAGGACAATGGCTGCTTAGAACCAGGGATAATTCTGGTTTCTGTTCTGGGCATGTGCTTGCTGCGTCATGTGATGAAACATCGGGGCTAAGTGGGTGTCTCCTACTTCCTTGAGTTGCTCTTATCTGTTCTCTTTCTCCTCCAGGGACTTGGTTGAAATCAGAAGACAGGCTATGGACTGTGAATTCTTTCATCACATCATCTCCCTGAGTACTCTTAGTTTCTGGATTAGGAAATGGTGTGCCCTCTTCCTTACAATTTTAGATAGTGAATGCTTTTTAATTATAAAGACTGCTTAAAAGTGTATCTGTCCTAGATATTCCTTGTAATGGGGAATACAAGTCTCAAGGTGGCAAGGGCATTTTCTTAGATATTTTCTGTCCTCACTGGCCACACACTTCCAATCATGCTCTATCCTGGTTCTTCAGGGCCAGAGTACAGTTATCAGAGGTGAGAAGAGTCTCAAGAAGGAAGCTAACTGTCTCTCGGAAACTTGTTCATGGAATTTTCCATGGGAAGGTGGACAGGGGACACCCCTGCTCTACCAGCCCATCTCTGTGGGAAATGGCCTTGCATCCACGTGGGCATGGCTATATGTGGGCAGTTAACAGCCTGGGAATGCTGACACCCATGATCAGTGGTCCGTGCAATGCACGTTCTGAGCAGGGGGAAATCATGCCTGCATAGATGTGTATTCTAACATTTTGCACCGTTCTCCATTCATATTCGCGCCTTTCTCATTGCAAGGGAGACTGGGGGCTGGGACAAGCCACGTCCCGGGCTCCTGGAGGGGCTGGAGACTTGAGGCTCCAAGTGTTACATATGCGACCCCAGTGTTGTTACGTCTGAACGCTTCTTAGGTTATTCCACAAAGAGTGCACAATGGAAACAGCCATGGGAAGCAAGCACGCAAGCCTGTATTTGTGGATTCTTACTAAAGTGTTCCCATTTGACTGTGAGGCAGGCAGAGTGTGAGCTCTCAGTAAGAACAGTTTTCAGCTAAAATAGCACAAGATGATTATTTTATTTGGCATGGAGCATTTTATTTTTTAATATCACCATTCGTTTGAACTTTGGAAGCTTTGATGTTTGCATCCTGCTTTTCTAGTTTGCAGTAACATAGTGCATCTATATTTTCTCTAATTATGCTGTCAGTTTGATCATCTACAGTCATATGACTAGGTTGAGTATTGGAACATGGCTAGAAAAAAGAGACCGTAATTAATGAGAGGTAATATCTGGGTAGAAGTCCATAGACTTTGGATTGAGAAAGATCAGGTTCATGTTAAAATTCTGTCATTTCGTACCTCCATGCCCTTTATAAACCCATGAAACTAAGGTTACTCAGAGGACCCACCTCCCAAGGGTTGTGAGGTTGATGAGATGAAGGAAGGGAAAACACAGACTAATGAGGAAGATGTAATCAAACGTGGACTCGTGTGAAGCCCTGGGTGCTGGATACAGGAGGACATTTTGGGATATGAGGCAAGCAAACCATGCCCTCTAAGATAACGAGGCAAGGATGGTTCACACCCCAGGCAGACACAGGCTGCTGCCCTGTCACCCCTGAGCGCTTCTGCTAGTGACAGCTTCAGCCTGAGACAGCCGCCAGATAGGAGGTTGAGGTCCCTTTGAGAAATATCCCTGCAGCCTGACTCCCATTTCTAAGTGGGTTTCAAAGCTGAGGTCCGACTCTTTAGGGTCACTTCACTGTAGAAGTGGCTTCAGAGAGAAGATCACAGGATGCAGGGGCGGCCCAGGAGAGAAGCGCCTCCAATGCCAAGGACCTACCTGGTATTAGTTTGCACAGCCTCTCTGAGCTGCTCTGAGCTTGTCTTCTCTCTGCACACTGAGACTGAAGGATTGCTTGGGTTTCCTGAGCTGAGGGGGACCGAACCTGACCCGGAGGCTCAGAAGCGTCTAGAGCTCTCTTCTCCCTTCCCTTTGAGTCCCCACCTCCTCCATCCTCACTGCTGCCACTAGCTGTATCTGAGTCACTCCCCTGGGGCACTTGGGGACTTTGAGCCCTACAACACCCTACATTCAAGGTTTATGAATTTCCTCCACTCCCTCAAATTGGACCTTTGTCTCATTTCCAGACTCCACTCCCAGGGCACACCTTGGCCCCGGCCTTCACCTGAGCTGTCTCAATCAGAAATGCCCCTTTCCCTTGGCTCACTCCTGTCCTTCTTTGCCAAGATCCCTCCCCCCCCCACTAATCTAGCATTCCACACAGGGCACATACTGCCTCATCATGGTCTCCTGGTTTGCAAGCTCCTCGTGTCCTGTCGCTGCCTCTCCGGGCACAGGATATGATGAAAACGCCACTCTCACTACCTCTATCAATATTCAAGCCACAATCACACAGCAAATATTTACTGCGTGACAGTGCTGTTCAGAATGACCCATGTCACTCCCTTCTCCGGTGCCTCTCCACACAGGTACCTACTTCCTCTCCTGGGCTGAGTCACACCTGCTAGGCCTGTGTTTTATAAAATTTAAGGTCACATTGATAATCAACTGTACCATTATGCTTGATGCCCCACACAAAATGGGGAAAGTTAGCACATTGTGAAATGCCATCAATCATGAAATGAATCCAGCTTTCAGAACTGTTAAAATATAAAAAAAGTCCTCTTCTAATGTGTGAAGTAATGGTATCTGTGAGTTCAATGCCAAGTTACTTCTTTCCATCAGATACTCGATTTCTCGAAAGAGGTGGAGCTGTTGAGCTCTGCTTCCTACTTTCCAGGTATTCCTTACCCCACGGCAGTTTCCCTCCTTTGTCCAAAGAGATACTCGCTCAAACTCACTTGATAATTTAAAGTCCCAGGACAGACTTTGAAGCCACACCTTGGAGGCCACCAGGCTACCTTGCTGTCCACTGACCCCCTTCCCCTCTCATTGATGCTCAGAGACACATGTCTTCTGGCTCCTACATTTCAGTTAATCTCCAGCTTTTAAACCTTTTCATTTCCTTTAAGTGTCCCAATCTAGTTCTTCACGGTTCCCCCACGCTGCCCCTGCCATCTGCCATGCTGTCCTCGGCCTGAAGCCTCCCTATCTTGCTCCTTCTTATCAGACCTGAACATCAGTAGGCTGAGGCAGGATGTGATTTCTGCCTGTGGGCTGGGCCTCTGGTCGCCCCACCTCCCTGGTGACCCTGTCATCTATCTGTCAGTCCCTGCATTCTCTCTGGGTGACTCTGCAGCACTCCTCTCCGCGACTGACTCTGCATCTCAGCTCAGCCCTCCTTGGGTACAGATGTTCCTGTTTCTGCCACCTGACTTGTAATTAGTGTTTTTGTCTAATCAGCACCTCAAACGCACTGTCCAGAAATGAATCCCATAACCTGTCTGACCTCAACTTCTCTGACCACCGTCCTCCAGGTCCCCATCCTCCCCAGCCCCAGGACATGACCCTGCCCACCAGCCTTTGGGAACTTCACTCTCTGAGAATGACCCAGCATCACCCTGTCTTATCCTGGGCCACTCTGTCATGTTTTATTGTTTTACATGAAACTATCATCCTTCATTTCTGTGTTCCCACTTCTGTCCTTGGTTGTCTTTGACTCTCAGTGAGAGCTGGGGTCGCCTTCTCAGTGCACACATCTGAGTAAGGCTCCTCAACTGTGAGCACCCTTGGACAAAGGAAGAACACAGCCATTATCAAAGTTCGAACGTTTCTCTTCATGTCCAAACTAAAATTCCACATGAGATTCTCCCTTTTAACTTGCTGGATTTCAAACCCTGAAGTTGATCCGGTGTCCTAAGTGCTGAATGTGGGCAAATGTTCACTGAGCTGTTGTCTCCAGTGACTAGAAATGTTTCATTTATGCCCTAGACAGCAATCTTAGTGTTTTTATGGGAGTATTTGTGAATGAAAACATAAATATATATTTAAAGCCTGAGAAAATTTGGGAATATCAATACTGATACATCCAATCCTCTGAAATGGAACCTTTCTGTGGGTGTCCTAAGATTGCAGAATAGAAAAGCGTACCCAGGAAGAAAATTCTCCTCCGAGAACACATACCGTTTTCCAGTGATTTGAGCGGATTTAAAGTTTTCCTCTTTCAGTGTACCCACACTCGATATAAAATGGACGTGGACACAGGCATTAAAGTGGTAAACAAACCATGCTGATCGGGCTCAGGCCGGGTGACCTGGGAGGGAGGAGGTCTCCTCTCATAAGCCACCTCTGTGCTCTCCTGTAAACACGCTGGCATTTGAAGATGTCTCTACACACCACCCTGGGCTCTTTTCATCACCCTGTCACCCTCACAGCTTTCAAAGACCAAGTTAATGAAACTCATCAGTATTAACAAGGTTTCTAATCAGAGTAAATAAGACCCTCCTTCACCAAGTTTTTATCACAGCCCTAGAGCAAGCAGGCAGAAGGGGCTCATCTAAGCAAACCCCTCAGCTGCGTCATGGTTACTGCCCAGCTGTCCCTCCTCCAGGTCCAGTGTGGTGAAGGAATGACCTCACTCCCTGACAACAGCATTCTCCCTCTCCCTTTGCCCTTTTCATCAAATCATCGAAAGACGACGTAAGGTCAGAAGAGTGGCCCATTTCTGGGCTGACCATGCATACACAGTGCCATCAGGTGCACCAGCTTTAGCACTGGGAACTCATATGGCCTTAGTAGGATCCAACCAGACAAAGCCATCCTGAGAGACGTGTCAGAGGCATGACTGGTTTGTCCTCTCCAGAGATGCTTTCCACCTCTGTTGTGTGTTTCTGCACTTCAATTGGACAAAGCATGTCAGTCTCCTGTGAATTTCCCTCTCATCACTATCCCTACCGGACACTGAAGAGGAAAGAAATGGATTTATTATTAATTGCACAGTGCTTGGGTTTCTCTGTTCATATCCCTCCTGCCTAATAACACAATTCTGCTCAGGGGAGATTTCTAGAAGACTCCTCTCAAGGGGGTGGGCTTTTCCTAAGTCACTTAGAGGCATCTCTAGTCCTCAGCCTCCCTCCTTGCCTGTGACTTCCTTCCAGGCAGCTCCAGGATTGACTACACACATCAGGGTTCTGAAGGAGATCTGCTTTGCTGTGGTCTGAATGGTGGTGTTCCCCAAATTCATATGTTGCGATTCTAACCTCCTGTCTGATAGAGTCCTCTCAGACTTCCAGTCCCCAGAATCAAAAGAAAAAAGTGTTTTCTTGAGCTGCCTGTCTGGGTATCTAGTCACAGCATGTGGATGAAGACATGCTATCTGCTACCAACACAGCCCGTGGACTTGGGGACAGTGGGTGCCAGTGCTATCTAAGGAAGTGATACCTCTTCCTAGTGGGTTGCTTTGGGAAAATCATTTGCCATGTTGTTACCCAAAGCACATCTGAGACATTCTTTCTCTCCTTGGCTCCTCTCTGGACTGGGAGATGATGGGCAGTGTGCTAATTTTGTTCAACAAGCATTGGGAGAGAATGAATTCCTTACTTTCAGTATAAATAGATCTTACAGGCAAATTAAGAAAAAATCATTATATTTATACAGATAAAATTATTTTTCACAAGCTCTTTGTGTTGAGCAGTATTACTTTGTACAGATGAGATTAATTGTGAGAGAATTGGCTGATGGCATGTGAATTAAAGGAGCTGGATTTTAATCCAGATTTATTTAATTCCAAAATCTGTGCTTATAGATCATCATTTGCTTTGCTATGATGTCTATAATGTCTATGACAGCACCAATCTTGATATATTATGTGTATGTGCATAGAACTATGCATATGTTTATAAGTACAGCTTATCCTGAGTAATGAGGGGCCGGGCCACATGGACCCAAAGCCTCAAACAGTAAGAAAAACAGTTGGTTAACACATATTTTGTATGTAATATGCATTATATATTATATTCTTACAATAAATAAAGTTATAGAAAAGTAAGAAAATCCTAAGAGAAAACACATTTACAGTAATGTACTGTGCTGATCGATACCATAAGCTTATGCTGTCTGCTTGCAAGAAAATCCTAGTGTTGGTGGACCCTCAGTCCAAATCCATGCTGTCCAAAAATCAATTGTCTGTCATATCCGTTTATAAATGCATAAAAATAATTGTAAAAATTTGTTTGTATAAATGAATATCATTCCATGTATAATACACGCATTTAACTGGCAGAAAGCCGCAGGTCAAGAATAACATTACTTAAATGAGAAGACTTTTTGCTGCCTAAAAGTGTAATGGTGAGTAAATTCATATGATAAGCCTTAAAAATGTCTAAGAGCAGCTATCATGATTGTAATATAATATTTAATGCATTAAAATGATAATTTATCATGTTAATAAATATTATAAAGATATATTTCATTTCAGACATTGGTCATTGACTAAAATCTTTTTCCCCAAAAACTTGAGCATCAAGTGGCAAGATATTTCTCACTTGCTGATATTTAACCTTTAGTGTTTAACTCTAGTTTGAATTTCCTCTCCAGACGTGACTACAGTCCAGATCAGCTGGTGTTTTCACCCCGAGAGTATCAGAAATTGTGGTTGTTTTTCTATTTTGCTACTCTAAGTGAGGTCTTAAATTCTGAAGAGTGGAATCACATGTTAAACTTAGCCCCTTTATGTAGAGATGAGGAGACCAAGTCGATCATGGTGAAATGACTTTCTAGGACTTAAAACAAGTTTGTGAAAAAATCATCATAGTTCCTATGCTGGGTTTATGCTTTGACGATACAGTTGCTTCATTTATCTGTTGGCTCAGGTTCTTATATAATTTATGGTTGATATTTGTCTTCCTGATACAATTCTATTTCCTTCCTCTCTAGAAGAGAAAAATAAAATTGAAAAAAAAACCTCTGTAGATAATAATAACAGCATTTCTGCAAAAACAGGAAATTTTTAAATGTGACACCCTTTGCTGCAATGGAATAAACAGGAAATGAAAAAATAAGTTTTATAGATCTCCCATCTCTGCTCATTGCACATGTATTTCAAAGGCGATGTCTTCCTTTATGTAGGTAGACTTAGTAATGATCATTATTAGGATAATAGCTGTGATTTGTTGAGCACTTACTCTATTTAGGGCATTTATTAGTCATCTTGGTTTACCATAACAAAATACCACATATTGGGTAGGTGAAACAACAGAAACTTGTTTTCTCTAAGTTCAGCAGGTCTGCAGCCAACGTTAAAAGTATGGGCAGAACTGACTCATCAGAGGCCTGTCTCCATCACTTGTAGATGACCATCTTCTCCCTGTGTCCAAACATGGTCATCCCTTTGTACATGCCTCTCTCCCAATCTCTTCTTCTTTTAAGGACACCAGTCAGAGTGGATTAGAGCCCATTCATGGGACCTCATTTAATATTGATAAATCTTCAGAGACCCTATCTCCAAACACTTTTACTAGGAGATGCTGGGAGTTGGGGATTGAAAATATGACTTTTTAGGGGGACGCGATTCCAATAGGTTATATTGTAACTGTTTAACTGAAGTAGGATGCATGATATTAACCTATTTCACAGAACTAGATGTGGTAGACAATGCTATGGGATGAAGTCAGGCTTGAACATTATCTTTGTCCAGTTTCTATATCTTAACTTTCTCCAATATATCAGACAGAACCCAGGAAATTAATGTGTATTCAGTACCTGACTGGACCGAAGAGAGGATTACATCTTAGAAGTGGTTGAAGTGACCTCTGTCTTCCTGCTGCCTACAGCTGTCTTGTCTACAGAACATTTTCCAAATACAATTATAGTCTTAATTGTAAATTCTTGAATGGTATGTGGTGAGAGTGTGTACATTGTGAGATGTAATTGTGTCCATGTGCGTTGACATGCCCAGTATTCCTGGTGTTTAAGGAATGACTAGGACTAATTCTGTCTTGTCTCAAAACTATTAGCCTCTTATATAGTGAAAACTGCATAGAAAGAAGTCTGAAAAATTGTAGACAGAAATGTAGCATGACATGTCAAGAGTTATTGAATGAACTATGGTGCTGGTCTTAGCAAATCATGTATCTCTCAAGTCCTCTGCCTCCTGATTTTTGCATTAGGGAAGTTTTATGATGCAATTTCTTTTTTAAAATTGGTTTTATTGAAGGAATATTGTGTTTTAACATTAACGTAGTTTGAGGTATACGTAATAACAAATTTACATCTGTGTATATCATAATAGGTTTATCACTATTTCCTTTTTTCCTTAACTTTACAATTAATCCCCTTTACCTTATTCCCCATACCCCTCCCCCATCTCTCCTGAACTCTTTGATTTGCCTTATGTCCCACCACTGATAGTCTGTTGTTGTTTGGATTAGTTCTCTCTTTTTCAAAAAGCCCACTATTATTTAATCTATATCATTTGTTTGTTTTATGTTTCTATACACATCATATGAGTGATTCATACGATCTCTATTTTTTTCCTTCTGGCTTGATCTTACTAAACATAATTCTCTCCAAGTCCATCCATACTGCTGCAAATGGCAGGATTTCTCTCTTTTTGATGGCCGTATAGTATTCCATCGTGTATATATACCACATCTTTATCCATCCATCTGTTGATAGGCATTTAGGTAGTTTCAAGCTCTTGGCTAATTGAAAATAATGCTACAATGGACATAGGGATGCATAAATCTCTTCGAATAAGTGTTGTTGTATCTTTAGGGTAAACACTCCGTAGAGGAATAACTGGATCATATGGAATTTCCATTCTCAATTCTTTGAGGAATCGTCATACTGCTTTTCAGAATGGTTTCACCTTTTTACACTTCCGCCAACAGTGAATTAGAGTTCTCTTTTCTCCACATCCTTCCTCTCCAGCACTTGTTTCCTTTCTTTTTTTGGATGATAGCCATTCTCATAGTTGTGAGGTAATATTTTATTGTTGTTTTGATTTGCATTTCTCTAATGATAAGGGAAGTAGAGCATTTTTTTCATGAACCTGTTGGCCATTTATATGTCATCCTTAGAGAGGTATCTGTTAAGGTCATCCGACCCTTTTGTTTTATTGGATTACTTATTGCTGTTTTTGTTTTTTTTTCTTGTCCAATTTTTCATATTAACCTATGTCAGAGAACTGGTAGGAAAATATCTTTTCCCTTTCAGTTGAACGCTTTTTGTTTTAATGCAAGTTTCTTTTGCTGTGTAGAAGCTTTTTTTATCATTTTTTATATTTTTTATTATTTTATTTTATTTTTTATTATTATTGAAGGGGTATTGCATTTTGACAATGACTTATTTTGAGGTATGCATAGTGGTATTTTTAATTTACAAGTAGCATAGTAGATTTACTAATATTCCCCCCCCCCTTTTTATTTCTCCCTTTATTTCCAGTTAATTCCCTTCATTCCATTTCCCTCTTCCCCGTCACTTTGGCACCCTCTGATTTGCCTTTTTGTCTCTTATCTCTAAGAGTCCATAGTTGTTTGGAGTAGAGTTTCCTCTCTCTCTCTCTCTCTGTCTCTATCTCTCTCCGCCCTCCTCATTTTTAGTGTTGTTTAATTTATGCCATTTATTTATTTTGAAAAAGCTTTTTAGTTTGATGTAATTACATTTGTTTATTTTGGGTTTTATTTACCTTGCTATTAGAGCTGAGTTCCCAAAGATATCTCTTAGGTCAATGTCCAATAATGCTCTGCCTAAGTTTTCTTCTTTTCTTCTATGTATTTATGGTTGCCTGATTTACATCTAAGTCTTTAATCCATTTTGAATTAATATGCAAATTTTGCATGTGGTGCTAGATAATGGTTTAATTTCAGCCTTTTGCATATGGCTATCCAATTCTCCCAGCACCATTTATTGAAGAGACTAGACTTGACCCATTGTAAGTTTTTGGTGCCTTTGTCAAAAATTGTATGTCCATATGTGTGTGGGTTTATTTCTTGGGTTTCAATTCTATTCCATTGATCTGCATTTCTGTTTTTATTCGAAACCATGCTGTTTTGACTCTTATTGCATTGTAGTAGAGTTTGAAGTCAGGAAGCATGACTGCTCCTTTGTCATTTTTTCCTTGAGAATTATTCTTTTCTATCCTGAATTATTTGTAGTACCAAATAAATTTCATGATTTTTGTTCTATATCTATGAAGAGGGTTTTTGGAATTTTGATGGGAATAGCATTGAATCTCTATATTTGCCTTGGGCAGTATGATAATTTTGATTATGTTAATTCTTCCAATTCGTGAGCACAGAATACCTTTCTATTTCTTTTAGCAATGTCCTATAGTTTTCAGGTCCTTCACTTTTTTGGTGAAGTTTAAAGAAGAATTTCATTATTTTTAATGCAATTGTAAATGGTATTGTTTTCTTGAGTGCTCCTATATTTTCGTTGTAGTTTACAGAAGTGCAACAGATTTTTTAATATTAATGTTGTACCCTGACACTTTACTACTTTACTGCATTTGTTTATTATTTCTAGTAACTTCCTACTTGAGTATTTGGGGTTGTCTAGGTATGTTATCATGACATCTACAAATAGTGATAGTTTCACTTTTTTCTTTTCTATGTGAATACCCTTTATATCTTTTTCTTGTCTAATTGCATTGACCAGACCTCCAGCACTACATTAAATAGTAATTATGGTAAGAGTGGACATCCATGACTTGTTCCTGATTTTAGAGAAAAAATACTAGCTTTTTTCCATTGAGTACGATGCTGACTGTGGGTTTGTCATAGATAGCCTTTATAATGTTGAAGTACATTCCTTCTATGCCTACCTTTAAGAGAGTTTTCTTTTTAACATAAGAGGATGTTGAATCTTATCATATCCGTTTTCTACATCTATTGAGATGATCACATGTTTTTTCCCTTTTTTACTGATGTAGTGTATCACATTTATTGTCTTGCATATGACCTGCATTCCTGGAATAAATCCCACTTGATAATGTTGTATGATTCATTTATTATGTTGTTGAATTCAGCTTGCTAGTATTTTGTTGAAATTTTTGCATCAATATCCATCAAAGTTATCAGTCTATAATTTTGTTTTTTGGTGCAGCCTTTACTTATTTTGGATAGATTTATGCTGATTTTGGAATCAGCATAATATTAGCATCATAGAAAGTGCTTGGAAGTTTGCCATCTTGAATTTTTTGAACAGCTCAAGGAGGATTGATATTAATTCTTCTTTGAATGTTTCATAGAATTCACTGGTGAAACCAACTGGTCCAGGACTTTTGCATTTGGGGATATTTTAAATTATTGTTCAGTTGCCTTGCTTATGACCAATCTATTCATGTTTTCTAGTTTTTCTTGGTTTAGTCTTGGAACTCCATATGTTTCCAGAAATGTGTCCTTTTATTCTTTGTTATCAAGTTTTTTAATCTATTGTGATTATTCCTTTTTCAATTCTGAATCTATTCATTTGAGTTTTATCACTCATTATTTTTATTGAGTCTGGCTAGTGGTCTATTTTGTTTACTCTTTCAAAACACCAACGTTTGGTTTCATTCATTTTCTGGATAGTCTTTTCAATGTCGAATTCATTGACCAATGCCTTAAGCTTCATTATTTCCTTCCTTCTTTTGGATTTAGGTTTCTTTTTTCTTCTTTTTCTCATTCCTTGAGCTGCAGGTTTATATTTTTTATTTGTGATTTTTCTTGTTTTCTGAAGTAGAGATATATTGCTATAAATTTTCCTCTTATTACTGCCTTTGCTGCATCCCACAGATTCTGATACCTCGTTTCTTCATTTTCTTTTGACTTGAGGTATTTTTTAATTTCTCCCTTAATTTCCTCCTTTACCCAATGGTTGTTCAGTAATATGTTGTTTAGTCTCCACTCTTTTGCAGTTTTCCTCCCCTCCTTTTGGTTCATCTCTAGTTTGATGCCACTGTGATCTGAAAAGATGCTAGATGTAATTTCAATCTTTGAAAATTTATTTTGATTTGTTTTGTGTCCCAGCATATGTCATGGTCTATCTTTGATCGTATTCCACTAACACTTGAAAAGATTGTTTAGTCTATAATTTTAGGGTTAAGTACTCTCTATCTCTCTCTCTCTCTGTCCATATATATATGTATGTATATATGCATATACATACATATATATATATACAAACATATATACATATGTATATAAAGTCCCTCTCTTCTTTTTTGTTGTTTAATGATCATGTTTCTCTATTGATGCTCTGTCTGGATGATCTCTTTTTCCAAAAGTGGAGTATTAAAATCCCCTCCTATTATTGTGCTGCTGTTGATATCTTTATGTAGATCTGTTAATATATACTTGATACATTTGAATACTCCTTTATTAGGTACATATATGTTAATGTGTTGTCTTTCTGTTGAATTGATCCATTTATCATTGTATAATGCCCATCTTTATCTCTTTTTGCTTTTTTTAGTTGAAAGATTGTCTGAGAGGTGTATAACATTTCCTGCACTTTTAGATTTGCCATTAGCTTGGACTCCATCCACTTACTTTAAGTCTTTGTCTGTTGATCACAGATAAGTTTCCTGAAAAAACATTTAGTTGGGTTTTGTGTTTTAATCCATTTAGCCACTATGTTTTTTATTGGTGAGTTCAGCCCATTTATATTTAAAGTGATTACTGATATTTGAGAACTTGCTACTGCTATTTTGATATTTGTTTCCTGGTTTTGTTAACCTATTTGTTATTTTGTTTAGATTTTCGTAATGCTTATTCTCTTTAGCTTAGATAGTACAGTCTCTTTTAACATTACTTGTGGGAATAGGTCTATTTCAAGTCAACACACTCTTTCAGCTTTTGTTTGTTGAGGAAAGCCTTTTTTCTCCCTCAAATTTGAGAGAGCATTTTGTAGGATATAGTATTCTTGACTGAAAGTTTTTATCTTTTAGCATTTAGAAGACATCATTTCATTTTCTTCTAGCCTGTAGAGTTTCTTCTGGAAAGTCTGAAGTTAGTCTGGTGGGGGAAACTTTATATGTTTCCTGATTGTTTTCTCTGGCTACCTTTAGGATTTTCTTTTATCTTGGACTTTTGATAGTTTCACAATTACGTGTCAGTGTAGTTTGGTTTTTTGGGTTTTTTTTTTTTTTTTTTTTCATTTATGTAACTGGATGTTCTGTTGTCTTCATTGACTTGCATGTTCATTTCCTTGTCTAGGTTTGGGAAGTTTTCACAACTAGTTATTTGACTATGTTTCCTTATTTTTCTCTTCACATTCTGGATACCCAATATTCTTATATTGCCTTTCCTGGTGGTGTCAGATAGTTCTCTGAGTGTTTCTTCAGTTTTTTAATTTTGTATTTAATTTCTCCTTCTTGTAGCCTTTCATCATTACTACCCTCTATATCACTAATTCTTTCCTCCATTTGGGTTATTTTATTCCTGTAGAAGTCTATATTATTCGCAGCTTCATTAATTCCCTCCTTTACAACATATATCTCCTTTACTTTTTTTTCTGTAGAACTTCAATTTATGCCATTTGCTCCTTAATTATATTTTTTAAGTAGTTGGTTTGTTTATCTGAATTTTCTTTTAACTCTGAATTCCTTTACAATTGCAGCTTTGAATTTTTTATCTGTTAAAAGTAACCCGTCTTTTATGCTTTCAACATTGATTTCTGGTGAGCTATCATTTTGTTATTTTTCCATTTCTTGAGGTTTCAAGGTGTGTTGTGACCACCCTCACCCCCAACCCACACACACGGTATTGATTCTTGTTGATCAGCTGCTAGTATTTTTGTTTTCTGCCAAGAGGTGCTCTAGTTCTGTTTTATATTTTGACCCTTACAGACTTACGTAGTGTTTTTGCAGTGTCAGGGATTGAAGCTGGCTGCTAGCTGGGGGACAGGCACATGGGGTCTGGGAGCAGGGCAGTCGCTGCAGCCTGGTTTGGGCTGGGGGACTTGTTTCTGTTGATAAAGCTTGACTGACTGGGTTGAGAATCTTGTCTCTGCTGGCTGCATTTAGGCTTGTTGTCCTCACCAAGCCACCAGAATGGAATCTTGTCCTCCACAGACTACACCACCAGAGTGGTCAGCCACTGGAATCCAAGTGCCAAGGAGCTCAAGTCCCAAGGCGTGGGGTGGGAGGAGTGCCAGTGCCTTGGGAGGAGTGCCAGTGCCTTGGGAGGAGTGCCAGTGCCTCTGTGCTGTTGGTTTTGCTGCCCCCAAATCTCTCCATTTCAACTTTATACAAGCAAAAAGTCCATACAGGGCAATCCTTGTTCTCCCCTTCCTCACTCGGCTCAACCTAGACATGCTGCTCCTGCCTATGGCTGTATTCACACCATTGGAAATTAGAGTGGCTGCAGCTGCTGTTTCTGTAAGTGCCCAGGGGAAAACAAAGGACATTGCAGTCACTGTTGAGGTCTCACTGTGCAATCCCTGGATCTTTGTCACCCACCTTCAAAGCCCGTCGCTCTACTACAAGCTCCTCACATGCCATAAACACCTCTCGGAGATTCACCAAAGCTTCAAAAATGCCTCCACTTATGGAAACTATGAAAAACTCCTGGGCTTTTTCTGGCATGTCTTAGGGACCAACTTAGGCCAATGCCATCTTGACCTTGCCCTCCAATTTCTTTACTTAAGATCTAATGTGTTTTAATTTTCATAATGATCAGCAGCATTTTTTCCCATTTAAAAATACCTGAAATATTTCTTTGAAATAGAACATTGGTGAAAGTGGTAAAAAATGTACAAATATCTAGCTATTGGATGAATAAGTCCTGAGGATGCAGTAGACAACATGTGACTATAGTTACCAATCTGTTACTGTACATATGAAGATTGATAATAGAGTAGATCTTTAAAATTCTCATCAAAATTGTAACTATGTGAAGTGAAGGAGGTTACTAAACTTATTGTGGTAATTATTTTGTCATGTATACAAATACTGAATCATTATATTGTACATCTGAAACTAACACAATGCCATATGCCAATTAGATCTCAATTAAATGGAGGGAAGAAAGAAATAAACATTTAAAGTATAAATCAGAAAAAAATCCACTAGAAAAATATTCAATAGTGACATTTTGTTATTTAAATACTTGCCATGAGTAAGGAATTTTAGTATTCTTTTTTTACATAGATCTCTTACATTATTCTAGAAATTAGTTTTAAGTCAACTGTTATTGATCAAGGATTCTAATTTTCATTGCTTTTTTATGTCAGATTTTTTTGTTTTCACTAAACTTTTAAATTGGATGAAATCTATTATTTTATTAGCTATTTTCATAATAGAAATTCTAAAGGTAATATGTATTTATTATAGATAATTGGAAGCTATCACAATGTGTACAGAACAAGACCTCAGGGTAAAGAGAGGAGCAGCAGCCTATGTGAGTGTAGGTAATTAGTATTCAGAGGAGTAGTCTCATGGTTGCTTTGTCATTTGGTTTTGTAATGATCTCTGTAAGTCCTTCTCTCCCACAGTTTTCTTATCTAAGAACTATGGCCAAGCATGATAACATGTCTGAATAAACATACCCTGATCTCCTCTTCTAACACCTAGATTATTCACCACTGTTTTATGTGGAGGGGAATAAAAGGGGTCTTTTCAAATCAGCTTCCCACTGATGGATCTTAGGCCTGGCTGAGGGACCAAAGGCTAATATTCTGGAGTCTAGGCCAGAATATTGCTAGAATTCCTTCTCCCCGTCCTTGTTTGGCATTCCTGTAGCTATCTCGGCACATCTGACAGCCTTTGTATGATGGGATCTAAGAAAGGGATAGGTAAAAGGTGTCAGGGAAATGTAGTAATGTGTATGTGTTATTGTTACTACCCTGTAGGAAAGAAGCAGGCAAAATGTCAAACACTATCAGAGGCCCTTATAAATCAACCTGCATACCTGACCCAAGTATATGACTTAAGAGGCAAAAACTGTGGAGGTGTGCTGTGGAAGCAAAAGAAACACAGTGAGAAACCAGCCTTAGTGCCAGTGTTGTCACCCTGTTGCTGCCACTGCATCCAGATGAGAAACAAGCATGAACTGACATGTACAAAGAGCAGATGACTCCAGAGAGGCAAATTCTGTTATCCTGTGTTACAGGATTTTTATGGGAATTCAGTATTCTCTAGGCTCTGGGCCAAGAGATAGTAATTTGAATGAAGAGCGGAAGTGGGGTAGGCTGAGGCTTTTGAAAGCACATCTCCCTGGAAAACTGAAGGGGGTCTCCTCTCCTAGGCAGTGTGGATTCTAAAGTAGGAGGATGTACCTTGGACATTAGGGATATGGGTTGAGGGAGCTAAGCTTGTCCCAAGGAGCCAAGGCCTCTGACTAGCTTAGTGTGCTGTCAGCAATCCCAGGGCTTGATGGATTCTGCCTTCATAAGCAGACAAGGAGCAATCGGCTTACATAAACACATTTCCTCTTCCAGGGTGCTTCTGCCAGTGTGGTACTGAGCAGTGATCATCCTTCACTCTCTACTTCTCCCTGGATGCTGCATTGATCATTTCAAGAGCTTTCAAAAAGTTGGACCAAGTTGACATTTTTCTATGTCTTTCTGCAAGGACAACATTTTATGGAAACAAAAGAAAATTCTCTGAGGCAACGAAGTTTCAATAATTGCTTATAATTTGATTTTTTAATTTATTTTTTATTGCAGTAATTATTCTACACATTAATTTCCTATATATAAGTTCCCCATTTCTTAGATATATTTCAATACACCATTCCCTCCACCAAATCATCAAGTGTTCTTCCCCATTGTCCAATGGTCTCCACCACCATTTTCCCCTGCCCGTCCTGTTCCCTTTTGGTCACCTCAATTTTGTTGCAAATATTTCAGGGTTGGTTATGTTTCATCTATTCCTTTGTTTTGTCTATTCACATTCCATCTATGAGTGAGGTCATCTGGTATCTATCTTTTTTCTTTTGACTTGTTTCACTTAGCATAATCACGTCCAGACTCATCCATGTTGATTCAAATGATGGGGTTTCATCTCTTCTAAGGGCTGTGTAGTATTTCACTGTATATATGCACCACATCTTCTTTATTCATTCATCTGATGTTGGGCACTTAGATAATTTCCAGTTCTTAGCTATTGTGAATAGGACTGCAATACATATGGGAGTGCATACATCTCTGTGGATGAGTGCTTCTGTATCTTTTGGGTCGATGCCCAGAAGTGGAATACCAGGGTAATATGGGGTTTCCAGTTTCAGTTTTTTGAGGAATTTCCATACTGTTCTCCTTAGCAGTTGAACCAATTTGTACTCCCACCCACAGTGCAAAAGTGTTCCCTACAATGTGAATCTTGTACACAGTAGTTGGTCACTTGAAAAAAAAATTTTAATTAAAAAATGTATTGAAAGAAAAAATGTATTATATAGGTTTAAGGTGTACATTATCATAAATTAGTGTATATAGATACATATACACACACGCACACAGAGTTCACAACCGATAGTCAAATTCTATCCTTCACCATATAATTGTCTTCTTTTACCCAGTTCCCTCCCAAACTGGTAACCACTAACTTGATTCTATAGAATAAAAGTCTGTGTTTTTTCACTGGGTTAATTTGTTTGTTTGAATTCTTTCTATACATATGAGTGAAATAATTGATGTTTGTCTTTCTTCTGAAAAGCATAATTCCCTCTAGGTCCAGCCACATTGTAAATGGCAATGTAAAAAATGGCTTTTTTAAAAACAATAATTGAAAAGTATTCTAGTGTATGTACCACATCTTCTTTATTCACGTATCTGCTGATGGGTAGTTAGCTGACTTCCAGCTCTTGCTATTGTAACTAAAGTGGAAATAAACATAGGGGGTACATGTATTTCCCTCAATTAGCATTTTAGCATTTTGGTGGTAAATATCCAGAATAGGGATAATAGAACTTTAGGGAATTTCTATTTTTGAGGAATATTCATACTGCTTTTCGTAATGGTTGCACCAATTAATTCTCCCCACTAACAATACAAGAGTTCCATTTTTTCTCTACATCCTATATATACCGTTAGAAGGAGCTCAGATTAATTTATTTTTAATTTAAAATGCATCATAAATAAAGCAATAATGAGAAATCATCTAACACCTGTGAGAAGTACTGTTATCCAAAATGCTGGAAACAGTAAGCATTGATGAGGATGAGGAAAACATTTTTTTAAGAGCAAAGCACAAAAATGTACTTTTGGTTTTCTTAAATTTCATTTGATTTCTTATTTTCTGACTTACTTAACCTAGTTAATTTCCTAGCCATTTAGTTAATTCGCTGAGTATTATATATATATATATATATATATATATGAATTAGAGATTTAGATAGATTAGTGAATTCAGAGCTTATAATTCACAAATCAGTAATTCTTTTGTATTTTGATCATTCTATTAGCACCATATCATGAAGAAAGGAAAGGCCAGACAAATTCATTGACTTAAACAAGAAAGAAATGTAATTAAAATGTGTCTTAATGACCAAATGTTGAAGAAAATACAGACTTTCAAAGTATATTCAGAAATAACTGTATTTCTTTCACTTTCTAAAGCAAAGAGATTTTTATACATTTCTGTGTTGAAGACCCAAATTATCTGTTGACCAGAAATTCATATCTCTGAAATTAAATTGAGAAGGGTGTGACAGTTCTAAGTTGATAATTCAGCACGCAGAGTTTTTCTGTCTTATCTGTGACATACATTGACTGGTGAATAAATATTGATTTATAATTGAAAGAATGCAAGATTCAGGTTAAAATGTTATGAAAATACATCATGATGGATGAACTAAGTGAGAACCAGCTAGATGATGCCTTAGGTAACTGTTAATGGATTTTATCATTATTTCATGATCAACTATATTGTAACAAAATTGTTAAAACTGAATCTTTACATGAATCTTTAATTACATTATAAGAAATCACCATAATACTTATAAAACATTTTTTCTTTGCTAGACATTATGCTACACATTACCCCATGTATTCTTGCTTTAAAAATAAAACACAAAATAATTATGGGTAGAGAGCTAATATTTTAAGAGTAAAAGGTACCTAGCTTAGCATTTTTGTATGTATTCAAAACTTTGCTATCCACTCTTCTTTGAAGGAAAGGAGCAGACAGGAATGAATGTAAGTAAGCAAGCAGGTAGGAAGACAAAAGAGGAAGAAGTATTCTTATTTTGTTTTTATTTCATTGTTTACATCGACTGTTTCTCCCCCAGACCCAGGACTCAACCCAGAGGTATGTGACCTGCACTCCTTTGGAGATGACTGACCTAAATGCTGCTCTCCCTGCCACTTAATATCCATGTTTAATAAAAATTTCATTCTTTTTCTAGACTATGTCAAAGTGAATTGTGGCAACTCCATGAATTTGATGCCATTTACTCCTTTTTAAGTTCTATAAACACTGAAGCTAAAATTCAGAGGAACAAAAACAATTTTCCTCCTTCTGTAGGGGAGGTATTGTTGCAATTTGACTCCTGCTCTACTCAACCCAAAGCTCTATCCTTGTGTTTCCTGACAGCAAGTTCAACCTTTGTTTGACTCGGTGGCACAGTGGAAGTCTTACTCATAGCTTCCAATGTGCACCACCATTTATGAACTTGTTATAGAGGAATAATTGGTTTTGAAATATTCCCTGGAAAACTCTGACTCCCTCATCAAGTTCTTATAATTAAGGTCCTTAACAATGCCATTTCATTAGAACTAAATAATAATATAGACATACATTGAATTTTTTTAAGTGTCCATTCACGTTGGTCTTAGCTTCATCAATGTCTATAAATCAAATAGCTTAGGGAACTGGGCAATTCAGATCATGTGCAAGATTTTTGTTTTTCCTTCTTGCCTGGCCACATGGTAGGCAGTGAGGGACATGCAAAAATAGTGTAGAATCGGCACCACATGCCTTCTGACTAGCAGGCATGCAGGATGGGCTCATAATCCTTCTCATGATTCCAGGTAGTGCTGGAGAATAAAGTGAACCCTAGATGATGAGCACTTGGGAGTGGACTCCACAGACAAGATCTGGAGCTGAGAGAAGAGAATGTGGGGTACTAGCAAACATTTGGAGGGTTTAGACAGATGCCAGGGAAGAAAAAGTCATTTTAATTATGAATTAAGATTCTTATCTTCTCCTTATACCATTTCCCTTCACAAAATTTTCTCTCTTCAGGAGCTATTCACCATGTTGCTGAACCTAAACAAATGTGTCAATGGATTTGAACACCCACTTCTGACTCTGGTACAGTTTCACCACTATGCCATTTCCAGTCTTTGGTAGCTGTGATCCCTTTAGCATGACATAGACATGAGGTGGCCTTGCTTCTCTCCTACTTCCCATTCAGATTCACATTTCCCTGTGTGCGCTCATGATCACTTCCCAAACCCCTTTTCCCTATTGCTAAACAAACTCACTTCACAAAGCTTCCAGAATTTCTAATTTTATCACAGTCCTCTGTTTCAAAGGCATCTCTTTTCTACCCAGATAACCACATTGCCTCCTAATTCTTTCTCTGTAATCACCTGCCCACCCTTGCCTGCTTCTCATCCATCCCCATCTCATCCCTTCATTCTTTGTCTTAGTCTCTAAAACCTTGAGGTCACTCTGCTTACCACAGCTTGCCACTTCTTTTCCTTCCACTGACATCACATTTCTCAAATTGCTTTTTTTTCCCTCAAAGTGGTGTGACTAATTCTCTACCTGTTTGCCCCACCTAAATGTGCCAACCTATAGCTCCTTTTTAGGTACCTCATTATTGACTGCACTAACTCTTCTTCCTTCTCCCCCTCCTCCTGACTCAGGGGGAAGTGCACCCACCCCAGGGACCCAGGTGCTCCCTCTTTCACTATTCTATTTCCTCCCAGCCCAGTGGGGACTCTATTTTAAATGCTTTTTCTTGACCTGTGAGTGGGCGCATTCTGCTTCCTCAGCAGTTTCCCATAACTGAATCTAAAAGGAGGGATTTGACAGTCTTTTTCTCTCAAAAAGACTGTTTCTTCAAGTGAATGTACACACACTTCCCAGCAAGCTCACTTCAAGCATTTCTCTTCAGAATAAAAGTTGTTTTAACTTACCAGATGTTCCAGTCAATTAGAATCAAAGAGGCATGAAAAGTGAATATCAGCATAACTGCATTACCACAGGTAATTCCCTCATGAACTCTGAAAGAAGACACACAGTCAGTCCTGTGCAGGGACAGCAGGAGACTGCATTCCAGAGGTCTTTGCTGCTCTGTGGGATTGAACACCTTTAATCCAGGATTCAAAAAGTCACCTGGCATGTAGGGAAGAATTCTTGTGTGAACCTAAGAAACCATCTTTCTGGGGTCTCTAGACCTCCAGAGTTTCCCTCTCTATCTCCACTAACACAGGTTTCAACTGGTATCACCATTTGTCACTATGTTCCTGGTGGTTCTCCTTAAAAACTGTTAGAATTCATAATTCTGTCTCTAGTCCAGTAGAATGCAGCTCAATGAAAAGTTTCTCTACCATAGAGATCAACAAAACTCAGGCTCTAAAGTTCTAATTTCTCCAAAAAATATCCCTGCACTCTAATAATACTGATTCTTTTTTCAAAGACTAATAGATAGCAGGTTAATTGCCCTTTAAAAAATCTTTGCAAGTATATGGTCATTGAATGTCTTTATATTTCATGAGGAATGTTTACATATGACTTATACATGTGTGCCTAGTCCAGATAAATGCAGGTTAAATAGACCTTTCAGTGTAACATTTCTTCCTATGAAAAAATAAAAAGAAACTAAATAAAGATGAACTATTAATTCCCCAGTGCTAAGTGGGGACTAAGTTTTCTACATTCACCTTAGGCCTGTTCACTTTATAGGTAATCTTATTGGTGATGACTTGATGACCTATCCTGGGCATTTTCAACTACACACTCACCCAAGGGGGTCGACCAGAAGGCGTTCTAACAATCACTGTGTAGAGAGGCAGTATTTAAACAAAACTGACTTGAGAATGCACACACACACAGATATACCAATACACATACACACATAATATGGCTACGAAGCACAATATTATGCTGTATTTTCTCTCATTCTGCAAATATGCTGATCAGGAAAACAGACAAAATTTTCAACGACATCTATCAATATTGGAATTATACTATGTACCATGTTTCATGATCTCAAGTATTGTTACTGTAATGCTATATGTCAAGAATGCTGTAACTCATTGGTCAGCCCATCGTTTTCAGAAGACTTTGTTCTGAAATTCTTGGATAATTTCATACATGTATATAAATATGTGTGTATACATGCACATAGACACATGCTTATACATACATGTACCTTGAGAGGATAAAGATTTCATCAGTGAATTTCAGCAAAAAAATCCTATAAGAGATACGTTTACTCATAAATGACCTTCAAGTTCCTCAAATTTAGAGAAATATGAAGACATTTAATGGCAATACACTTGCAAAGAAGACATGAAAAATGCATTTAGGGTGTTATCTATTTGTCTTTGGAAAAGTCGACCTCATTATGGTGATAACCATGTCTAGGAAATATTTGAGCTGACTTTTGTGGATCTTCAAGGCAGAGAAACTTCCCATTGAGCCAGAGTTCTCTCCTGAACCAGAGACAGAATTGCCAGTTCTATTGGATTTTTAAGGAATATCACTCTGTGTGGTCTATAAGCTCTTAGAAGACAGCAATTGTCTTATTCATCCCACAACCTTAAAGAATGTCAAGTATTTAGTAGACACTCCATAAATTCTTGAATGAATAAACAGAAAGCAAAATGTGTTATCAGTGCATGGTACAATCAGCTCCTGTGTCCAGTGGAGGCCATATTCATCTCAGGTCCAGAAATTAGACTTTACTAACAGAGATTAACTACAAATCTTAAAAAAATCTAGTGGACATGTGCAAGTAATCTGGGAAAACTGTCAGTGTGCAGGATGTTTTATATTCTAGAAAGGTCTAGAGCAGTAAGAAGATGATGGTATACTTCATGTAAGGGTAGTCCAGCTTTGCCACATAATCTGTGTCTCTCTCAACTGAACCAATTAGGAGAATTTATAAGGAAGAAGGAAGCAGAATTTAACTAAGAAGTAAAACTGCTCTTCAGAGTCCCCAACAATGGAATAATCCACGTTGCGAGGGAGGAAAGCTCACTGAAATTGTTCAAACAAACATCGTATAAAAACTTGTCCAGGGAATTGTGAAGACTGCTCCTTTATCCACGGCAAATAGACTCCCTGCAACCACGGAGAAAGCTCAGATACAGTATATTATGCAGAGATTTTGTTCACCATTCGATAACCATACTGAGGTGGTGGGTGGTGGTCTGAGGGAGTGATTCTGTGCCAGAAATCCACGGAGGCACGCTAGTTCTTTTGACTTCATGGAGGCATGAGGAGTCTGTGCTGTGGCAAAAATCACTGCTCCTTTTATTTTCAAAGGTAGAGTTGATGCTCTGGTTATGAAGTCTATGACAAGTTACAGACTTATAATCACTCTAGTAATTGCCACTCTGTAATAGTGATTACTTCTTCAGGGTTTGAAGAGGAAATTTTGTCAATGATTTCACTTGTTTAAGATCTTTGTTTCTTCTACCCAGCCCCTCAAGTTAGCATGCCACTGGTTAATAGATTACTAAGTTAATAGTGTCTTTATTTCTGTGAAGTTTTCTTTCAAATTTAGTCCAGTGAACATGTAATTCAAAAATCCACCTTTTGAGAATGGATTGAAAGGAGAAATAAGTGTAGAAAATCCATAGTGCCACCATCAAGGTTTTAATGAAATTTCTCATTCAAACTGGGAAAAGAAAAGTACAGGCAATCCTTAGAATTTCTCTAGTTACATATAAGAACAATTTTTTTTGGTCATCACCTATTCAGTTTTCTGTTTCTATATTTGTACACTTTCTTGGCTTCATCTTTGTTGTATACATGCCCTGTGGTGGTGTTCTGGCGACTTGATTAACTTTAGCCATCGGGATTGGAGATGGATGAACCAATTCAGATAGCTTTTAAAGTTTATAAGGAGATCCCTCCTTAATTTGATGATTAGAAAGTATATAATATATGCTTTTGATGCTGGTCTGTGGTCTCATAAAGTCTTAATAATTAGAATATGTTTAAGAGAAGTATATGAAAAATATTGAAGTCAAATTTCATGTATTTTGATTATTTTTCCCCTCTTGGCAAAAAAATTCAACCAAATGAAAAAGTAATTTTCTAGCAAGTAATAAAGTCCATTGTGGATTTTTGAAGAAACTTATTCCGACAGCTTTCTCTGAGATAAAATACTTTACTTGAAACAACATAATGATGGAGAATTTGTTGGAACTTCAGAATTAGAGATATAAATTAGAGGTTTGAGACCTTAGGTGACTGCATAAAAATATCCCAATCTTGTCTCTTGATATGGTTAAGAAATTAAAATCTATTCACTTATTTCCAAATCTCAGTTTTCACATTTTTCTTCTGAGCAATACATCTCTTACGTGGGTTCTTGTGGAGATTAATCAAGATGACTTATATGGAACGTTTCACATGGTTCCCGGCAAAAGGCAAGGATTTAAGAACATGCTACTCTTCCTATCACAAATCCTAGAAAATTGCTTGATAAGTTTATTGAAATGCATGTTTGTCATCAAGAGGTCATTGCTAAACAGCATAAGCATTATTATTGTATAACATTTTCCAAAACATTTCCCACTGCCACAAAAGAAAATATAATTTCCTTTTATTGCTGATATATAGAAAAATAATGTTGATTTTATCTATATTTTGCAACTATCTTCCTGGATTCTCCCATTACCATTTCTATCGTTTTCAAATGAAATTTTCCCTCATATTTTAATTTATCTGAAATCAAAACATGTTTTAGAATTAATGTCAGGAAGAATGTGTTTTCTACAACTGTCATCAGGGGTGACAGGTTCTGACAGAGCTGCCATTGCTCATAGACTGCTTGCATCTGGGCGCAGAACACCTCAGTTCTCTGGCCATCATATGTACAATCTGGATCAGTAACACTGGATGAGTGGAAATTTAAATAAATTTAAATGTAAATAAAAATTTTCAGTTGTCCACAAAATGATGACCCTAGTTACAAATATTGAAACAAAAATTCAATGTATGCAATGTACACACAATGATTTAATATAATATGAATCTTTAGATGTTTTCAGTAAATCTTAATTTTTTTTTAATTCAAATGGCTATTGTAACAGATTCATGTATCATGAGCATTTATCACTACATACTAAATATCTGCCTAAAGTTTCCAAATAGCTTCCTAGTAAAATTTATGACTCTTATCTTTAATAAGTCAGTTAAGAAAGAAATAAAGTTACAGTTTTGCCCAAACTGAAGGTATAAACAAATTCCAATCTTTTCTGCAATCCTAAAATAAAACTGTCAAGCCTAAAAACCACAAATTCATGTTATCAAAAGCAAAGAGTTCCCATGAAGACAAGTATAAACTGTCAAGAGCCAAGCATCATTCAGAAGAATTTCTAGACAATGAGATGAAGATAACCTAAATTCAAATACTGAGTATATCTTGCAGAGAAAGACACTATATAATTGTATATATCTTAAAAGAAAATTATTACCTCCTAGAAAAAAAGGTGCAAGATGATTTTAGTATTTTTCTGTACATTGTTATCAAAGTGATTTTATTCAGACTGATAACATTTTAAAATCAAAGAGCTAAAGTAGTTTTAAAAGTTTTTCTTTTTTTTTTTACTCTCTTCCTTTCTGCAATCACATCATCAGCAGTGAGGGGTATCTCTACCTAGAGCTAAAAGCGTGAATCTGAATTCAAACATTTGAATCCTCTTTCCAATATTCATTATGTGACCATAGCAATTTATGTGCTGTTTTACTGAAGATCTTATGCCTGTTTGCTAGTGTTGATAATTCCTGCATCCTGCATCCTGCATTACTGGAAAGCAAAAGGAGGAAATTTATGCAATGAATTGACCATATAGTGTTTGCTCAGTAATTACTGATGACTTTAAGTAGTTTTATCCACTCTTCAGAACTTTTACTATTTCAGGAAACAGAAGCTGACTATCATCTATCAAAATATTACAAAACTATCATACAGGAATCTAATACAAAAACAGATATTTTCCATAGAAGAAGGTGTTGGGGACTAGTGATGTCTTCTGCTTTTTATCTACCTTTCCCTGTTCACACCTCTCTCTTCTAGGTTTTCTGCCTTCCTTGTCTCTCCCAAATTTTAGTGAACAAAAGCATCTCATTTTCTTGAGGAATAAATGTGATTGGCCCAAACATTTTTTTTAATCTAGCCATGTAAGTTAGATGCTGCTAGAGGGTTTCTCTTGAAGCAGATGACCAAAACACCTGATCTATAAAATATAGGGTCCTGGATCTGTCTCAATATATCAGTGAGTCAAATATCTTATGAAAGAGGTATTTGGAAGAATGGTACTAAATACATTTATAAAATCTTTTTTCTTATATTTATTTTTAATTTTTCTTCTCTTATTACATTTGCTACAACTCCAAAGTAATGTTCAATAATGGCAGAAAATTAGTGCTCTTGAGAGACATTTTCTCTAAGTCATGAATAGACAGAAAATATTACTTCACAACAAAATGTTTGTTTTGTTTCAGGAATATTTAGATGTTAGATTTATTATCTTACTCTCTGGTGCAGTTGTATAAATGCAATAATATGTTGTTCCCTGATTCTTTCCTGTGTATTCCACCTGATGAACATCCCATTTTTATTAATTGATTATTTTATCAGGGGCATGGATATGATGCTTTAGGCTTTTAGTTTTGTAATTTCGTTTTTAATTGACAAATGTTGCATCTTTCGAAGTTAAATCTTTCTATTTAGATTTGTGAGAAACTAAAGTAAATGTTAGAGGCAATGAATCTCATTCTTCATATGTATGTTTGAGGGAAGGGATTATTTGGATAAAGTGAACAATTAGAATAAAATCTCTTACCAGTATTTCTAAACAGAATATTATTTTTGCGCATCATACGTCTTCTGACAAAGAATCACTGTACTAATTAGGAAGAATACGGGAGATATTGGGATTTGCATATGTACCAGCTCCCTTCCTCATCTTACATACCTTCTGATATGCTCTTCAGAGGTAATGTGCTGTTTTAATAACTTCTGTATAAAGGAAAATAGAAGGCAGCATTTTTCCCCAGATTCATACACACACACACACACACACACACACACACACACACACACACACACACGATATTGTACTCCTGGATGCAAGTTAAATAATAGTTTCCTCCCTACAAAATACGGTATTTAAATACTCAACGTGTATGTATTCCAGTAAAGTAGAATGAGTATACCCATGCACTGTGTTTGAAACTATACTACCTTCATACTCAAAGATAAAATATATGGAATTCTAGACAATTTAGAATGGAAATATGATGAGTATGACTATTCTCTAATTCTGCTACGTTGATGTACTATCACAAGTGAAGGATAAGAGGATTAATTCCATACACTTATCACCATCCTACTGTCATTCCAGGGTGTCATGAGAAAGCTAACAACCTGGTCTCATCAACCCAGCTTGGATAGTAGTCAAAGTGAACTAACCCAAGCCTTGTCCCAGGCTCTCCATTATACACATTTACAACTTTCAACAAGAGCTTTACACTTGTCAGCCTCCAGCACTGCAAATTGAGGCAACCCAATCCCCTACTTTCTCCAGCATGTTAAATTCTCCTACCAAGATCCTATATAGTCCAAGAGACACAACTTTTGCTTCTGTGGTCTTTCTTCATATTGTTTGTGAGATTCAAAGCTGAGCAACACACCCAAGTAGACACAACTTTTTTTGTCTTTCTTCTCTCCATTTAATGCCTTTAGGTTTCTCATACAGAGTCACTGGCAAACCTAAGCTCCTTACTAATGGAGAAACCCCATTCATTCCCTGTACCTCAAAAAGACTCTTGTTACCAAGAAAATCAAGTAAAAATCGATTGACCCAAATAATCACATCACTCTTTTTTTAGTGTTTGCTATAAATATTTTATGTTATGATTTTCATGGACTTATATCTAGACTATGAAACTGAAATAGCTTTCTGGTTTAAGGGAAGAAAGCACGACAAATATTCTTCAAAGTCACACCACTGTGCTAATCTTCGGTTGACTTTCATCAGTATTTTTGAACTAAAGTTTAAAAGAAATTGCATTTGTCTGAATTTTTCAAATTAGGTTATCATGTCTCTTTATGACCGTCAGTTTCTGTCATGTAATAAGATTACATGGGCTTTATCAGAAATGACACATTGGATGATTTATATGATGTGTCAGATAGTAAGATATAAAGACTAATAATTTCCTGTAATTACTTTTAAAAGAATTTTAAAAATGATTTTCGGTGAATAGTATGGAACTTTCTATTTAAAATAATATGTAAATATCATTCCAAGATATTACGAGAATAAAATAATAAAAGGTTCAGAATGCTGATGAGTTTCTTAACAGATTAAAATATTAAAGAGCGCACATTGTTTATGGTGTCCTCTTACGGTGTGATTTTAGTAGATGCTACTTTGGAATTACTCCCTCCTCCACCAGCAGACATTTTGCTGTGACTTTCATTGTCTTACTAATATCATTGTTCACTCCAGTCCCTGAATCATTGATGTACTTTGCCTTTAATTCACTTCTCTGTTCATCAACTTTCCAAATCTTTCATCTTTCACAGTCTAGGATAAAAAATGTTATTTCCAGGAGATCAATTTTTTTTAAATAATCATTTCCATTGATTCTATCTTGTTATCAAATGCCTAGCCCTGGGGACCCATGCAGTCTGTTTCTAGGTCTCTGAGTCATGAGGACCACCCTGTCCCCACATCCCCATGTACTAAAGGGTTTCATGGGCAGTTACTGTTTCCCACTGGTGTATGGAGAGACCGTCTCTGGTCTGTTTTGCAGCCTGGTTTAGGGGTGTTTTTTTGTTTTTGTTTTTCGTTTTATATCTTCTCAGTTGTTCTGCCATTGACCTGGTATCTTATTTCATTTTATAGTTTATTTCTCCACAGATCTGACACATCTGTGCAGCAAGAGGAAAAATATAGCAGGGCTTCTGAATATCCCAGACGCATTGGCCTAGGTTTAAATCTCAGCTCATCAGTCTCTTTTCTGAGTCATTGTGAATAAGCTACTTCATCCACCTGAGAATGAGTTTCTTAATCTGTAAAATGGCACCCATAGGATGAGCCTCACAGACAAGTACAAGGTGACAAACACCCAGTATTTTCTAGGTCCCTCCTAAAATGCCATTCTCTTGCACTTGCACATTTCCTGATGTGTTTGGTAATCAAAAATGCCATTGATTAAAATAGTGGCAGGGGTATCATTTTTATTTCCATTCTTGACTGTTATTCAGATTTCTCCCCTGGCTACAATGTCCCCCAGGGAAGCTAGTTTAACAATTTTCCCAGAGTAACTGGCTGCCTAGACCCTTTGCCAACAGTTGACTTTCCTGTTCAGCTTTTACTTCATTATTGCTGCCTAGGCATCCACCTTTGCCCCTTTGAGATGATAGTCTTGGTGGTTAGCCTACTTTTCTTGCTCAGTACTCCATTGATGGTCATTGCTCATTGACTAGAGTGATAAACAGATGTTTCCGAAAAAAAAAAAAAAACTACTCCCTGTTGATCTAAATGATGTTTAAGAGGAAAATCAAATTGTTGAATTGATGTTCATGTTGTATTCTTAAGTCTGAGTTTCTTGAGTTCAGGGCTTGGTCTTTTGCATCACTGTGTCTCTAGGTCTCAAAGTGTCAGGAGTTACTCATGCCGTTAATGATAACTGAAGGAGTGATTTTTTGGAGATTGAGAGTAATTGTTCATCCTCTGGATGCATAATATGTATCAACGGACTGTCAGAAAGTGCCCTGCCCTCAAATGGGCATGTCTTAGAAGTAGTGTCTAGTAGGTGAGGGGTCTATTTGTTCAGTATCTGTAAATTACACTCCTTGGGCTCTTTGTGGGCCTAATCCTCTACATGTGTGAAAGTGAATGTGTCATACAAGGTAGTCTTTTCTAAGTTGGTTTCAAAACCAGAAAATTCTTAGAAAGCAAGGTTGATTTCTATCTATTTCTTGTCTCCTCAACCCATATGCTGAAAGTTTTATAATGCTCACCAAGTAATTGATATGTGCAGCAAAAAAGAAGCTGTTACTTCACCACCAAGTTGAACAACATATTTAAAGGATCATGTATTTTTGGCTAAATTAAAGGTTGAGCCATTCTGGGACATGAGTTGACACAAAACTTGGAACTGTCCCATTTAAATATTCAAGTACACACAGAAATTCTTACTTATGATGAAAAGGTAATTAAAACTGTTTCTTAGGAGAAAGAGAACTTCTTCTTTTAAAAAGAGTAATTTCTACATCTTATTAAATAAATAACTCTTTTTAGTAATTAACCATTTTGTTTGTCCTAACTCACTAAAACACCAGAGGTGTTGATCTCCAGTATTGACTTAATTGGATTGAGATGAGCTTTGTAAATGCATTGCTATGCTGACCATGGGCATTTGTACACACAAGAAAGAGCTAGGGTAGGCCTGATAGGGTCATTGGTGAGAGATCACTCCTCACCCACAGCTGACATCCTTCCTCCAGGACATTATAGGATGCTTTCCTCGGCTTCAAGAATGGGTAAGTACACTCATCCTCAAAGCATTCTTGCTCAGAGACTGCTGCACCTAATGCACAAGAAATGTTTATTTTACTTATTTAGTTTGTGAGATTCTTATTAACTGCTTTAGAAAAGTAGATATTTATTCATTGATAAAATCCAAAAACTCCATTTGCTAAATTTCTATTCTTTAATGAAATGTGTCTATATGGTTCTTAAAGTGTATTTATAAAGTTAGAAATATATTCAGTTCTGCTTTCTTGGAAATGGAGGGCCACATTACTTCTTGTTCATCAAATATAAGTAAGGCTGTTAATAACACAGAGATAGTAACTAAGGTTCTAACCCAGGAGTTTCCTGTAGAGAAAATTGTGATTCAACCTTTTGAGTTTCCCTTAGAATGAATTACCTGACTTTTCAAATATTATGCAACATTTTTCTTTTTATTTTGGATAACAAGATATAAGTTAATATTATTAAAATGTTTACCCAAAGAAGGCAATTGAAGTGTAAGAATATTAATTGTAAGAGGACAGTGAAAAGTGACATAGACTCCAAATGGGAACTAGCCTTTTCTAAATATCACATAAGGATAATTCCAACTCCCTCCATCTGGCATATGAATTTGCTTGTGAATTACACAGGAGCCAAAAGAGTGAAAAATTTTAAGCAATTTTAAGTAAAGGAGACTCCGTTTTAACCTATATTTAATGTATTGATGTATATTTGGAGATGATTTCCTTTTTTCCTTATCCTTTCGATGGAGCCCAGAGAGATATGCAACAGGCAAACTGTGTTAGGATACAAAAATGTATTTTATGAATTAGACAGTTCAATTTCTTAAATCTCTGTAGAGAAATGCAACTAAGTTCATATTTCAGTTATCTCCTTCTTTCTATATTAGTGTATCAGCAATAGGGCAACACAACTATATTTCCCAGATATGAACTGAAGATGTCATACTATTTGATAATTACTATTTTCAGCAAATAATATTTATAAATTTCATCAATTAATTTTTACTTATTAGTCACCATTTTGCTCTAGTAAATATAATAGTAAAGCAACTTTATCTTTTAATAGAGCTAAGGTTTGATTTGAAAATATAGGAGTGGTACCCTAAACATATAAAATTATAAGGAATATTTGGATCATGGAAAAGAGAGGTCAATACCGATCTTTTGCCACAGCAAAGGAAAAATTCTACTTTATGCAGAAGTAGAATTACAGTTAGACCTGAAAGACAGGGACTAATGTTATAGAGTTGACAAGCAGGGTGGTGAACTTAGTAATATGTAAATTACATATTCTTTCCTAAAGTTTTGACTCATCAGGAACTAAACAATCATTTTTATTCACTTAATTGTTAAATGAACAGAGTTGATTTACTGTGAAAATGTCCTTTCATTTGGATAAATTTCAGATATCGGATGATTTAAGACTTTACTGGTGAGAAAACAATGAAAAAGCAATTCATTTTCATAAATCTCAAAAGGTAGTATTGAATGATACCTTGAAACTGTTTTTCTAGCTGGGGGAAATGGTTAGGGTTTTGAAATATGACAGTCTGGGCAGGATTCAGTAGTCAGACTGACACTCCATCCATGTTGATTGTTTGATGAGGTTTCAATTTGCAGCTTCTCCGTGATGACAATTTCACTCATCTAGAGCACAACTGGGAACTGTGTGATCCACGGGGCTCTCACATCTAGTATGTCCTCGGGGCCGAGAAACTGCTTTGCTTGGAACAGCTGTGAGCTCGACAACGAAGAATTCTGACACTCTGGGACAATGTCTTGTTTCCTTTAACATTTTGTATTCTGGCAGGGTTTAACTGCTCTGTCTGGGGGCTGAGGAAATGTCTTGACAGAAAACAAAATGGCAGATTTCATGTAACTCTTAACTACTCTGTGTTTGGTAAAAGAGAAACAGTCACTCTGTTAGCATAGAGCCCTGAGAAATATTAAATTAAGCAACATTTCATTAGCGCTGCTGGAAAAACATGCAAAAACTGCAAATGTTTCCTCTGGTATAAAATCTCTGCTGCACTTGGAGACTCTAACAGATAATTATTCAGGACCCATTTTTGTTTTTTTATCAATTATTGAGATGTTAGTAAGAGTTAACTTGACTGATTAACACTTTCACACCTATCAGGAAAGAAGTCTAGCTTCACAGTTAAGAGCATTGGTTTTGAAAATTTAGGCGTAGTTTAAATCCACTCTTCCAGGTGTCGGATGTGTAACCCAGATAATCACTGACATTCTCTGACTTCTCTTCCTCATCTGGAAAATGGGATAATAATTGCACCTGCTTTAGAAGGTTGTTTTGCCATTTGTGTGTAATAACTGTGTTTAATCCCAGAAGAAGGCCTTTGTGTAGCCAATTATTTGTTAGTCTCCAACCTGTTAGAACAGGATGCAGGTGTGTTTATTTTTAAACATAAGAGCTCTTTCCCTTCCTTTCTCACTCTTTTTCTAGAAAAAATGTCTAATGGGAAGCACATTTGTTATTGTTTCTAATGAGAGGACATGGGCTCAATGGGGGATGCAGGCAGTGGTGGGAACATAACGATGCTGTCCCTATTCTTATTTACATGTCATCTTCTATCATGGGTCTCGGTGATGGAATTTGACTTCAGCTTATTAGTAAGTGCAGAATACAGGTTACTTCCTTTGATTTTGAGAGTCTTTGCTCAGCTGGGCGATGAATGTAGAGTTTTTTCCTAACTTCAATCTGATTTAGGTTATGAGTGAATGCATTGAAATAAGATCTAATTATGTCCCCTGCTCCTGATTTCATCAGCATGTATTTCAACATTATTGCAAAGACAGGCTTTTTAAATTCATCCATTGAGGAAACACAATTTTCACTTACGTAAGTTTCATGTTCATATATAATGGATCTGATTTTTATTTAGTGCTGATATGTCTGGAATGTACTGACTGACTAGCATCTTTACAAAGAAGCCAAAGTTTGAAAGGTGTTGACCAAAAACAAAAAAAAAAAGAAAGAAAGAAAGAAAAAGTCAAAACTGTACCTCCTGGACATAGTTCATACTAAATCAGCTACATATATCATCTTTCTCTTATAAACAGATATCATATGGTTAGTATTTAAAAGTTAACTGAATTATAATCTAGTTTAAGTAAATAAAATGCATTAACACAGCAGTTAAGATTGAATTTCAAGATACTAAAATCCTTTTATGTTTGTTTGATTCAGGTTCGGCTGCTGTAATAGATACCAGAGACCAGTAGCTTAAACTTCAGACTATTTCTCATGGTTCTGGAGGTTGGAGTTCAAGGTCAAAGGGCTGACAGACTGGGTGTCTGGGGAGACTCCTTCCTGGTCTGTGGACAGATCTTCTTGCTGTAACTTCACATGGAGAAGGCAGGGAGCTCCTGAGGTCTCTTCATAAGATCACTGACCCTTTCATGCGGGTCTATCTTTTTGACCTTCCAAGGACCCCACTTCTATCACATTGCGGGGCAGGGTTTCAATATATGAAATTGGGTACACAAACATTCATCCTGTAACAACTCTCTACTGTAGTCTTTTTGTATTTGTTTTCAATAAAGTTAGAACCTTATTCTTTGATGACTGGTACTCAACATTCCTCAGTTTATTGCTTATTTGTTATATGTGCCATATTATATATGTGGATTGACTCACTCCAAATTCATCGTTGACATGTAAGAACAGAATTCCATTCAATAGCAACCCTGATGTGCCTGTCTTATGTCAAAGAGTCACAGACTTCCAAATTTGCTTTCATAATTTGAAAATTTTTAAACACAATTTACTTCTTATGAATATTATCTATTTAGATATAGCTATGTTAAAAATATATATGCTCCATGCATTTTTCTTTTTAACTATTTAAGAGTTCAAGACTCAAAATAAAATGTTAAATATAGCTTTCTCTTAATGGGGCTTAAAACAGATTTTAAGTATTTTGATAGATTTTTTTTAAAAGTCATTGTTAGGAACACTCTGATGGTCTAGCAGATAAGTCTGCTGCCTCTGGTTGATGCAGTCCACTTAGATCCCAAGACCCGGGTTCACAACTCAGGGCCAAAGGGAAAACCAAAGCGAACAACTAAATATAATAAATAAATACGTCTTCCTGCTCTCCCTTCTTGCATCTTTCAATTTCTTTTATTTTTTATACAATATGATGTGTAATCTTTTTCTCTATTTATCCATGCTTTAAATTGCTAAAATTCATCACTTTTCATTCAAAAGTAATTCTAACATAACTACTTTAATTTCAAACAACTTTTCTAGTTTTCCACTTTCAATCTATTATTAAGTAAAATTAAAAGTAAAATAACAGACAATAGCATCTTCCTTACAGGGCTGTCTTAAGAATTGTATAAAATATTTGCACATAGTACCATAACAGACCTTTGTTTAACTAATTGTTGGCCTGAAACAAGAACAGACTGGTACTGTAAAATTTGTTACATTTAAAAATAATTTGTTATCCTCGAGTCATCTTTTTTCTTATTTTTATCTGTCATTTTATAACGATAAAGACAAGAGGAAAATTTGCTACTGAGTTAAAAAGTAATATATTTCTAGTGGAAATAAATCACAGATGGCAGATAGTAGATTTCTCTGAGTAACTTTCATGGGATTCATTTCAGAAGGAGAGAAAAATGAAGTTATTGAGTAAAATGTGGGAATTAAATTTGCTTAATTATTAAGAAAAATTAGCACACTGAAATCAAAAAAATCTGAGTGAAATCTGCTTTCATTAAAATATCGAAGGGATTATTTTGTTTAAACCATATGTTTTGCTAATGAGACAGGCAAGGTAATAATGAGACAACAAATTAAGAAATAAAAATGTAAAAATCATAGTAAAACAAAATTTAAAGTGACCAGCAGTTAAAAAAACGCACTGAAGTTATTATTCTCGTTACTGTTGGTGGTGCTGTAAATTGATATAACCCCTTTGGGAAACTTTTGAATCAAGAGTTTTGACTCAGTAATCTTATTTCTGAGAATTGATCCAAAAAAATTTAAGTGAAGGCAAAATCTACCCGATTAGATCATTTCATCAAGTTTCTAAGTGTAAAAACAAAGGTGATAAATATACACAATTAGGAAATAGGTAAGGGGTAGAGCTGGTACTGAATGGAATATTATATTTTCATTAAAAGTACCGGAGGTCATTCAGTACAGAAAATGGTTGTCAGTTTGTGCCTTTCTCCCAGTTCAAAACAGCAGATGGAATATATATATATATATAATTATTTCCTCTCCTTCCTAAAAGCCCACTAAAATAAGAGTAAAAAGTGCAAAGAAGTTACAAAGACGTACATTCATAAAAGGTCTCACAGAAGGAAGTCAATCAGAAATAGTGATAAATTTTTAGAACATAGGAAGCATTTAGAATCACTTAAAAATTTATCAGAGGTAACCTATCTACAACTTTATAGGTAACAGTATAGAGACTCAGCAAGCCTCTCCCTTTTGAAGTGTACTTGAGAAACTTTAACCTTGAAGCATAAAAGTATGGAAAGTAAGTGGCAAGTGGCGCAGAGATCAAGATTATTAATTGTTACTTTGTCAATGGAAAAGTTGTGTAAGTCACTGGAGATAGATTTACACACAGCCTTTCTGAGTGTCACTTTCTCAACATTGTTACCACATTCATTGACCATGGAGGGAGTTAGCATTGCCACTTGTAAGTGATGATGTCCCAGAGTGAGGACCCTTTCTCTTGTGAAGCATGGAGATACCAGGGCACAGATTTCCTGCCTTGTTCCTACATGTACATCCATGACTGAAACTTTCCAAGTGAGCAGAAGTTACAGCCAACCTGCCTATTCAAGGGAAGAACTACATACAAATAGATGCCCATTATTGCAGAAGAAATTCTGAGCAGTCTTCTACAATTAGGCTGCATGTATGCAGACAACCAAAGGTCATCAAACATCATAAGAACACCAGTGGCAGTCCTCTCAAAATGCCAAAAGGAATAAATATTATGGTCAATAACCCAAATAATATACAAAATGAAGGGGCCAGAAGAAATTTAAAATAATCTGCATTATTATCTTCAGAAATATTCAAGAAGATTGCACTTTTGTAAGATAAGAACAAGTTAAACTAAAAGAGATTTTAAAAATTACAGAAGAATTTTGGATATTTTTATTTCAAATTAGTAGTTGGCATAGGTTCTTACGGAAATTTCTGCTTGTGGTTTTCTGTACAGGTTCATTGCGATTTTATGTACTCGGATTTTGAACAATGAGGGAGAAAAATGGGAAATATATTAAAAGAAAATTGAAGGACAACCAATGAACCAATAAGGATTTAGTTTATAAAAGTTGAAAACCCAGAAAATGAAGGGAAAATACTAACAAAATAGAGTAGAATTTGCTAGAACTGGACCTTTGCATTATGTTATCAATAGAAAGAGGACTGACATAAAGATCAATCTCTGGAACTTTTAGCACAACAAAAATTAAAAATAATATGCCTCCAAGTCTTCCCGAGAGAGTTTGCATTACTAACTAAAGAAGATTTACCCTACAGGGGTCTCTAGGTTCTCATTAGCAGAAGTAGGAGATTCTAGAATTCAGAGGACTCTTGCATCAGAGTTTGAAGGGTAAGTCACGCTTAGAATTCTGTCACCCATAGTCAATCAGTTGAGAAAGTAAGAAAGAATGTGTTGTATTTTGCCATGTATGATATGCAGTTTTTTTCCCAAATTTGTGAGGGAAAAACAAGGATGCTCATTATACATAGGTAATACTAATTCCATACACACATACACACACACACACATATGTGATGTATATGATTGGGTGTGTTTAGTTCTTTTATTTATGCTTATGAGCTAAAAGCGTAACTCTAGAAATCAATAATGATATCCATATGCAAAATATCATCCCAGAATATAATTGGTTCTGTTGAACTTAAGATGAACTTGCAACATAAGTCATTTTAGTCAAGGGCTCAATGAAACGAAACAAAAAGCATCATATTTTGTCCAAGGAGTAAGTGACTTTGATTTGATAAGATAAGTGATGCCAACTTTATCACCACAGGGTGAGCAGTGCAACCTTTTTCTTTGTACATTTCAGGAGGGAGCAAGCAGTCTAGTTGATATTTTTACAAAAATTACTAGACAATGTCACAACAGTTTTTGTACGCTGAAAACTTGAAATGAACAGTTATTAAATATACAAAAGAGCATGACGCCAGAGCTACCAAGAGACATTACGGACCTCCTCCCCCAGAGTCATCAGATTGTGGAGGCGACAGGAAGAAAGTCTTCTTCAGATGCCAACACAGAAGAGGGCAAAACAAAGGAAACCTCCAAAGTGGCCAGAGGTGGGACAGGAGGTAGAGTTTCGGTCAGAAATGTGGATGCACTATACATAGGAGTGCATTATACATGGCAAAACACAGTACTTCATCTAGGATGTAAAGGGAGGCACCATCTCGATAGCAACAATATCAAAATGAAGTCAAGGCAGAAGCAGACAACTAGTTGGTGGAACCAGGAAGGGAGTGCAGAATATGGAGTCTACATCCGCAGGCAGATGAAGTCAGGTAAATACCTGAAAACAAACCTTTCAGATATATCTGCATCCCTCTGAAAGAATCAACTGCAAAATCAACCCAGCAAAATATGAAAATCAAGAGTAAATGGGATTCAAAGAGCCATGAATCTAACTGAAGAATGAAAGGAAACTCACCATGCATGCATCAAATCACCCTGCCTCCAACTGTGCAGTAGACTTAGAAGCCAATTATAGGAAATCAAAGAGATCCAAAGAAATATTATGAAGTGGAATCCTTGAAATAAGTAGAAGAAAGGAGGCAGCAATAATACAAAGAAAGTGCTTAACTCCATAAGAAATCTCTTCTCAAATATTGAAAAATTTTAAATATTGAAAGATTAAAAATATATACAGACATACATACATATTTATTATTCTAGCAATTTTATTAATTTTACTGAAAGTGTTATTGACTGTCCTTATATGTTGATATGTTATATTTTTCTAATGTTTAAACACAATTTCAGAAATTTTATTTAATCAACTTTTACTTTCCTACTCAATTAGCCCTTACCCTGAAATAGGAATGAAAAAAGAAGTATTGACAAGTGAATTTCCAAGGGCTGGGATAAATACTATAGACAGAGTATTTTAATATATTCTGGCAGAGTTACAGAAGTAAAAAGATTAAACTTATTTTAAAGATGGCTTTAAATTAGCTTCCGGCTCTGTCTTAATTGGCAGTGCCCAGACTTCATTTCCTGCCACTATCTGGTGCCAAGATTTCCATTCTCCTTTTCTCCCACTCCCTCTCCATCCCTCCCTCCTGTCTCTTTCTTTCCATTTGCATTAAAAGTTGCTGCTAAACTCGATTTCCCATAACCTTAATGGCTATGAATCAAAAAGGAAGTAAATATTTGCATTAGTATGGGAACTTTGTCAAAAAAATACATGTAGAATCCAGCTGACACTCCATTTCCTGGCAGAGAGGACTCAGATCTCCAAGTGCCTGGAGTTTAAAATGCATGGAGTCAACACTTGCAGTATTTGAAAGGGATTGAATTTTGTCATGAGTCATATGTTTAAGGTCACTTGAGAAAAAAGGCTGCTAAAAATAGATTTAAGAACAATATCGTTCATCTTTTTAATATATGTCATTTTAGACAAAAACCTATTGGCTGTGTGAAAAGGACTCTGGATTTGTTAAGAATGGAATCCTATATGCATCATACTTTCCACATAGCCAGGGAAGCCTTGACTTACTCATATCAACAGCCATGTTAACATAGAATATTAATACTCCTGACAACTCCATTTTCCTTGGGCTACTGCTTGAAGATATTAATAGCAAAAATTCCACTTCATAAAAAATACCTTGCAATAGAACTATATCAAAGGATAAGGGCTAAGAGTGCATTACTCTGCAAATAAATGTATATTACTTATGATTAGAGACATAATAAACTGGAAGAGATAATAAATGGACATGATGAATATAAAGATGTCTTAAAGGCACTAATAACAACATTCCTGAGAACACACATGTGTTAAATTTTTTTGTATTTTATTTTTCACCTATAAAATTTCAGACAATCATTGCTCTGCTTCCCTCAATTCTTTACATTTATGTCACACCTCATGATCGCTTACATATTTCTCAAATGCATAACTATTTATGTATGCAAGTATATTAAAGTTGATATTGTTACATTTGAGTGTGAAAATGGCAATTACATTTTGTGTGTCTTCTTCAGACCTATGGGGCCTACAACCTACATTCACATTCCTAGCATGTCTTTGACTAAAACAGCAAATGCTTTCTACATGTTTTTTAGCAAATGCTTAGCATTGACAGGCTTGTTTCTTAAATTAATTCTAGAGATGCCTGAATGGCATACTTCTCCTGATATCTGCTTCCCTTTTGCTGCCCAAATGCAGATCAGGAGATTTGACTCACTCATGTCCAGCGACGGGTGGGTAGAGGCTAGACAGGTCTGGGAGCCCAGGGGTTCAGCTGCCCTCACAACTTAGGACCTTCACTTTTGGATTTAACATGTGTGAAAGAAGAATAAACTTCTCCCTTCTTCTAAACCTATTGTCACTGGACTTTGCTGATAAGCTGACTTTACCTTTTACACATGATCTATTCTAAGTCAAATCAAAGAAGCAACTTTTAAAATGGTATGCTTGGATATACTGTTGTATTTTGTCCCTTAAAAGACATGCCTCCATAAAACTTGCTTCCACAATTTACAAAGCAAAATCAAGGTTCCTACAGGATATAATAAACCCAATAGACAAGCCCTGTGTCTGAGGTATTCTAATGTAATTGGTGACCTCTGCGTAGAAAAATAAAAGAGACCAAATGACAAACCCTTGACTTTTCAGGAAGAAACTTTATTTTTCTTGTCAGACTCAACAATGCAGGCAAGGGGGTCGCTGCCAACACCTGGGGCCATTGAACTAATACCAGCTCTTTTGAGTCTGACTGAAACACAGTCAATACACCAGTGTTTGTAAACAGATCCTAAGAGTCACCAGATTTGGATGACTGGTTACTATTTACCATCTCTTTTCAGTTTGATAATAAAAACACAAAAGCAGCCTCACTGATGTGCCAAATATTGAGGTAGAGTTCTTTCCAACTTGTTCACTGACAGGTTTTCCTGAGTGACTTCTCAGTCCTTTCCACCTGTATTTCATAAGCAGCTACTATGTGGAAGGGTCTCCCATGAAGCATTAGCAGATGTGCCACATGGTTGTTTTGTTTAAAACAAGTTCATCAACATGCAGGACAACAGTCTCGTTTTTGAACGTTTCATAAAGCACATCAGCATAGAAAAGTCCTAACAAGAAGACATTTATTTAACATTTTCTATCAAAAGACCGTTTTTCAGTTTTAAGTTCACAATAAAATTGAGAGGAATGTCCACAGATTTTCTGGATACGCTCTGGCCCCACACATAAACAGCCTCTCCCACTATCCACATTCTCTACCAGAGGGTAAATATGGGACAACAGATGATCCTATACTGACATATCATCACCCAGAGTCCATGGTTGATATTAGGATCACCTTTGGTGTTGGACACTCTATGAGTTTGTACAAATATTTCATGACATGTATTTACCTTCCCTTATAGCATCATTCATAGTAATTGCACTGTGCTCCACCTATTCATTCCTTCACCTGCTCACCCTTGACAAACGCTAATCTTTTAGTGTCTCCATAGTTTTGCTATTTCTGGAATGTCATAGAATTAGAATTGCTTAGTATGTGTATAGCCCTTTCAGATTGACTTCAGTCTTAATAATATGCATTTAAGTTTTCTCCAAGTATTTTTATGACTTGATAGCTCATTTATTTCTAGCCCTGGAAAATATTCCATTGTCTGTGTCGACCACAGTTTATTTATCCATTCACTTACTGAAGGACATCTTGATTGCTTCCATAAACACCACTGTGCAATTTTTTGTGGACGTAAGTTTTCAACTCCTTTGGGTAAATAGCAAAGAGTGTGATTACTGGATCGTATGATAAGTGTGTGTTTAGTTTTGTAAGAAAACAACAAACTGTCTTCCGAAGTGGTAGTAGCATTTTTCATTTCCATCGGCAAGCGAGAATTCCTTTTGCTCTATATCTTTCCCAGCATTTGGGTTTGCAGAGTATTCTGGATTGTGGCCATTCTAACGGATACATCGTGGAATCTCGTTTTGTTCAGTTTTATTAAAACTCAGCATTTCACAGTACCTTTTGATTCTGATACCTTCCCCATCCTCTAGTTCCAGTCCATTCACCCAAGATGCACTACCAGCAACTTGAAGGGCATAGTGTGGATGAATCCACTGTTTCAGATCACAATATTCTCTTCAAAAGGAGGATTAAATAGTCACAAATCAATTAGACTGTTGTCAATAAAGGCAGATTTGTTTTCATAGCTGAAAAGCCTTTCCTAAAGTGACCTACCAGAGAAGCAAAATTCTCTCCATGCTTAATAAGGGAAAATGATTTGATTAGGTATTTTCACCACTTTGGTGAATTTTTTGTGTTAACCATTAATCATAGAACTTTTTTCCACAAAGGAAAGATGACATAAGTGGGCACATTTTCAAACTTGTGAATTAATAGACAATTATAACAAGCTAATAAGGAAAAAGTCAGATTAGAAATCAGAATGTAAATAATGTAGAATCTGAATACTACACTTAAAATATCTATCTTGGCACTTTAACTTCAACACCAAAAGATCTAAAGGCATAATTTAATTGCAGACTTGTGGTGTGAGGCTCCAACACAGTAGAATTTGTACAGTGTTCTCTGACAGTGAGTAAGAAGCTATCAAGATACCCGGGTGAGTCACATCCTGTGGAATTCCTCCCCTGAGGGAGGTGGACCTGTGACTGGTTTCCGACCAATAGAGTCCAGCGGGTCACTCTCCTGATTATGTGGTTAAGATGGAAGGATGTCATTCCCATGATAACCAGCCTTATGCAGTGGAAGACTTCACTTTTGAGGACAAGAGAGAGACTACTCTACTGACCTTGGATAAGTGAGAATTCATACCTTGAAGCTCTACAATAAAGTCCACAGGGCAGGGAGCTTGGAAGTCACCTGGACTTGAGGGCAGTCTCCAACTGACAACAGGTTAAAAGCCAGAGGACCCATCATAGGGATACAAAGTGAATCTAACAACAGCCTGAAGCTATTAGTCAGTGTTCTTCAGAGCTATAGAACCAAGGAGAGACATGAAAGAGGTGATTGATTATGAGTATGGGCTCACATGGTTTGGGAGGACAAGAAGTTCTGATTTTTCATCTACAGGATGGAAATCTGGAGAAACAGTGGTGTGAGTTCATCTTCTTCTGAAGGTGTGAAAACCAGAATGGTGGAGAGTATAGTCTGAAGACCAAGCTGAGAGAATGGGGTGGGGTGCAGAGAGGAGAGGAGAATTCTTCCTTCTGTCTCAGCCCTCAGTGGACCTGATGCCTGCCTGCACTGTGGGACCATCAGCTTTTCTGAGTCTCTGGAATCAAATGCTAATCTTATCTAGAAACACCTTCAGAGATAAACCAAGATAGAATGTTTTACCAGCTATCTGTGAATTCCAGTTGACCCAGTCAAGCTGACATACAATCAAAACTGGTCATCACATTGAATAAACTCAGTATTCTTCCCTTCTGAGTCTCAGATGAGGCATCTGAGTCTGCCCATCACCTTGATGGTGATGTTGTGAAACCCTAAACAGGACTCAACTAGACCGAGTGAACTCCTGGCTGGCCCCTGGATTTGTGAGAGAAGAAACATGCTTTTTAAAGGAGATGCTCTGCAGTCCTTTGCTATGCAGCAATAGAGAGTGAATACACCACACAAAGAGTGACTCCGGTGCTGGGACTGATGCTAGTTTACAAACAGACATCTTTAACCAAATGCCATAATACGATGCCAAAATTCTGAAGTATTTTGCTACAATCCATTGCCATTCAGATTCCATGAGCATTCTCTCAAAATCAAGAAATTGACACTTCTCCTAATTGTTAAGTCTAAAATATTTCATGAATGTCATTGGAAATCCTAACAGAGAAAGTTCCCACATACTCTCTCATTGGCAGAGCCATAGTTTTAGATGCAAATTTTCTGCAAACTGTAAGGAAAAAGTGAAGGATGAGTGTCCTTTATGGAGGTACCTCTGATTAATTCCATCCCTAACTCCATCCAGCAGGGAAATTTTCCCACTGAAATTCAACTAAAGGGCAAGTAGTATTTTTTCCCTCTGTTTTAATTTTCAGAAAATTTGCTATTTTAACAACATTCTCCCTCATACCACATGTAATTTCGAAGGAGCTCTATGAAGCAATTTTGATAGTGAAGAGAATTACCTTGGGAACAGAAGATGTGAATTCTGCCTGGGTCTCCCATTCTTCAACTCATTGCCCTAGTGGATCTGGGCAGGTTGCAGCCTGAATGATCTCATTCCCCAACCTGGATATGGAGACCCTCTCTACAACACGTCCTGCATCACAAGTCTGTGACTGCACTATTTGAAGTTTCAATTAACTAGAGTTTGTAATAAGTATATCAAAAAGGGTTTTTGTGCAATCAGTTAAGATCTTGGGAAAGTGCAGATCATCCTCACCCACTGACAGGGTGCGTCCTACAGCTCAGTGTGTGTCTGCCCTCAGCAGGAAGTTTCTGGTGCCAGCACATTGAATAGCAGCTACCATCACAAAGGCACCTAGAAGCCAGAGGCACTTGACATGAAAAGCGCATCCCCGGAGCTCCCAGTGAGCATTCCTGTTTACCTTTGGAAAAGCCAAAATACCTCAAAGAACAACACAACTGCCCAATTTACAAGGACTACTTCTTCCTTAATCTTGGGTTTCTTCGGTACACTCTTGTGAAAGGATTTCAGAGTTCGAGTCAGGAATAATTAATGAACATTAAATGCAGATCACCAAAGAATTTCAAAATACTCTTTCCATGCATGCTGCATTCACACAATCTTTCATTTGCTTACACCCTTCTGTTTCTAGTAAAAAAAAAATAGTTAAGTATTTTACACCCCAGATTTTATTTTATTCAGTGTGTGTACCTTATGAATATTTAGCATAGGACAGTGAGACACAGTATAAAACCATTCTATTTCTGAAACATCTTTTGTTATACCTACCTAGTCATTTTCCAAAAGGGTCAAAGGACATATGCTCATTCATAATATTGTCCTAAAGTTCTTTTGTGTTTTTCCTCCAAATCCAGTGGATTTGAGACTCTTTGTTCTGAGTTAGTTGAATGTGCGGGTTTTCCCAAATTAGCATGTTCCAGGAGTTCAACTCAGTTTTTACAAAGTTTATATATTAAATATGTCCTAACTGGTATTTAATGAAAGATATGATCATTGACAGACAGGAAAAAGAACAAGAAAACTACAGTTTAGGATAACAAAGTGTCTTTTAACTAGATCAATATTAGGCTTTACACTGAAAGGAAAGCTAAATTTAGGACATCCACCAGCCTTGCCATGAGTCATTTCCCCTCCATTGAAACCCAAACTTCCTATCTTAGACACAATCTGCACAGACAGCAGATTTTAGATCTCGATTTTGCATGTTTGAGTTCCTCAAAGCAAGAACAAAGTCTCAGTTTAACTTTATATGCTTAGTGGAATTTTAAATATTTCCAAGAATGAGAATAGCTAGTTCCAATTATCAGATATTACTAGAACAGTTTCACTTCCAGCAATGAAATTAGATCTCAGTTAAATTTTTCAGGTACTGTGAAAGGAAAAGTGAGAAAGCATTTGTATCTTAATAAAAGAAAATGACCTGTGTTGAACTAAGCACACATAGAGACATACACACACAAAAAGAAACACAACAGAATACTCAGAAACACACAGAGAAGTGTATACACAGACACAGATACATGTACCCTGTGATGATAAATTCTGCTCCACTAGTGACAACCTAGTACTTCCTGAAACACACTCGTATATTCCTATGTTCAAAAGCAAAAAGAAGAAATTGTCATCTAGCTCACTGCTTTTCTAATTCCAGGATCTTTTCATTTCAGACTTAACAAAAATCAATTACTTGGCCGTCCTTTTACTTCTAAGGAAGACGGCAGTACTGTTGGGATGTAACCATGATTTGAACCTTCCTTGACTTACTCTGTGGTCTGTCCCTTCTCATTTGTGGGTAGAAAAAATTGATGACAGCATGTTGAACATAACGACACTGACAAGGTCAAGGAGACATTCCAGGGAATGACTTTGAAAGTCAGTCTTTAATTAATCATGTTTGTCTGTGGGCCAGTCTTAGCAAAATATTATTAACACAATGTATTAGATTTGGAGATCCAGGGATAGAAATGAGTCCAGTGTCTTCATTTAATGAATAAGGACACACACTAACTGAACACCTATTATAGGCTCCAGGAGTGGAAGAATGCAAAGATGAGTGGTCCAGAGACCTCCTTTATGGAGATTAATATTAATTGGACAGAAAAATAAAATGGAAAAATAAATTAAAACCCTCATGATGAAAACATCATGAATATAGAAGAAGGACTACCAAAAGGTCAGAAGAAATATCTATTGCTAAAACAGTCAGAAACTAAATAATGATGGCAAAGATGTTTTCTCACAAGACCATACAGTTGATGAAATGATTTACATTTGATCTTTGAACATTATTTAGAAAGGTTTCAAAATATGATAAATGATTGATTCTGAGTCCAAATAGATTTGATAACCCGGTAGAAAATATAATGATCCTTTCTTTATTAAGAGAAACATGTCACATTTGCCAGCAAAACAGAACCCAGTTTCAGTGGAGTTCATTAAGGGTCAGGCTTGCTCTAAATGGTAACATTGTTATTTCACCCATCAGGTATATGCACATAGAGTTTAATAGAGTAAAAAACGTATCGGATTCTGGCTCTAATCTTTATCTGCAAGAAAGCTGCTGATACTGATGAGTGAAGGTCATTTGGGTTCTTTCAGTGTAGTTGAAAAAGAACTCTTATGAAGTCTCAAGACTGGTGGCACATGGAAAGTTTATTAAAGGAAACAGCACAGAGACGGAAAGAGAGTCTCTGTGGGCAGGAAAGCTGCAATTTCTTCATGCTGAGGAGAACCTTATATGGGCTATGGACAGAATCTTTTACTGGGTTGGGGACTAGGTATGCATCTGGCCGTAGTTATTTTTTTCCGCCTCTTGCCTAATGACTAGATTCCTTTCCTTTCATCCCTCAGTAAGAAGGTAAGTGGGTGTGTTCTTTCTGCCTTTGGGAGTTAACCTGCATAAACATTTTGCTTAATCACTACTTTCCCTCATTGCATTCCCATGATAAGGGGTCACTCCTTCTGCAATATATCCTGATCCCCCTCTCTTTTCCTGTATTTATTATTCTTCAGGCTTTTTCCTTATTCCATTTATTGTCCCTCATCAATACTGCTTAAATCACATGGACAATAACATTATCTCTATTAGGAAACAATTTGAGTCCTCTTCCGCATGCTCTAGACCACCCGGAATAAATACCCACTTATCAAGTATTACTGGTCTTATCTTTATTCCAAAAACTTGTGGTGGAAAATCAGTGAAAAAAAAGACAAAAAATCCCCATTCTCATGGTGTTTAGAGTCTATACATTAACTATCTACTTAACTAAATAGTAAATTTCAGGAGACGCTAAGAGTATATGTGGTTAAGAGCTAAGGATAATAGGTAGCAGGTGAGTGATAACTGCAATGCTGAGTTTTGGGATAGGCCTCATGGTTGGAGAGATAACTTATGCCAAATCTAAGAGAAGGAAGTCAGGCCCTGGTAGAGCAGCAGTTTCCTTAGCCACCTTCAGCTCGCACAATCCACATATATCCCAAAGACACAGTTTCATGTTCCAGGACCAGGGAATACAACGAAGATGAACAACTTAATAAAATTAATAAATAAAGTGCTTCCTCCTCCTCTCCCGGCCTGCCTGCCTCTGCTTGCTCCCATCCCTGTCTACACCTTTGCTTTATGATAAGTAAATAAGTAAGAGGGGAAGAGGTGAGATGTGCATCCGGAACAGGATAGTGGTAGGTCCACAGGTCTTGACACAAATATGGAACAAACCTGGAACAGCAGCAGAAACTCAAGGAAGCACAGGGAAGGAGGAGAAGGAGTATTAGATAGACATGGATCACTAGATGCTGCAAATCTTTTAAATAGAAGGAGTGATAGAAATAAACAGAAATGCAACGTGGAGGAAAGAGATCATAAAAGTGGAAGAACACTTAGACATAGAGACTACTTCCTCCTTGATTGTTAACTATAAAAGCATCTATTCAACGTCTTAAGGATAACTGAAGATGACACCACATCTATAACAGGGAACACTGGCAGAGAACATGAAAGGTCACCATCCCTTGCCTTTCTGTGGCAGGTAGTATCCCAGTCCATCCTCCTCCTTAGGGTTGTGGCTATAATTTTGCTCAGAAGTACTCAGCAGAAACACCTCCTCTTCCTATTTTAGGAAATCCCCTTCTGGTACTGACCCTCTCTGGGAAGACTGGAGAGCCTCCTGAATTGTTATATAGAGCAACAGAGCTCTAAAGATGTTTAATTTATCTCTTCCAGGAAAACTTGCCTCTCATTATCAATGGACAGTTAAGTCTTTTCCTAAGGGCTATGAATGCAAACTCAAAGCATAGTTTTAAAAATATCCATTTCCCTTTCACATTACAGTGTCACTTAGAAATACTACTGTATTATAATCATGTGTTCAATTGTCCACTTCCCTCATTAGAAGACAGAGTCTTTGAGGTATGTCACTGTGATCGTTCACTATTGTTTCCCTGATATGAAAACTATTTGGTTTCAACCTCATATCATTCATACGAGATAATTCCAGATGGACTGCAGATCTAAGTGTGAAAAGATGACAATAAAATCTCCGAAAGAAAATGCAAAGACATCTTTATAACCTGGAATTAGGAAAGGTTTCTTAAAAGGCCAAAAGAAGACCCAAACCAATGAGTGTAAAAAAAAAACATTTATGCTCTGGCTTTTATCATAATTAAGAAGTTTCATTAAAAGCTACCATTAACAGACTGCAAGAAGAGAGTTGGTATTTGTATAGTGCCAAGTTCATATATCTAGAATAGAGAGAGAAGTTCTACAAATTAACAAAACGACACACAGTCCCATAGATACAGGCATGAAACTAAACAGGCTTTTCACAAAAAGAGGCTAAACCAACTACGAAAAACATATTGAAAAATGGCCACTTCTATAGCCGTATGAGAATACAACTTAAAACCAAATGAGGTCCCATTGTGCGCCCACCAGTCAGATTGCTGAAGTGGAGATTGTCCTCAGTGGCAGACAAGAGGACAGAGGAGGGCAGCTTGGACTCTCAGTCGTTGCCAGTGGAGCTGTCCTAGCATGCGTCTCCTCAGGGTGCAGGCACAGCTGGCCCCCAGCGTTTCTACCCTGGAATTACACCCTGTCAAAGGAGGACAGATGTCCAACTAAAGGTGTGTACAGAGCACACACAGTGACACTGTTCATGTCAGCTCCCAGAGCAAAACCAATACTTCCCACGAGTAAAGGAAAGAAGCAGGCTCTCGGACAATAAAAATTAGGGAAGCTTCCTAACAATCTCAGCTCCAGTCTTGAAGTCAGAAGTGTCTTTGGTGCAGATATGACTGGTGGATCTGGACAGATGGGGAGGGCCAAGAATATTTATATCTGGATGCTGCTGACACAGAATCATTTGCCTTGTACACCTGAGATGTGCACAGTCTTAGAACGTGTGCCCCTTTCCCTATGTGAGCTAAAGTGAATAACATTCACCAAATTATTCACTGCAGTTCCTTAGAAATTTAAACTGTAGCGATTTCCTAAGTAAAGAAATTAGAATATTGTGAGCACCCAGGTGCATACTAAGAATACAAAAGAATCCAGTGACCTTGAGAGATGGAGTGAGGGTTCCAGGCCTGAACAGATAGGCCCTCTGATTACGTCTGCTCATCATGGCTCCACTTCTTATGCAGGGATCGTATGGTTTCCCTTTACTCACCTGTGGCCATTATAAGTGTTGACTTTAAAAGACTGTATTGCAAAAGCGAAACGAGTTCTGAGGTCTAAGACTGGCTGTGAGCGACAACCAACCTGTGACTTTGTAATATCCACCAGTCACTGCAAACCTTAGTCATTAACTTAGCAAGCACTTTGAAAGCATATATGAGCCACAATCCTATTCTCTGTTCATCATACTTGATTAATATCATCTGAAATACCACTAAATAATTTTAATGCGTGTATGTGGATTAAAGCTGCTCTAAAGCTTTCCTGACATAAATATTGACAAATTACCTGCAAGTTTAGTTTGCACAAGTGATTAATCTGCTATTCTGCAGTGGAAATTAATTATTACACTCATATTTACATGACTAGCTCTGATCTGTCCAGCCATTAACACATTGGCATTTGCCCCCCAATCATTTTAAAACACATCATTTATTTAATGTACAGCAAGGACAAAGAACAAGAGAGAATCATGCCTGAACTCTCATTTAATTGTCTTGGGTTTGAGTTTAGCTGGATAACTTTTTATAATTTCTGAGGTTATTAAAATACGTCATTCATTTTTTTTTTTGTCAGAGAGGCATAATAGGATAGTATCATTCCTTTGATTAAGTGGACCTGCTTATACTTTCCCCAATTTTTGCTGTAAATATGAGATACTTCTGCAGAATATATTTGGATCTTCCCATCTCTTTCTTCAGATCCTTACAGGAGTGAATATAGAGGCTTTTAGACTGTCACATGTGCCTTGTGGGGACAATCAGGGACCAGATGACTGTAAGCCACCTGGAAGATGATTTGTTCTATCCCCCTGCTGCCAGGAAGGTTCACCAGAGCCATCTCAGACATTTGGGTATTTATCTGGCTCTTTAGAGAAGGAGAGCTTAAACATGCATATAATTCGTGCCATTTAGTCACCTGTTTGAGGATGTGAGTGCATCACACAAATAGCTTCGACCACAGCTAGAGCACTAACTTGTGTTTATTGGGTCCTTTCGTTTCTTAGTACAGTTTGAGATTGTAAATGCATACAGTGCACTTGGATCCTGTGGATGTGGTCACCATCCTTACTGCTTCCCTCATGATCCTGTAGGATGCCCTGAACTGCAGGTGAGACAGAACAGGGAGGCACAGCAGGTTCCTGCTGCGTGCTTGGCTTCTGCTGAGGAGGCAGATTGACTTGTCTCTATGCCCTCCTCCTCCCAGGGTAGATTGTTCTGTTATTTCTGAATGTTCCCTGGCCTGGTAGTGGTAACGGGTGGGTGGGGGACAGATCAGGGAGTTCCCTGTCACCCTGGTTCAGCCTCAGGCCCTAGCCTCAACCTGAGCCTAGTCTCAAAGGTGGGAATTTCTGAGTCACCCTACACAACATCACCAGGGCAGACATGCCTCTGCAGTGGGTCCAAGGAGGGAGAATTCCTTGCAGTGGTGAGAACTTTACGGTATAAGTAAAAGACTCTGCTTGGGCTGTTTCCTGTACCTCTTCCAGAGTTAGATTTCTATTTATCTGTCCTCCACCTGTAGTGGGTGGGCCTCACCCATGCTGAGGGTGGCAGAGCTACGACATTTGTCTCAGCAACTGCCCAACTTGCCTTTCCTACTGTCATCCAACAAGACTTCTGCCCCAGCCCATCAACTTTCTCAGGAGCACCCTGTGGAGCATTACGGAGAAACCGTCAAAGACCCCCTGCTCCCCTTGCATCGGTGGCTCTGAAGGAGTTTGTGATCTCAAGATGACCTTCACTCACCATGTGTGTGAATAGTATCTGTCTTCTATCTGCTTGTGTGATGCCTGTCTCTTTCCCTCCACACTCAACCACCGTCCTGTGTCCCTCTCTTCATGGATGGATTTTTTCTTCAGGTTTCAGGTCATTTGGTTGTCCTACAATCTCAGCTCTCTAATAGATTCAAAATAATTTATGATTTTATAGATTATTCTTATCCCCTTGTTAAAGTGGGAGCAACTTTTGATCCAACCTTCTATATCCTAGGTGGACATGAAATTCATAATAAAAACTATTTTAACTTGGACTTCTGACTTGAAAACACCTGTCTTTCCTCTCTGCTCTGCCTGATTCCTAAAGGTGTCCCAACTGATCGTGGCCCCCATGGGAGCCACACAGCACACGCAGCTTGTGCCATCTGGAGCTAATGTTTCTACCTAAGGTCTCAAATCTGGTGCTAGAGTGACCTACTGACTTCTGATTGCTCATCAAACTGTAGTTTTTCTTTTCCTTTTTTTCTCTTTTTAAATTCTCTTCACACATAGAGTTTTACATAAATCTATAAAAGTGATCTTATCATGCACTGTGATTATTTTTCAAAAAATCTATAACAATTTACATTTCAGTTGGCAGTGCTGAGAGTATCCATGTTTCGCATCTTGCTAGAAACACTGGTCATGTATTCCCTGCCTAATGAGTATAAATGACGGTTCATTGTTACACACACACTCACACTCACTCATAAACACTACATGCCTGTACACCATATACTCATTCACACCCATACCACACACACACATATACACATACACATGCCACACACACATTACACTTACACATACCACATAAACAGAAGATGCACACATACCACACCCCTAACACAAACACACACCCAAACACACACACACACACACACTGTGCATGCACACATGCAACACACACACTCATACATATAAACATCCTATGTCATCTCTGACTTCTGGTCCATCACTCAGCCAAGCTGTGTCCCCTCTGATGTGTGTGTTAGATCCTTTTTCTCTAACAAGTACAGGGAAATCTTTGGGCTTGCTCCCCTCTTTCTTCTGACGAATCTTCTGAAAAAAACCTCTCTTTGTCTGATATTGCTGTCTCATTTTCTCCCTCTCTTTTGGCCACAGCCATTCAGGGTCTACATCCTTCCTCATTCCATGTACATGTCCTGCACTATGCTCTCCTTAGATTTCTGGCCTCCAAAACTCGGCTGATACACACCTGATTTGGGAAAGAGTCCTTGGACTCCCTCTTTGTCTGTGCAAATGATCTCAGGGATCCCACTGATGACACAGCTTTAGTAGAAACTAACACTCAGAGCCCCCAAATTCTTTTCCCACCAGATGCTCTCTCTTCCAACTCCAGGTATTTTTTTTCCAGGCCACCCCACACCCTGGTTTAGACATCTGATAGGCACTGTAACTTGATGTCCTCACACCTTAGCCTGTGTCCTCTCCCTCTTCATTCAGGCTTCCTCATGAACAATCTTCTCAGCTCACTTTATGAGCCTTAAATCACAAACATAGGAGCCATCCTCTTCCCGCTTGTTCTTACATCACAAATTCATTTTATTAAGATAGCGTCTTGATTCTACCTTAACTCTGCATTCAGGGTCACATCAGTGACCACCATTTCAACAGTTGCCTCTCTAATCTGAGGCATCGTGAACTGCCACCTTGATTATTGCAAAGGCCTCCTTATTTTTTCCCACAAATACCTGGTCAATACAGAAGCCAAAGTGATGCTATTACCAGGAGGTTCAAGAAGGCCAGCCTTCCATGGACTTCTTAGAAGACATACTCATCATCCTGAGGATTCACTCGATATCTGAGCCCTTCCCTCTCTCACCACATTTCTCTTGCACTCTCGCTGGGTTTGCTTGTGGATATTCAGGTACAGTGTCTTCATTTTCTTCCTCAGAACTTTTTGCTGGCTTTCCCATCTGCCTGGTTGGTTGGTTGGTCTCCACCTGAGCCACACGGCTGGAGTGCTCTCGCCTCTTTCTGCTCATGACTCATATCCTGTGAGGCACCTTCTCTCACAAATCTAAACACATCACTCTAAACAGCAATTCTTCCAAACAGACCTCTCTGTCTACAGCCTCTGTTTAATTTTTCTCCTTCCCACTTTTCACCATCTAACTCATAGTATCTGTTTTGTTTGTTGTATGGAATATGCTGGGCTCCCAATAGAAAACTGGCCAATAAGTAAGGAAAATAATACGGAATATAATTCCTAAAATTTTGATACTTTTTACATTTGTATTCATAAATCAGATTTATATACAGTCTTTCTTTATTGTTCTCTCTTTATCAGATTTTTTGAAAGAGTTCTGTTGCCTCTCTAAAATGAATGGGGGAGATCTTTCATCTTTTCTCTAAGGCCTGGAATAATTTAACTTTGAAACACTCTCCTTTAAGGTTATATAAAATGCATGTTACATAAACCTCAGCTGGGGCTCCATCTGTTCTCGGTGCCTTTTTCAATGGTAGATCTGTGTCTTTTTCTAAACTCTCTTATGGTAACTGATGTATTTAAGTTTCCTTTCCTTTCTTCTTGGGTGCATTTTGGCAAAACATATTTTCTGGGAAGTCGTCCACTTCCTTTAAAATTTTGAATGTCTTGTCAGAAAGTTTCATATATAGATAGTTTATGACTGCTTTCATCACTTCTCTATTGATGGGTAGTCCTTACCATGTAGCCTCATTTGGTACATTTTTGCCTTTTCTCTTCAAACGAACTCATCAGTCATTGATATAACTAAGCAGACTTAATCTGGATTTTTTTTTTAATTTTTGGTATGTTTTTGATTTTCCATTAATTTTAGATTGTATGATGACTTTCTACTTCTTGTTTATTTGCTTTTTTGTTTTTTAATCATCTTCTATAGTCTTAGGATGAGCACAAACTCCTCTTATTTTTTTATGTTCTTTGTAAATAATGATGTTATTTCGTGTTATTTTTTTTTTTCTCCTCCAGGGAACTATTTTCATTTTATCCTGTTTGTTTGCCTTGAAGAATATTCTTCATCATCTTTTACATAGTTGCAGTTTTCCTTGTGATTTAATTTTTATGCTGAATTATGTCTAGATGGGTACTTATTAATTTAAGGGATTCTAACAAGTGTACTCTTATCATCATTATTTCTGATTTTACTAGTCCATCTTCACAGAACTCAACACAACTTCTATTTAAAAATACATATGCAAGCATTCTTATTGGCCAAGAAGTTGACTGATTTTGCAAATGTTCCATAACATGTGAATAAAAATTCTCTGTTCAAGGGAGAGTCAGTGTACACCAATGAAACCACATATATTTATGTTATAATATTTAAATCACATTTTTTATTTTGCAATTATGTATTTTATGAATTTTGTCTTTTAAATATATCCACTTTCTAAAGAAGCAGATTAAATATATCTCACCAAAGTTTTAGTATTAAAAGTTTCTGCTTTCTCTACCAGTATAGTTTGAGATACATGAATAGCTGAATGTCCCCCTTATTGCTTAGTACTTTAAATTTTAAAGTTAGCATTTTCCCAGATTGCCATTTTAGCTGACCTTTTGCTCACACTTGCAGAATACCTGCTCATTGCTCAATCACCATTGTGATGTATTTTCTATAGGTGTCAGGGCTTCCTAAAGGCTCTTCCACATGGGGGCATATGGTTAAAATAGTTTCCAAATAACTGCAAACTCCTAGAACTTTTGATTTTGAAATATGACTGACATTTCTCATATATTATCTCAAGATATTAATCTAGAATCTTCTAAAGGAGCTCCTATGATCAGTAGACTTAGAATTATTCCGTGTTTTTGTATTATATTTCCACTTGCGTCTTTGTCTCTCAAAACTCAAAGTAATATTTACCTGACGTGTATCTGAAAACTTTTCAGAAGTTTATTGAATTTTTGTGATGCTGTCTTCTCTTGGGTTCATTCCTCAGCTCTCTCACCCCTCTCAGTCACTCCCACTCTTTGATGTGACTCTGAGCTTGGACCGATTTCTTATACTTGTTTTTTTATGTTTTAATTAGGTATTCAATGATAATCTCCTTTCCAACTCATGTAGATGATATTGCATTTGTGAAATATAACTTCGGTTTCAGAGAAGCTTTGGGTACAGAACTTGCGTCTTGTCTCTGCCTCGCTGAGAGGTGTGCTTCATGGCTACCTCCTTTCTTCTTCTGACAGGGTGGCCAGTTACTGACTGCAACTCTACTGTGGTTGTTGACATACCCCAAAGTGGCAGTCCTGTCTAGAGAAGGGGGAATGATTCCTTCAATGGATCTCTTCCCAAGATGCCCCTTTCCACTCACCTGTCTCCACTCGCTCATCCAAGGTCAACAGAGCTTACCTGAGTCAGTCCTTCTTCAAAGCCATGCTGACCCCTTGGAGAGCTTTTCTTTTCTGTAGTCCTAGCTCTCTGGGCCCCTGTTCTGTGTCTTTGATTCAGTATCCACACTCAAGTTCAGTTCACTGATTCTGCACATTTCCTCTAAGGACCTCATAAGGGGAGAAGTCAGTTGAAGGCCCTCCAAAGTCACCCTGGTATCACCTGAGGATGTATTATGGGCTACATTTAAAGTTATTACCATTTTGTCTTCTGTCAAATGACTTTCTATTGTTTCATATACGTTGGAGATATTAAAACACTATTTAAAATACTCCTCAGACTTCTCTCTGGTGTACTCAACAAAACCATTACCCACTTTATAAAGTCTCACTTTCCACATAGCAAAAAATATTAGGTAATATATATACATGATACATAGATATACAGACAGATAGATAGATTATACCAAGTATAAATTTGTTAAAGAATGTATTTCAAACTGATTGCCTCTTAGAACACCTTGGCCAGCTCTCCTCATGAGGGTCCCTTGAATGTTGACCATTTGCATGCAAGTGGCACCTGGCTGGCTCCAATGACCTTAGGGAGAAGAGCTTCCTTCCTGGAAGTAGTTGCAGAGAAAGAATGGTCAGACCAGCAGTCGGGATAGAGGCCCAGACATGGGCTCTGAGTCAGCCTGTGCTCCTGGGCCCCAGCACCCTGCAGCATCCCAGGGACCCTCTCTTCTCTGTCTGAGTTGCTATTGCAGTGGGCTCCCAAGAAGCCTGCGTGAGTGTGAACCTTAATACTTTTCATCAGCTTGGCCCTCTTCCATGAAATTTTTTCTCATTGTTGAAAGCCTGAATGCTTCTACAACCAACCAAACTTTAGATTTGAGGATAAAATATTTTTGTCATCTGCTTCAACTATTCCTAAAGCACACAATTCATGTGTGTGTGTGTGTGCAAGCTAATTTCCTTTTTCTACCAATGTTCAGCTAAACACATATAAGTGCTTGTATTTCCAGTTTAGTTTGCTCCTTTCAAATTCTGTATTTTGTATTTCAGTTTACAAATGCATGAATTTACCCAGAAAGGTCCACCTATGGGTTTAGCTTCCCTTAGAGAAGCGACAGCCCACCACTATTACCCTTTAGTGACCCAGATGGTCAGATCTGCTGAATTGACTGCTTGTCTCAATTTTGGTGTCACTAAGTGACAACCAGTCCTTCACATAATATGCTTCAGTTCACCATTTCATCTTCTTCTCTGGGTCTATTATCTAACAGGTCAGCAAAAGCAGAAAAGGGGCAGACCCTCATTAAGGGGCAAGATAACAAAACTAGGAGAACTCAAACTCTCCTACTTCCTGTTGCATTTTTCTTTTGTCTATACCTCATTACCACAGACATCCCAGTTTTAAGATGTAATTAAACAAAATGAAACAAGAAAAAAAAAAGCATGCACAGACAATCTCTTAAAAATAGCTGCATTTTAGTAACATAAGCTAAGGACTTTAAGAGTTCTAATTTCATAAACGCTAGCCTTATTTGGGAAAATCCATGGTGCTTCATGCAAGAGAACATGGTATTGGCCGTAGTTGCTGAGAAATTCATGGGGTGTTTCCTTTGAAGGAACAGAGCCCCTTCCCCTTCCCTCATGTGAAAGGTCCTTAAAATAGAAAATTATAGTTGCCAAATTGTGGAAAGAGGGTTCAAGTAACTAAATAAATTTAAGGTAGAAACTCATTGAGCATAAACTCATTTGGAGTCCCTGGGAATCAAGAGCTCTCTGGAGGCTCTTACTGACCCGGCTTCCGTCCCCCAAGGACCATGCAGAGGGGTGGGGTGAGCACCAGATGCGTGACAGCAGGTGCATCTGCTGGTCCATTTCCTTGGCAAATCCCTGGCTGCCTGATACTCCATTTCCTCCCCAAAACCTTCATAGGCAGCCCTGCTCCTCCTAGAGCTCCCAGGGCAGAAGGACGGCCTCTGGGTTGGGAGAGAAGGGGCTCGCCTCTCTCCTTCCCAGGGACATCTGTTATGAGGACCTCTGAGGACATCAGCTACTAGGAGAGGTAACTGTGGTAATAAGGGTATAAAGGCATCTAAGAAGAATTTCTCTGGGACAAAAAATGGAATTTTTAAAGAGTATATTTAGACTTGTTTCAGGGTTTTCTGAATTTTTTTTTTATCTGGAAGCTTCTTTTCCTGACAAGAGTGTATGTTCCGAATATACCGAATTGTTTGGATTTTACTTGATGGCAATTGATTTGCATCTCTGGCCTCCCAACGACAGCAGGAACGATGGATTAAATGAGAGCAGCCAGTTTGGGATTATTTTAGAGTTTTGCAAGTATTGTCCCTAAGAAACAAAGATCCAAAGCAGGGGAGTGTTGCAAGGTTATTGTAGAGGAAAGGGAACTCAGCCTTTTAACAAAATATGGCAGAGGAGGGACTCTGGAGAAAGTCTGACACATGTCTGAAAACTCTCTTCTGGGAAGGTGTAAAGGCTAGAAGAGAAGAAATTTGTGGTTAAAATGATCAGTGACAGTCCACACACCTAGTGTGGGTGGGACTGAAGAGAAAGACTGGGGGTACGCGAATTGAGTTTACAGGAACAAGATAATGCTCTGAAGCTGAGAAGCTGCTCTGAACAGCTGGCGAGAAGACAAAACAGGCTCAGGAAAGAACAAACTGCATGGACTGACAGAGGCAAAATGAGGGAAGGAGACATTTTTTTGCTGATGGGCTGTTGGATCCTTTGCATTCTCTTATTTGTTTGTGAGTAATAAAAATACACTTGAATTATTTACTGTGACATTATTTTTCAGCTATAGGCCCCAATGTAGTGTGGACACAGCATTCCTAGAAAACATGAATGCAGTTCATCATTCATTGTGTTATGTAAATATTTTTAATATATTTCAGTTGCAAAAGACATGTAGAAATGCTAATAAATAATGTCCACAAAAATAAAAAAATACCCATCAGCCATCCCATTACCAAGGATGTCCACCATGATGCCTTTTGCGCATTTTGCAAAATGGGTTTAATCTTGGGTTTAATCTACAGCTGCTGAAATACAGACGCTGTTGGGGTATGTTTTAAGACTGATGAAAGCCATAGCTAAGAAACTCTGACAAGGTTTAGCACTGGTTAAGTCTGCTTGGCTGACCTTAACAAAGCACCATTGATTGACCTTAAATCGAATAGAAATGTATTTGTTAACAGTTTTTGAGGCTAGATGTCCAAGCTCAAAGTTGGGTTGGTTTCTCCTGTGTAGTCTCTCCTAGGTTTTCAGATGGCCCCTTTTCTTTGTGTCTTCACCTTACTTTTTGTCCTGTGTGCAAAAAGAGAGAGAGAACACTTATGTCTTCTGATCAGATGAAAGCCTAGTCCTTATTGCCTCATTTAACCTTAATTACCTTCACAAAGGGTCTGTCTCTACATACAATCACATTGGAGGTTAGAACTTCAGCATATGAATTTGGAATGGACCTAAATCTGTCCATAACAAATTTTTCTATTTATTGAATGTTTATTTTGTACCAGTTTTGCATAAAACTCTATATAATATGTAGGTATTTCTTAAATGAGAAACCTGAGACTTAGGTAGGGTGAATAATGGAAACAGTGTTATATAATTAGTAAGTAGCTGGGACATGGTGTAAATACCAGTTCTTCTGACTTTTAATTATCTTTCTATCTTGACCTCAGCAACAGGAGTATGATTTCATCAGGAAAAAGAAATTATTTACGTCTTTCAGAGTGCTAGGTGATTTACCTCATTTTGCCCTTGCAACAATTACTGAGGAAGATCCTATTCACCCATTGTACAGATTAAAAAATGGAGTCCTGAGAGGGCAAGATGTGACCTCACTTAGATGCTGTCCTTCTATGGTTTAAACGCATAATGACCTATGGAGAAAACAAACAGGGAAAACAACTCAGCAAGTCTTATTCCCATTTCAAGAATCTTAATATTTAGAGCATACATCGTAACTTAGAAATGTAGTTTCCTTGTGATGTATTTCCTGACACAGTTCTTTCTTCGGTATCACCCAAAAATCTTCCTGGATAATGTTAACAATGTCTGGCTAAAACCGGTTCTGTGCGTACACAGAAGAAAGAACACTCGTTTCCTGAGGACTTGGGTGAGGGGCATGGAACTGTTCAGAAAAAAATAGTGATTTGAGGCCATTCTGAGTGTCTCTCTCAGAATAAGTTCTTGTTTTGCATGTTAGTGGTCCACACTACTTACAAGACAAATAAGTGAAAAATGATGTCACTATAACTAATTCAAGTGCATTTATTTTCATTATTCACAAGCCGAGTTCCCCAGTTCATGAAAGAAAAAAAAAGGCTTCTCTTAGAGTTCCTTGCACAGCAATTATTTAAAAAACCACAGAACAAAGACATTGCTCTGAAAAAGTTTGAAAAAAGTCACAATTATATTTTAATAGGAGTTTTTTTGGTTCACTTTGGTGTTTTGGCCTATATAATGACATGAGACTTGAGGCCTTACTTTAGTCAACCAAGGTCTTAGATTCTGCTTGTAAGCTTTCTATGCAGATAATTTTAGCAGCAAATGGAATTAATGCTACTACACTGAACATTAGCCTACTATGTCATTCATATCTTGCGTCTTTTAACGACTTTCTAAATTGTCCTTTTAAAGTAATAATGATTTCTGCTGTGATGTGTAAAGAGCTTGGAAAGCCTTACTCTTATACTTACAACAAGGAAAGAGTCATATAAATTCTTCTTTGATCCATTGGAAAAGTGAGGTTCCCATGTAAACCGCTGTGAAAACTGCAAACAGAAGTGAACCCTGAGCATCACACCTACGGGAACCCAAGAGTAGAGCAGTGCTGGTAGGAACTGTAGTTTGATGTGAGACACTAATTTTGGAAAATTCTCAATCATTGTTACTTCAAATGAACAAATAAGATTCATCCCAGTATGCAAGCCTGGTTCAGCATTCAAAAGTTCACTTAGTGTAATTAACTGCATTAGCAGCTAAAATAAATCATATATACAGAAAAGAAATTTTATATAATTCAACACCCGTGTATGATATGAAATTGTAGCAAAATAGGGACAGAGGGGAACTTTCACAACTTGAGAACAGGCATGAAAACCAACACCTCCCATCATACTTAATGGTGAGAAGCTAGATGCTGTCCTGCTAATATGAAAGCAAGGTAAGGAAGTCAGCTCTCAACACTCCTTTGAAAGATTGCACTGGAAGTCCTAGAAAATGCTGTAAGATAAGAAAATGAAATAAAAGTAAGACACATCAGAAAGGGGGAAACGATGGAATGACCTGCTTGTCTCTTAAAAAAAGAATTAAAAGCCCAAAGAAAAACTCTTAGCACTACCAGATGACTTCAGCAAGGTTGCAAGATGTAAGGATAGTATACAAAAGGCGGCAGCTTCTATGTTTCAACAACGAACCATTCGATTTTGATATTAATAACACAACATTATTTATATTAGTACCGAAAAGGATATTTATATGTAGATATATAGATAAAAAAACAAAATACATACAAGATCTACGTAAGGAAATCTACAAAATTCTGAAGAAAAAAAATCAAATACATGGAGAGATCATGCTCATAGGTGGGAAGACTCAATATTGTTAAGAAATTTTTCTCAATTTGATTAACATGTGTTTATATCTACAAATTCAATCTAGGTTCTTTTTCAACTGCATGACCACTTTAAAGTCTCTTATTATATGCTCCTACTTCATTAAGTACAGTAAATCTACTTTTTATTCTATTATTCTGTTTAATATTTCCACATCAAAATATATTTGTCGGTAATTTTCTATAGCATATATTTTCTTTCTTGCACTTTGTATTTCTTAGAACACCTTTTCTTGTGTGATAAAACACTTTTGTGACTTTACCTGCAGGCATTCTTGGATATTTGAGTAGAGTGCATGAGGAGTTATATTTCTGCCAAATGCCTGTGCTGACTCCCAGTCCTGCGTTACTCTCAGGTGTATATTACTTGGCAGTGTCTAGAACTCCCAATTAGCAGAAACTCAGATGGAAAATCCACAGGTGCTCAGTTTAACTTCTTAGGGGAGACTGTGTTTCTTCCACTCGGAGCCAAATTTCCTTAGATGCCCTGAGTGCTGGTGAAACTGACCAAGAGTTTACTCTATTTCTGAGAGTCACAATTTTAGGGAAATAATTTCTTTGGAGGCTCCTCCTCTTTGTGGTGGGGAACAGATGCTGTCACTAGCTCAGTGTCAACAGGCTCACTGCGTTTAACATGACCTCAGGGTCGTGCCAGTCATGTGCTCTGCTTCTGATCCTGAAATTCTGCTTACACCTACTGTTTGGCCTCAGATTATATTTTTTCTAACTTGTTATCTTTTTATGAATTAAAAAAAAAATTCTAGATATAGTTTTCAGAATTTCACTTAAATTTAGCAGTGGGATTACCTAGGAAGCCGATCTGTCTTTCACTTACATAAATGACCAGCATATGGAAAAGGTAGATATCTTTCATTAGTTCATGTAAAATCTAACAGGTTTGGTGGCATGGCAGCACCCCTCAATCTTTCTTATAAACATGTGACATGAGCATTCTCATAGGTCAGCCTGACCCCATGTTGCTTTTCTCAGAGCTCTGTATTCATCTCACTCAGCTGTGTTTTCCCTCTGGTTTTCCTTCTGATTATGAATCTGATTCTGCTCAGCCCAGCAGAGTGCATGTACATCAGGCATCTCCCTCCTCCAGCACTGCTGTATATGGCTTCCCAATTCTATGGCAGGTCAAGTCTTCCTTATTCCACAAAACTTTCCCTGTCAGGTGGGAGGCACATTGAACCCACAGCTTCAAAATCCTCTTGAATCATCATACCACTGACTCAAAGTACTGACCTCTTTCTCTAGCTTTCTCATCAGGGAGTAACCTACCTGAGGGCAGCACCAGATGCTATGTTCTCTGTGGATTCTCTACCTTGTCCTTGGCTCCCAATCTGTTACTTCACAGAATTACTGCTGTTGAACACCTTTTCTAATATTAGATGACCCTGACTTTGAATTGAGATCATGACTTTTTCACCTCCAATCATCAGAAGATCACACATTTGCTTAAGAACATTGCATGCAGAGATAACACGATATTCGTCTTTGAACTGTGCCAGCTCCATTTGGGAGCTGGGATTGCTCCCCGGATTCTAGATTCTTGAATTTGGTTAAAAACTATAAGTAATCATGTTTCTTAATTTTCATAAGGGGAATTAGAAAATTAGTCCTTGACTTGAAATTTCAATTATATATATATATACAATCTACCGACTCATCTAATTAAGCACTTTAGTCAGCTGAAACTAGTCTTAAATTCAATCATTTTATTAGTGTCCTAAAATGACAGTAGGAAAGATTAACTGTGATAATAATTAGAAAACTGAGCATTAACTTTTTCAACAGTTGCTGTCATACTATTATATTTCACTTTATTTTCACAAAGCAGTACCTGTGCAAGTGGAACGTGATTGATTTGTGGCCCGACTTGTGATTTATTTTGAATGAATGTAAAGTTTTTGTACGGGTACTGATATCCACAGTTTTATTGATCTACCTCAAGGCAGACCTGGATAACCTCACAGAACATCAAGCATTTCTGGTTAGAACTTTTCCATCGACTGCCACCAACTTCCCCTTGCATGAAAAGCCACCAGAATACAAGAGAAACAATTAGCGCCCCAGACCTCGAGTCTCTCCAGGTAGATGAGCTCTACACAGATATGAGTCCCTCTTCCATGACACCCTACCCTTTCTCTCCTCTTCCCAGCCTGAGTCTCAGGAGCCACTTCTCCAGTGCTTCTGGGGAGACAGAACCACTTCCACGTGCCCACATTCCTCCAGCACTCAACTTAGCATGGGACCTCACAAGGCCTCCTGACTCTTTCTGCTCAGTCTTCACTGTTAGAATCACAAAGATGAAGGGAGAGGGGTGCAGGGATTATCTGACATAGGCATTGAGGTCAAATACAGAAGGTCCCAGGATATGTCTAAGTGGCATGTTGATTATTTTGAACTGAAAGAAATGAAAAGACAGAACATTCAAAATTGATTATTTTATCTTTCTTTTTCTTTTTGCCTAATTACCTGTCTCCTTGTAATCAGGAATAAATCAACAGCGGTCCTGGAGCTGAGTCCTATGATCCCAGACTAAGACTTCTGATATCTGTTTTCCTATTTAAATAAAGCCTGAAACATTCCTTTCTAAAATTTATTTAAATCTGTTAAGTTTCTTTGTTCTGTCTTGTCTTCCAAAAGGCATTCCACTCCCTTTCTAGAGACTATAACCTCACTGGAATGATCACATGAGAGGGCCCATTGTCCTATCTATGGGCCTCCATGTGCATATAATTGGTTTGTCTATTCCTTACTAATCTCTCTGTGTCCTATGGGACCTCCTCCCCAACCTGGGGTTCCATGTGTGATAGCTTCCTGGGTTTGGTCTTGCCCAGTTTGCCTGGCAACATAAGTCAACATGTCCAATGTGCCTCACAGCAGAAGGGCACTTGAACTTCATGCAGAGCTCTACTTCACCTGTGTGTTGTCTTTTAGGATTTGCACTCAGCTGAACCCTGTGTCTGAAATAGCAAAAATACAAGAGGCTTTAAGACACAGACCCCAGGTCCATATAGATACCAACTGACACCATCTAAGCACCGAGTGGAAAACAGAGTTTATCAATAAGTGACATCAGGAATTCTGTGTCTCTAACTAAATGAGTCACTCACTAAAGGGGACAAAGAACCAGTTCCTGAAAGGCCAGGGGCAACTCAAAGCAAAGTGGGAGAGCAGGGAGGGGCACGTGTCAGGAAAACTGTCCATCGGTACCCCCAGTTCTCAACAAGCTTGGGGAAAACATTGCCCAGGGAATTCCAAAGGCTTTCCGTGAAGTGTATTTTCTCTGGCATTCTGTAGGACTTCTAATCCAAACTGAATTTTCCTATGTTTAATCTTAAATGTAGAAACACTACATTTGATGTAATTAGCTCCTTTGGAAAATATTGATCAGAGTGTCCTATTTTCTAAAAAGTACCTTACAATTAGTGCTCCAATGGCTGTAATATTAACATGGTCTCCATACAATTAATCAGCCTCTTTTAGGCTTTACATTATAAAGGGATGTCAGTTTGATTACTTTAAAAACTTTAAAATGAGTTGCAATTTTGCATCTGTCTTTGGGCCATATACGATTGATGAATGTTCTCAAGTCATCATATTTAAAATGCAACCAAACAGGTAATTATCATATACCATCAAATATAATTATACGTGCTAATCTCCATAAAATTCTACAAGTTAATATCACATATTAACAGTTAATCATTTAGTTTAAATGAGTCTGTGATGCATTTTTATGAACTCTCTAATCTACATCAGTAAAGACGACAGACAGCAAGGAGAAAGGAATGCAAATGAAAACTCAAAGAAAGAGGGTGTATTTGTAAACCTTTCCCACCCCTACAGGAAAGCAGGTCTAGTTCAGCAGCTGGTGCCCATTAGAATTCTACCACCCCCCAGGCACTGGGAGTCACCCCAGGAAATCTGTTTTTTTTTTCTCTCCAGAGCAGGATGTCCAATCAAAGAATCACCCTACTGTCCAGCGTGTCCATCCTCTTCCACCTCCCCTTGCCCTGAACAACCATAAGCTAAGTTCTCAGGGGCTTCCTTTGAACCCCAATCCCTGGTAGTCAGTGATCAAATCCCAACCTCCAGGGAAGAACCCACTTGACTCCTGTACTCCCCAAGCACCCGCCTGTCTCTCCTCCACGGGCCGCAGCTCCTGGACAAAGGCTGGCCAAAGGAGTGTATTTCTGCTCCCATTCCTTCACTCTGTGTGGAGCTCTGCCCATGTTACAGTTTCCAATTGTTCTGAAGAAGGTTTGCTACTCAGAAACCTGGGGTGGGGGGAGCAACTTTGATAGGCCTGAAGACCAGGCTATGAATCCTTAGACAAAGGGTGGAAGACCATCCTCAACTAGGAAGATGCACAGGCCACCACCCATCTCCTACAGAGAGAACCAAACTTGATTTTGGTGTAACCAGCAGGGAGAACATGCACCAGATGGAAGGCTTTACCTGGCACACTCACCAGGTGAGCACTCACCGGAGGTCATCTGCCAAGAAGCAGACAGGATCATTTGCTTCCAAAGTCCCAAATCAGAAGTTTGAGTTGGTCTCTCACAGTGGGGTGGCTGGGGGAACACTGATCCCCAGGTTCTGGATGAGGAACAAGCAACAGACAGTTCAGCTGAAGCTGGAGCTGCTCCTCCCAGTGTTTCCTTCTGGAGGGAGCAAGAAGATGGGTGGGCAGCTGGGCCTGGGGAGGAAGGAGCTTGCCCAGCTCAGCAGAACTTTGTGTTGAGGTTGAAGATTGTTCTCAATGAAATATCCACTTTAAAAATGAGTGATGATTGCTCTTTGTAACTACGAAATCACCATTTATAGACAAATGATTTAATTTGCTTTTGCTTCTGAGGTATTTGCTCCAAGTGGGGTCCCTGTGCTGTCCTGATGTGCACTCACATTCCAGCAACTCAGAGTCCCTCTGCCACTCAATTCCTCTGAACTCTGAGATGACGAAGCTCTGGAAAGTTGGAGAGGGAAAGGTGAGGACAGTAGGCAGAAAGCACAGGTGAAACCCTGGCACATACTAGCAGAAGGAGGAGGGTGGACACCCCATGCTGTTACAAAGAGAGAGACATATGACGGAAAGAGAGGCAGAGAGAGGGAGTTAAATAGGCTGACCATATTTCCTTGAGACAAAAAGGCACATTGGGATGGCAAAAATGGAATGGGGTTATGCACTGGCAACTAAGGGGAGGGGAGAAGACGGAGTAATCCGAGCAGGTGCAGAGCAACCAGGCCAGCAACAAGTAAGTACTGTGCAATGTCAACTGGCAATCCCATAGTAATGATGTGGAGTCTGGTGGGACTTCACACAAACTGCCAGGGCTGGTAAAAGGAATTTTGACACCTTAGGTGAAAAACAAATTTGGTGTCCCTATGAGTCTTGCTCTAAATGTCCTGCCTAAAATACATGCCACTTCATCCACTCCAGTACCAGAAATGCCTAATACACAGTTCCAGAAATAACCCCATAGTACTTACCTGTGGCTCGGCCATATTGCAATATTCTTCTCTCTTTGAAGAAAAAAGCGTGTGGGGTGATGGGGAATCCTCTTCCTGTACTGATCCTGTTTCCTCACAGGGGGAAGATTTGCAGTAGTTTCCCTGGGCCTGCAGCAGTCAATGCCGGTAAGGGTCATCTTTGCTGTAGGGCAAAAGGGGCAACTGCTTTTGAACCCCCTCAACAGACTGGATGTGGAGCAACTCAACTGCTCCTTTGTCCCTCATTAAAGATGGCCCTGGTTTATTTAAAAAGGGACAAAATTGACATTTATATTAAATTATGGAACAGTCAGGAAATAGGAAAAAAATGTTAGCATCCCATTTAAAATGGTACATGTGATCAGCCTAGAGATGGAGAGACATAGACAGAGGTCAGTCTTTCCAAGATTTAGAGATGAAATTCTGAGACAAGTATATGCTAGCAGTTTTTCCTAAAATCAAACAATAAGAAGCCATAATTGAGAGTCTCATCCTTAATTTCTCATATTTATTGTTTAACAAATAAAGGAAGCAGCATCTGATGGCTTGTACATTTGGATTTGCGGGGTCAGGGAGCGGAGATCCAATTCCAGAGGCCTATGTTTGGATGGGCATGGGAGAAGGGTGGAATCAGAGGGAGAGAGGAGTGAGAGAGAAGTGACCTTCTACTTTGATCTTGAAGAATAGTAGAGTATTTGTAGTCATGATAAGCATTGCAATTCTAGAGAAAAAGAATGCCTGTGAGTTGAACACTGAACAATGGGCTAGAAGGTCTCTTCAATTGTTTACTGAGATCATCACTTTATTTATAAATAAAGGGCACACATCAAACATATTTCAATGCTTCTGATGTCCTTAATGGTAGGAAGGTCACATATGAAGAACATGTTGTGCTCTTCCTGCTGCAGAAGATTGTCTTACAAACAGGAATTTGAAGCCTACACCCCAAAGTGTAAACATCTCTGAGGCATCTGCCCAGTTAACAGTCCTTCAAGGAAGGGCTCCTCTCTACTTCAGGGGACGCATCAGGAGTCCCTCCTGTGACATGTCACCCATCAGCTTTGCTGGATTCAGGGACACGCACCTCCCCCGAGCTGCACCATCACATCGACTCCTGGAATTCAGAACTGAGACCAAGAGGGTCCAGACAGTGATGCTGGAGTTTAGAGCTGTGACAAGCAAACCAGTATGGAAGTAGGAGGCAACCAGATTCTGTGACAAGTGCCACAAAAGGGGACTGGGAAGGGAGAACAGAGGAGGAAGAAAGAGGCAGCTGAGAGAGAGCATGAGAAGGTAGGCCCTGCTCTTGTCTGCATTCATTCACAGACTCATGGGCCAACCATGTCCTTACAGCAAACTCCCACCTTAAGCTAAATGTGTGTCTCTGCTTCTGAAACTAAGGATTCCAATCCAGAAAACAGCGAAGCCAGCTGAACAATGTGTAATAGAATACCCTGGTAATGGGCTGTTGGGTAGATTAGAAAGGGAAAATTTAAAAACAAAACTCTTTCGCTAGTAAAATATAATTGATTTTCTCCTGACTTAGAATCTGTGATAATGAGGAAGGGGTGTCTCCACCAGACCTGCATGCAAATGAAGAGTGTCTCCCACTGGACCCCCCCCAGCTCAAAGTGCTCATTCCTGCACCATCCCAGACCCTTCGTATTCAATGTCCCTACCTATTTTGGGCAATATGCATATATAATCCAGATTATCCTTGCCTTTGTGTTTCCTTTACTGTCCCAAGTATGTGAAGATACATCTATTTGTCATTTTGTCAAATGAAGGTTCTAGAAGACCCCCTGGAAGTTGAATGAAAAATAGATGAGTTGCTGTTTGAAAGCTCTTGGAATGTCTGGTCCATAGTAAACACATCAGTGAGGGTCTGCATGCTGCCTCTGCCTCCCAACACCTCCTAGTTACCCAGCCATTAGGCGCGGCAGATGACTATTGCTGGCCCATATTCTGGTACTGGGAATGTTGTGGGAACTGCAGCCTAGAGGACTGGGTTTATGTTGTTGTGCACCTTCCTTCCTGCTCTGCCACCTGTTTTAAGGGTCTCTTGCTCCAGAAGGCAGAGTCACATGACATGGTCATCAGACCTGGTCCTTGAGTGGTATGCATGTGACACTTGGTGGTACCTAGAAGTTCAAATGATATCAGCCTGGTGATCAGTAAGCAGGTGGACTGTGTATAGGTGAAATAGTTCCAGGTGAGAACCCATTCTGTGGGTCGGGCATAGGGTTGGGTGTGTCCCTGGGATTCCTGCCAGAACATTGGGATAGCCTGAGTGGACAGGTTCCCAAAGTTCTAACATGGCCGAGTTATAAAACTTTTCAGGAGTTTGTGGGTGCATATGTGTTTGAGTCTGTCTAGAGGGAATTCTAACGAAAACAACAAAAGTTTGAATAATCACCTTTGTAATTTGCCACAGGCAATTGCAGAGTCTGACGTCATTTCCTTGGGCAGGAAAGCATAATGAGTTCATAAACCAAGGTTATTTCTTGGTAGTGGGTTTGTACAGCTGGATTTAAACCACTACTTATCCCTTTAATAAGGGTGAAGTGGTAGAGCCTCCTTTGAACACATGCCATTTCTGGATGCATACCTTTTTGCACACATACCATTTTTGAACGCAGGCCATTTCTGGAAGCAAAGCACTTCTGCATACAGAACATTTCTGAATACAGACCATTTCTGGCTATTTACAGGGAGCCATTTAAAGCTGTATGGTGTACTAAGAAAAACTGGCAAGAGTTTGTCTGCAGTGAAGAGGAACTCAGCAAATGACAATCTTTTGGAGATCAGTGAAGTCACATGCCCTTGTCCAGAAAGTGCTGGGGCCTTGCCCATAAACCAGATCTTAGAACTTCATATTGGCTAATTTGTAAGAAGAGAGAGACCATGACTTGTTGCTAAAATAAAGACCAGCTTTGTATAAACACTTTGTTTTTTCCTCCTGAAACTACAAAAGTGACATGATGTGACAATAATCCAACTAGGGTCACTGGGTTAAGAGAGTGAGTTATAGAATCAAAGTATATGTCAAGTAGGTATACATGCCCAGTGAATTAGAAACCATGGCTTGAAGTGAGCTTATATGTGTAAAATAATTTAAAACAATATATTCTAAGCAATGACCTTAATTCATTCATATTTGTACACAGTACAATATAACTATTTTTAATTTTCTTTTTATTGTAGTGATTATTAAACATATTAAAATAATTTTCTATGTAAAGATTCCCCATTTCTTAGATATATTTCAACACACCATGCCCTCCACCAAATCACCAAGTATTCTTCCCCATTGTCCAATGGGCTCCATCACCATTTGCCCCCGCCTGCCCCTATTCCCTTTTGGTCAGTTCTGTTGCAAATGTTTCAGGGTTGGTTATGTTTCATCTTTTTCTTTGTGTTGTCTATTCACATTCTATCTATGAGTGGGGTCATCTGGTATCTATTTTTCTTATTTTGACTTGTTTCACTTAGCATAATCCCCTCTAGTTCCATTCATGTTGATTCAAATGACAGGGTTCCATCTCTTCTCAGGGCTGTGCAGTATTCCATTGCATATATGCACCACATCTTCTTTATCCATTCATCTGATGTTGGGCACTTAGATACTTTCCAGTTCTTGGCTGTTGTGAATAGGGCTGCATTAAACGTGGGGATTCATACATCTCTGCAGTTGGGTGCTTTTGTATGTTTTGAGTAGATGCCCAGAAGTGGAATGATGGGATGATATGGAGTTTCCAGTTTCAGTTTTTTGAGGAATCTCCAAACTGTTTTCCATAGAGGTGGCACCAATTTGCACTCTCACCAACAGTGCAAAACTGTTCCCTTTTCTCCACATCCTCATCAGCATTTGTTGTTTCCAGATTTTGGGATAATAGCCAGTCACTTAGGTATAAGGTGATATCTCATTGTTGTTTTAATTTGCATTTCCCTGATAGCCCATGTGTAGGAACATGATTTCATATACTTGTTGGCCAAATGTATTTCTTAAATTGCAAAACTCACTTAAGTCAGTGGCAAAAATGTGCTTTTATCACTGAATTGGAAACAAGAAGACCCAGGATAGAAGTAGCTTTTCTCGCTTTGTCTCACCTAGACTAGAAACCAGCACTATAAAGACTCAGCTGTCTGTTCTAGATGATTCTAGAGGACTTTTATGTTTATTTCACTCATTAATTGTTTTATTACTACTGAAAGAATATGATTTCTTTTCAAATTTTTGCATTCACTCAAAGACTGATTTTTATGAATATACTCTACTCTTATCTTACTCCAAAATCGGGTCCTGTTAGCATTACTATTTCTAAGGACCCTTCCAGACTCTATTTCAGATTCACTTCATTCCCCAGTTCTATAGATATTCACTTATTTAGGAATATCTCAGGGAGCTCTGAACCTACTCTGCCCAACTTGAAAAAAGTTTTACTAGTGCTAACACTTTGGCCAGAAGTTTAAGCTTTCACAATTTCTGTGCTCTATATGCTACATCAGTAAAATTAGTCAAACATTACAATATTGATGCCATCACCTCTGAGGAGATAATGGTCACACTGAGTATGTTGTGCACATATCATAAGTGTGGTGATGTCTACTTGGGTTTCATCACATCCTCTTGCTAGTTGTTGACCAGAGAATGTGATGGAGTCAGTGGTAACTCTGGCAGAATGAATTGTGGAGATGAGAAACAGCATTTTCAAAAGAAATTCAAGATGTCCTTTCTGGACACAGGTTAGAAATCTCATTCTACTCAAGATAACTCCAGGTTTCCTTTTATATCTGTCAGGCAGCAGATGGTAGAGAGAAGAACAAGATTCAACCTTATCCTTGTCTATACTGATGACTTCCATTCAGAGAACGTGCTGACTCATGTGCCTCACAGGAGTCCACCTTCCTAGGGCTTTTGGATGACTGAGGTGTGAGCTCCTTCCAGGGAGACATCTGTGGGGCGGCTCAGGAGCAGGTCAGCCTATAGACCAGTCTCTGCTCTCCCTGGTTGTGTGACTGTAGGGATGCCATCTAAGTTCTGTGAGCCTGGCTCCTCATTTGTAGCAGGGGGGGCTCTAATTCTCCCCACCCAGGGCACTGAGTACTGACACGGAAAGAAGAGAGGTCCTGGGACCACCTCATTGTTCAATAAAGACAGCGCTGGACCTTCCCTCCACTCAGCTCCTGAATGGAGGTACATCTTCTCTCTGCTCACCCACCTCTGCCTTGAGCCCTAGTGAGGACTCTGCTAACACAAAGCCTCTGCTCTCATCTATGGAGCCTGCTTGCTGTTCTCTCCAGGAGGTAGTGCACTGTGACTAACTATTCCAAAGTGCTGCTACCAACAGCAACAGCCCTCCTCATGCGCAAAACAGAGCTTCGTCTTTCCAAACCAAACCAAACCAAACAGACCCCTTGACGCATGTCCTCCAGATAATCCCCCTTGACCTATGTACCCTGGGTTGCAACACTTCATTCTCACCTGCCTCTCTTCTGGACACTCCTTGAAATGTTGATACATTCAGTTTCCTCACCCTCTTTCTTCTTTTCCTGTAGTTAATGATTGTCCTGTGATTTCTTCAATTCTGTGTTGCTTAGATCCTAAGTTTCTATTAAAATTTCATTTCACACTCTGCGTGCCCTCTGGGTGGACTCAGATGAGAGGGCTGTGTCTCCACAGGAACCCTCTCCTAAGCCTTCCCGTTCCTCCAGAAGACCGCTGACTCCGCTTTGTCCATCACCCTCTTCTTCTCCCAGTAGCATCAGCTTTAGTGACCCTTTTCTCTCTCCTGGGTGGACCACACGCTCTAGTTTCCACATCTCTTCTTCCTCAGCTCCCAGTTCCTTTAGGGTAGTGTACATCCTCTAAACACAGTCTGAAAACAAATGCTTGGAAAATCCATTTTGGATACATTTTAACATTCACAATTCATGAGTCTAGTCTACCTTAGGAAGGTTATATTCTTTGTGTATTTGTTTGTTTTGTTTTGATTTAAGGATTGTGAAGGAATGCCTCCATTGTCATGCAGCATTCAGGGCTGGCAAGGAATCCAAATCATTCTGGGCTGTGATCTTCTATCTATAACCTACTTCTGTTTTTTCCTCTGGAAGTTTAGGCCATCTTCTTTTCCTGAAATTTCGCAACAGAATTATTTAGTAAAAGTCTATTTCCATCTTCTATCATAGACTTACACTGGGTGCTTTAGTCTAGAAATCCTGTTCTCAGAAATATCATTAATGTATTCCTCTGATTTTTTTTCTTGCACTGTATTTTCTCTTAAGTATTCTTTGATTAGTGGTTGGGGATCCTAAACTGGACCTTGGTTTTCGTTTTTTAAATTTTTTTTTTTTCTTTTCTGTCTTCTACTTGACTGCTCTTTTTAGTGGATTTTCTTAACCGAGCATCCAGATAATCCCTTGATCATTGATTTCATATCAAGATTCCTTTTATGGTCTGAATAATTCACATGCATACAAGTCACACATTCTTGTTTCCTGGATATAACAGTTTCCTGAATTTTATGTTAATAGTTTTTTGGTTTTTTTACTTTAAAAATGTTCCTTTCTGGGCATAATCTCTGTGTCTCCAAGAGGCTTGGCTTTTTTGTATTGTTGATATTCCTTTTTTCCTTCCATTTTTACATTTGGGTCTCTATTATTTTCAGATTAGAATTTTTTTTCAGATGTGAGTCTTTGTTGTCTAATGTCAATTAAGCAAATAATTAGCTAAATAATTTCCCTTATCCAGATTTAGATTCCAATGTCTTGGGATGATCATTTCCAACATTGATTTGCCCTGAGCCTCCTAAGAGTGGGCTGCAGTCCTCACCTCTCACCTCACCTTTGGTTTCTTGAGTATAAGTAACATAGAATATTCTGCTAGTTACAGGTATATGGGGCAGATACTTGTACCTGTTTGAAATGATCACCACCTACAATGTTTCCAATTTATACCCATCACCATGAAACAGTTATCATTGGTGTATGGGGGATAAGGAACTTTGAAGATCTACTTTCTAAACTACTTCAAATATGCAGCAGCATATCAATGACTGCATCACCATCACTGCTGCACATCGCCCCAGGACCTATTCATCTTATAACTGGAAGCTTATACCTTTTGACCCTCTTCACCCATCTCCCACTCCATGCAGCCACAGTTAGTCTGTTCTCTCTGTGAGTCTGCATGTTTTTTTTAGACTCCACATATAAGTTACATTATCCTTTTAATTATGGGTTTGTGTCTCTAATGAAACCCCTTTACAGCTGTTTAGTTTAATTTGTCGCAGATTAGAGAAAAAGCAAAAGTCTGTGATTATTCAATCAGCATTACTGGAAGTTTCCCTTCCCTTCTCATCCCTCAAGGGGCCTTCCCTGCAGCTTCCTCTTAAATGGTCAATGAGTTGACAGTTCCCCTATAACCACATCCAAGGGGCACCCCCTTTCATAAGCTTCCCAGAGTGTGGCGACTCCCTCCTTCTTGAAATGGCTTCCCTCTAGTACCCTTCCACAAGCACAGCCCCACCTCATCGCCCTGAAATCTCGGGGCAACTGTCCCACTCTACAAATTCCAACGGGTCCGACTTAGACCTGCACATTTGAATAACCTTCGCAGAGCCCTACCTTCCTGCCCCCAACAGTCCCTGCAGGTTGTCAGTGCTGATCTTCAGCTTGGGAGGGAGACCAGTGGCTTAGTCCCTTGCTGGGTCACTCACATTGTGGAGAGGTCAGAGCCCACACTCACGGATTCCGAGCTAAGTGCCAAAAGGAAATCTAAAGTCAGTGTTCTCAGGAGACTCCTGGTGTGTTTCTGGCATTGCTATCAGAAATTAATGATAGTTTGGCATGTATTTTTAGCAAAACCTGCTGTTTTTTTACAATCGCCAATAAATTGTTTTATGTGCCCTAATAAACTGCTATAGCATTTATTAGCGATCAACCTCAGAATTTCTCCTTGTAAGTCAGAAACACGGCCAGCTTGTGGCATGTCGTCTTTTCATGGAAGGTCCTCACTAGTTTCTAGGTCACCCGTAGATTCTGTACACAGGTGTCATTCATGAGAAACTGAAGCTTCCAAATAGAAAACTCACAGCGAGTCTGGTTCCTCATAGCAATTTCACTTTATCTTTTCAATTCAAAGATTATTCTCTGGTGAAGAAGATTAAAAATCTAGAAAATGAACATGTTTACTTTTTTCTGTCATTTGTCACCCCCACTTGCTTTTTCCTAGTGATTTTGCCACAAAGTGCACACAAAAATAATGTCTGTTTTGTGCTTAATCTATAGAACAGGTCTCCTGCTTTCCGCAAGCAAGCCTTTCTTCTAACATCTGCTGAGGGTCTAGTCACTGAAAGTTTGATAAATTTAGTAGAAACTCTGTATGTAATACAGAGTATTTTAAAATATGCCTCCCCATTCACTGTCCTTCATTTAGGGTCTTTTCCTATTTTGAGTTTTACAAATCTTCTTTTTTATTATCTCATGAGATTATCTGGTACATGTTTCAGGAAGAAGAGGCATTCTCAGGGAGAATCATCACAGGATGACCTGGTGATATTGCTCAGAAGTAGAAGCGCAGGAATTCAGGGGCAGGCATGTGGGTCCACCTGACCCAGCAGATGCTGAGCCGAGAGGAGGATGAGTCCTCTGTGCTACTCTGGACATGGCCTTGGATGTCACGGTTCCATTATGCTGCCAGGTTTCACTACCACTGCCCTGCAGCTGTCTCCTCATCCAGAAGCAGAGGTGGTGTGAAAGGGAGCAAGATCACCACACTTCCCTCCTATAGAGAAGATACCGGCCCTGCAGCAGAGCCAGTGACAGCAGCCAGGCCAGCCTCTCATCAGCCTCCTCTGAGGTTACAAAAGGGACTTGGGTGTCAGGAATCTATGTTTACCAGGATTCTAGTCCAGCAGGATGGAGCTAGGATGACAGGGATACACGGAATGAGAAAATGAAAAACCCCACTGAGGGACAGGCACTGAGAACACAAAGTCTGGCTCTCACTAGATGATTCCCAAGGCAGAAATCTCAGAGCAGGAGAAAAAGAAAGCATGGGCAGCGGTCACACGGCTGTGCCACACTCAGGCCACTGGAGAGAGTCATGGCGTTTTTCTCCATTTTCCTCCCCACACAAGTGCCCGATGGATGAAAGCATCCTCATTCTCCCAGGGAGAGGACTCACTGGCTCTGCCAGCTCCTGGTGCCTAGGGGAAGGATTCCAAGGATGACAGGCAAGAGGTGAAAGGCAGTGTGGCTCTTTGTTTATGAAGATCACCAGAATCCAGTCAACAGGGCACTGCAGTCCTGAAAAAGAAAACTTAACATGAAAAGATGCATCATGAGTATCCTCTTAAAAAGATACTGATGAAGATGTCAAACTAGGTGGGAAAATAATTTGTGTCCTTAGCAATCTGGGAGTAAGTGGGGCAAAAAGAACCTGCCTTTGACTGCATGTGTGCATGCGCAATACATATGTGTGATATGCACGCACATTGTATATGCACATGCATATGATATGTGCATATCATGTATAAGGTTTGCATATACACATGCGTGTCTGTGACTGTTCATATGCATTGTGCGCATGTGCGTTATGTAGCATGCTTGTACATGTGTATACATGTAGTTGCACTACGCAGAGGCATGCACATATGTACAGTGTGCTTGTGTGTGCACCCATGTTTATAGGTGTGTGTGTCCCTGAGTGTCACTGGAACCCACTAACAGCAGTGGGGATGTCATGTCCCCCAGGGTCATGAGGTCAGTATTCAGATTGCCAGAGCGTCTGAGCAGAGCAGGACTGATGGAAAGTTCCTACCAGGAGAGAGGGTGGTCTGGTAGGAGGAAAATGTGTCTGGGTGAGTGGTTAGAGGCCCGCTTTTCAATACGATGTCCAAATATACTTAATCCCTTTTAAAAGTCTTCAGAATTACTATATATTCATTGTCTGGTTAGGTTTCTCTCTGAAGTTCATTATTTTTTCTTGCGGTGTGGGGAGGTGCGCTGGAGAGTTTGCCCTGGATCTGTAGAAAATTATTCTGCATTTTGACATTTACCACCCAGCGTCTCCAGGTCTGCTGTGAAAACCGCTGTCCTGGAAGTTTAGGCAGAACCAGGCTTTTAATTAAGGAATTTTTTTAAAAGATACCCAGTTACCTCCACTCTTCCTTTTAAGATGCCCCGTCTCTAAAGACCCTTCTTCATCCTGCGTCATTGCACTCACCCCTTCAATGTCACGGATGGAGATAGTATTTTTGTGGGACAAGCCCGCGAGAGGAATTATATCATCATGCTCTCGGCAGCGCTGTATGAGGTGAACCGTGTAAGCGCAGCAGCGGGCCTCCGTTTCAGGCGGACTATCAGACATTCTCCGCCCCAATCCCATGGCGGCCGTGCATTCCTGATGCAGAGACCATTTTCTACTAAGTCATAAAGCACTTTCCAAACACCACGGGGTTTCTTGAACTATTTTTACATATGTCACTGATACTAAAAATGAAAAAAAAAAAAAAAAGTATTAGAAATCTCTATGTACTACCCAGTTTGAAGTCAAAAGAAGAGCTTTTCTTATACTTCTAAAAGCACATTAAGATAATAATAGTTTGAGGATTCCAAGTAGAGTTTAATTCCTTAATACTCTTTACTGATGCTTAATACTGATGAAAATATGTGGAAGCTTTTTCATACTAGGATGGTGTTATGGAACTGCATAAAGAAAAAAAAAATATGGTATACGGCAGTATCTAATGCAAATATGATATAGATTCCAGAAATCTTTCTAACACATTGCCAATGTGAGTGTTTTTATTCTAAGGATGCTACTTGAGGGTATTACTTGTGTTATAAAAATGTTTGGTATTGCACAGAAGATAAAATTCGATAGGTTGTGTATGTTTTGTGCCAGACATATAGAGTGCAACCCACATTATAAAATCTGATAATGAGCATGAGCAAGAGCTACTGTGTTGATACTTTGCACTTAGGAAGATTTTTCCATGCACACCTAAGTGACTTCCAATCTCTGGGGTAATTTCTGAAACATGATCACCAATATTTGATTTTATTGTTAAAACTCCTTCCTACAAAGAGCTGTCCTTGCATTAACATTGCCATCTTGGCAACAAATGGGACTCGAGTCACTCAAGAGCTGGGTCAGAGCAAAATCAGGCCATGAAGGGTATTCTCCATATTATTTTCAGCTATGCTTCAGTTACTTTCCCGAAACTGCTCATCATTTATACTCACATTCTCACTGCACATGTGCATCATTTGAATCATAGCAAACTTGCTATACCCTCACTCCTAGCTCAAGTCTACCAATTTATTTTTTAACCTTACCATATATATGCGTAACTTTATTTTCTTTCTCTCTCATGTCTATCTCTAACCCTATTGATACCAAGACCTATATCTAAAAGTCTACTTAATGCTGTACAATATATACTGACAGTATAAAACACTGCCAATATTTAAAACAGTGGATTTACTAAGCAATTTAGAGTGCAATAACAATCAAACCATGGTATATTACAGAGCCACTATTTTCAATGAAAATAGCATGAAAAATTGATGAAATACTATTAAATAAAAATACTGGAGCAAACCTAAATGTGATATAGTATAGACAACATTCTATTTAAACTATGTCCTTGTATATATCTGCATTTTTAGAAATAGTTATAATAAAATTGAGAGTACTATATCTAAATATGAACAGTAGTTATCTTGAAGCAAAAGATTATGGTTAACTTTTATTTTCTTCTCATCTTTTTCCACAATAAATCTTATTCTTACAATGAAAAAAATATTAGAATGTTTTTTTCAAATAAAATTCTAAGTGCTAAATATCAAGAAGTCTGCCTAGTTCTGCTTTTCATTTTGCCCTTTATAGCAGATGTTCATGGATGGATTCTGTTTGGGAGGTTCTGTCCTGAATGTGAAAAATGACATCTGGAACTTTATTCAATGATGGCTGTTGGGAGAGCTGAGATTTCCCAGGATTCATGTACAAGAGATGATACTGAATAAACTCGACTCTAGAAGGTCAGTCTATTAGTTATGTTCATGACTGCCTTTGATCTTTCATATGCATGTATGTTCTTTAAAGATACTGTTTAAATATTAATTTCCATTTACAACATAAAGGGTAACTTATTCTTCAATTCACACAATAACTTGAGGTCCATTATACTACTCAAATCCCTTTGCTTTGCCAACTCAGATACCAGAATCTAAAAATATTCTATACTATGTGCTAGTGAAAATCACGTTTGGTTTTAGGTATTTGTTTGTTTGCTTACCACGAACCTTGATAATTTTCTTTGTTTCTATACTATAAATACTAGTCTATAAATCAATTATGATTCACTAGACCTGATGTGTATAAAATAGTCTTACATATAGTTGCCATGATATAGAAAGGTCAAAATACACAAGTATTTTGAAATCCCATACATCTGCTGAAAATATACAACTGATTAGGTAAGATTCAAAGAACTCACAAGCTCTTGTGTAGAAACACATCTTTGTCCTCACTGGGTGCTGATCAATATTGCATTAAACCAAAAGTTCAAGAGAATAGGAGCAAAGCATTTACATCCAAAGAGACCTGAATCTGCATTTGTCTCTACCCCAAACCTGGCAAATTAAGAAATAACTCAGGTGCAAGGGGAGTCTAGGACTGAGGGTGAAAACGAACTTGCAATACTTGGCCTTTCCTGGGGAGCACTGACAGACATGCAGGCAGGTCCCTGGGGGCATGCAGGGAACGGAGGAGATAGCTGCACAGTTGTGAGGTCTCAGATGCCGGCTGGGTTGCCTAATGAGCAGGGCTCCTATTCTAGGTCAGATGGAAGTTTACCAAGATATGACGAATGACGCGTTTCTCAAATGGTTGGAACCTTCTTCGCAGAAGAAGTTAGACCCATCGGAGTAGGACCCCCACCAAGGGGAGAAAGCCGTGATTTTGCTCATGGAGAGTCATTCCATTGTCTGCCTCCATTTAGGACCATTTAAATTTGGCTTTCGTTTTTGGAGTTAGTGCACAGAGTTTATTGGGAATGTTCAATTAGAACCAGATGGGAGTTTCAGCTCAACTCCTCTCCTGTCCTGCTTTTTCTCAGAAAACAATTCCAGATCTTGGGCGTGTCCAAGAAGAGACCATTTTGGGCTCAGTGAGGATTGTTTAGTCTAATAATGTGCCAAAATATTCACTTACTGCAAGTTGCTTTTTTTCTGATTTACTCATAATTAATTTTGTTTTAAGTAAGGCCAACTAAAGAAAATGAGTTTGCGTCTATTTTTCTTTCTCAACTCTTATTCTGAGTTTTCCTGATTTTATAAAAGCTATTTTCCAGGCATGATTGAACAAATCATTTCTCAAGCAAGATGCAAGCAGCTTTTGTCAAGCAAAATAGCTTTCGCAAGTTATGGATTTATGTGTTGCTGAATCATCATGTATATCATTATAATAATTTCATTGCAAGAATTTTTACAATTTGAATCGTATGTATTTTGATTATGAAATTTTAGTTACTCACTCACATCCAACCTCTGTCCTTAATCCATTTCAAAAGCATTTCAATGATTCAAATATTTCACTTTGCACTTTTTATTAAAAAAGCAACTTATAATAATAAATTATTTTGTAATAACTGTATTTTCTCTTATGCATATATGGATTTGTTTTGATCCTAGGTAATTGATAAACTGATGCTATATTAATATAACCAATAAAATGCATATAGTAAATTAGTAGAGCAATGTACTCATTAATGGATGTTTTGTTTCTTTCTTGTTCTCTGTTTCTCACTGGATCATAGAATTAAGTTATTGCTTCTCTTTCTGCACACATATGTGAAAGGAAATGCTGCTATCCAAGTTCACAGGAAAATTCAAGAGACATGAGTAGAATCCAAGATGCAGCTCCTGTGTCTCCCATAAACACCAGATTATATTTTACCAATTTACAAGGGTTAGCAGAATAAAATTGTACTGTAAAGATTTCCAAATAAAATTCCCTCTAAAGCTTGTGGCAATATGAGCACTATCATTAACTGAACATGTATTGTATGTGTGGAATTTTGCAAATAAAACCATTTCTCTTAGATATTATCAAAGTCTGTACTCTATGTACTTCAGTAAGTTTCTATTGACCGAACGAAATTATCCACTCTACTAGATTTCAAAAATCTCTCTTGTGAGTCTTAGGAAACAGGGCGCCTGAAGTAGTTATGTTCTGCTGTGTGACCTCACACGTGTGTGTTATCACAGGTGAGCCAAGAAGCTGGGAGTGGATCATTCACAGAAGTTGTGGGCTTGATTTCACAAGTATCAGTGACCCTGATTCTAAAGCCCATATCCTTTCTATGGTGATACTTTGCTTCTTGAGGATCAACCATAAAGGCTCATTCGCAAAACACTTTCATGTACCAGTGTCAACTCCAGCAATCACTCTGCAGAAACTGAGTCAGTACTTTGGGTAGCTGACTGACAGAAAGCTTTAGATGGCTTGGCTTTGCAGTCAGATCATCTCATGAATAGCTGGAACTTTCACACGCACCCTTTGTACTTCAAGCCACAGTCAAGAGATGATACTGACCAGTTGAGGGGGGAACTGCAGCAGGGTGTTCACCTAGCAAAGAAAAAATGTATTTTATTAAACTTGGACTGGCTTCTCTGGCCAAAAGCACTGTCCCAGTTTCACTGCTTATAAAGCAGCTAACATGTGGTAAAGTTGAAAAACATACACAGTCATCCCTATTAAGCCTTATTTATTCACCTTTCTTGTTTTTATTTCTAAGTCCAATACTTTCTGAAAAATGTCATATTTCCAGCCCAAGGTTCTACGATTACCAAACTCTCCCCCCTCCCTGGGGATTGAAGGTGGACTCCCCATCGCTACCTGCTTGGTAGGAAAGGCATGTGCGTGCCACTGACTCCACTACAGGCTTCTTTAGGGAGCGAGCCAGGAGGAAAGTGGCTTCAAGCCTGAATTGATGGAATGTGTGAATCTTAAGAAAAACAGGATTGAATTTCTTGTTAGCTTTTTTTTTTGTCATATTTCTGATAGGATTTAGAGAAAGAAAATAAGATCTGACACTGTGTTAGCTCCCAGCATCAGAATGTCTCACCAAACAAAGGGCATTTATTTGTGACATATCTCTTTACACATTTTTCCTGGGTGACCTTTTCCAGTTCCGAAGCATCCCCGTGCTCACCTGTCTTTGCTGTCCACATTTTCTTTAAAATAAGACCTTGCGTTTTTGTTCTTGTGGCCTTTTTTTTAAGGGGGAGAATAGAATTTCCTCTTTCATGATGGCACCATAGGATTCTCTAACTCCAGAAAGCTGCACAAATAAACTTTGAAGATATTTCTGCGGCGACCACATGCCGTCCCCCATCTCCAGCACGGCCCCCTCTAGCCCGGGCCTCTGGCGCCATGAGCATCTTTTACTTTTGGAGACACTGCGTGTGACCAAAGATGAAAACTCATATCCACTAAGCTAGAGGGAACCAGAAAGTTCTGGTTACAACACATGTCTTCAGCATTTGCTTTGGAAAGATGATTCCATTTAACCCAACAGTCATTAGCGGATGTGACCTGGTTGTGCTCTCCAGAGCTAGTATGATGCTGAAAGGAAAGGACCAAACACAAGATTAAATGAGACACCCTCACAGACCTCTGGAGCAGGCAAAGGAGCATTAAGAGTTGCCTCTTCTCCAACTGCCTGCTGTTTACATGGTGAAACAGCACCATGAAGATGTTCGTTCAGCAAAACATTGGGCTAATTTCCAGTTTGAAACCAGCATTTTCACATCTAACAACTTCAAGATGTAAATGAGAGAATGATGTTTAGTCAGTAATATTCCCCTCAAACCACATCTCCACCTCTCTCTATTGCTGATCAGTAAACCTTTCTTCTAATTCTTTATGGTCCAAGGCATTGAGTATGGATAACCACTGGATTCCTCAAACAGAAAAGAGGAAGATTCTATTACTGCGAGGGACCCCTCCCATGGGTGCTCTGATAGATGAGCTGTGCCCAGAGAAGGCTCAGGGCAGAAGCAGTCGGTAGGGTGGGGGGGCGGTATTTACATTGGAGTTTTAATTGTGGGTGTCTTTAAGTACATTTGTTCTGTGATTACCATTAAAAGTATATGTCTTGCTCATCTGAGGTTAACGTTTTCCTGTAAGATTTTGTATTTAAGTCTGAGGGTTTACCAGATCACATTCTTATCAGACTTCATCCAGTGAACCAATTCTGGGAACTATCTTGAAATACACACATACACACATGCATGTATATTCACACAACACTCACATAAGCACCATGAGTTATCATCGTTTTCTCTTAGTAGATGTCACTAATTATAAATCAAGTTCACTCTGGTAAACTCAAGAATCATGATAGAAAGCAATTTTGGTAAGGTAGAAGCTAGGCATTTACTCTGTCTTGAAGTTTAGAGATGGTCTTGGGATGAAGGGAGATGAAAACTGCATCTGAAAGGGAGATAGTGGAGAGTAGCAAGGACACAGATGTCACTGGGAGAAAAAGCACGGAGACTGAAAAACACAGTTTGGGGAAAGGTGATAGATTTCCCTAGGCAGCTGGAAAAAGTGGCTGCATTCACACCAGGAGCAGTAAGAGAAAACTAGGACAAGACGTTTTAGGTCTGCAATAAGAAAGCCCCAAGAGAGCTTGCTGGAGTGGAACTTATCCAGTCGTAAAAGTCTAATCTCTACTCTACCTGGTGCAGGTCCCTAAGCCCCTCAGCCCTTTCTTCACCTGTGTCCTTAGTACGTTACACCTCATCAAGCTCCCGTGTGGTCTATCCCTCTTGTTGGATTTGCACGGGCCGTTCCTCTCTTTCTCCTGTATTGTCATGTTTAGCCTGTCTGGATCCCACAGCTCCAGAAATGGATGACTGGGTGTTCCCCCAGTGTTTCCATTCATGCATGCTTGTGTTCAAAAACATGCTGCAATGACAGCGAAGACATGTAGAGCTCTTTCCTCCACACACCCTGCTAGACACCCAAGGGTCTGAGCACACCCATGCTTTGGTAAAGTTGTGAAGAAGGAGCCACTCTTAAGCAGTGCTGTTCAAACCCAAATGTGCAAGTAGGTTGCTGGGGTTCTTGTTGGGGGACGGATTCTGATCCATTAGGTCTGGGGAAGGGCCGAGATGCTGTATTTCTCCTAAGCTCCAGGTCACACTGATGCAGCTGGGCCAGAGGCTGAGGAATAAGGCGGATTGACCAGACACCTAACAGGCCTATGGATCCAGAGGTGCTCTGAGCATAGTTAGGGTGCTGGGCTGACACTTCAGTGGGGAATTAGGACTTCGCTGAGATTGTTGATAGACAGTGCAGTAGAGGAGGACTCTAGGGTCCAAGGAGGAGAAAAGGAGAAAGAGAGGAGGAAAGATTCCCCTTAGGACACACAGAAAATGCTTCCTAGATTTGACCCCAAAGGCATCCATCCCAAGTCCCAAAACATTCTGCAACCTAAAGATGACCAGGATGAAGCATGTTTCCTTTGATTCTTGAAACATCAGCATGATTGCCTTCCTTGTTGTGAATTCTCTTTTCTCCAAAGGTTGGGCAAAAAGGAAAATATTGATGTAAGTAGCACCAAGACCTCAAGCCTAAGTCACACTCATTCCAGTCATTCTTGCTCTGGGATTTGACATGCCCCGTTCTAGGGGAAGGGCCGGAAGAGACCAGTGTGATGTATTCAGAACAAGCTTGTGGCCTTTTTCTCCTTCTTCTTCCTCTCAAGATCTAAGCTCCAACTCCACATTCCTTCTTAGGCAGATGCAGCTGTCTGAGGAGCCTAACCCCTTGGGATCTGCCTGTAACTCATTCTATCCTTAACTCATCATCTCTGGATATAGAAGTGCATTTCCGTTTGACAGTCTCTGGAATGCACAATCAGTATTTTATTTTATTTGTATAGACATGCTAGCACCAATCATAGGCCTTAAGAAATTAATTGGTTGAGAGCATTTCACTTAGCAAAATTCTTATGGAGAGTAGACACAAAATAGTAGAACTTGGTTGTCATAAGATCATCAAGGTAAAACATAAACTCAAACTATAATGAAAATGGTTTAGGCCTTTAAAGAAATTTATTCGATTCCTAATGCATGGCCAAAATATTATGAGGATTAAATAGTTGAGACTTTTTTGTGTGTGGACATTATATTCCTATCCTCAATTCATCAAGAGATACCTTTATTACCTCATGTCTGAATATGTAGCACTTATAATTTTAGCAAAGATGACAGGTTTTACAACGCTGCCAGTTCCAGATTAAACACTGAAAATTCATGTGTGCTTTACTATTGGAATGAGTTCAACTAAATGAGGTTTCCTTGGGAATGTGTGTGAAATGCAGGAGCGGTTGCTTGTCTTCGATAATGCTCCTGGTTGTCAGATTGGGCTACGTAAAGACAGATTTTAAATACCAAATTCAGAAATGAAGGGCTCGGAATGGAGAGCCTCATTGGTTAGGGGGAGACATGCTTTTTCTAGGGTGGAATCAGAAGTCCTGTCAGTGGATGGGGTATACGTGCAGAGTGAGAGGGTGCGGCAGTGAAGGAGGTGTGCCGCCATTTTCCCAAGATGCCAGATTTTGAGTCAGTTCTAAATCAGATTTCATGATTAATTTACCTCCGGGCAATGTCTATGCCTCTTAAATACCCCTTATCATGTTAGGTGCTTTCTCTTTTAAAGAACTAACTTCCTTCCTGCGTTTACTTAATAATATATAATTTGAAATCTAAGTGCATTCCATTCTCAGTTCAAAGTCAAAGAAGAGGTCGTTTTCTTCATTCAACTGGTGAAGACATAGGTGATGAGATAATTTATAAAATATGCTCCAGATTATATAGCAGGCATGTGCGTACAACTGGATTCCAGAACTGTTTTGACGTTTTCTAGAAAAATTCTGCCTTGCTCACAAACCAGTCTGATCCTCACGCTGTGTCATACAGAGACCTCATTAGGGTCTTCTCTGGGGACCTTGTGATCTTCGGGGTCTTCCCAGTGGACTGTCCACTGGTGTCACTTCCAGAGGAAAACTGAAAGATGCGCAGGATGAGGCCTCCCAGATATAGTCGCCCCAAAGATCTGTTCTCAAGGGCTGCATCCTAACTCAGCATCTGGCTGAACCCCTTTCCCCTCATTCCCTGAGAATGGCCCTATTCCCAACAACCTGTGTTACACTCCTGAAGAAAGTCCCGCCCCCGCAGACATCAGTCAGCCCTTCCTGGAACACCCCCCTTGTGGAATGAACACCAGCCTGTCTATGCAGGCCAGTTCCCACCCTCCTGGATAGAGAACAAAGACACACAGCATGACCCACTAGAGTAGACGCTGACTCGCTCTTGCATCAGCACCCAGCACCCAAATGAAACTCTGTTCCTCGCAACTGCAAATCCAGTAGGAACCTTCTTGTTCGGGGTTAATTTTAATGCATTCATAAAAAATAAAGCAATCAGTGAAAACCAATAAAATGAATCCAAACTCATAAAGTCGCTGAAATGACAGCCACACAGAGCATGTTCAAATCTTCAAAGAGTATTAAAATGAATGCCCAATTAATTGTCATCACATTCACGCAAGGTAGGCTTTATAAAGATGCGATGCAGTGAAACTGAGTAACTTGCCCAGAGCACCCAGGGGATTGCCACCCACAGCCGCCTTTCCAAATCCCAGGCCTAGGTATGCATGTTCTCTGTGAGCCTGGAGAAAGGAAAGCCCATAAAGGCAGTTGCAACATGAATACCTGATGTTTCAGGCATTTGTCATAAACTCACAAATAAAATCTATCACCCATAAAGAGCTTTTATTGGAGCAGAGTCTCCTGACAATGATCAATGGACCTGAGGCAATGCTGTGAAGAACGACTTGGACACTCTGGGTTTATAACAGCATATGAGACACAAGAACCATGCCCAGTGAGTGGAGGGGAGTGTGATTATTTATACATATGGAAATTTATGCACCAGAATAGGCAGACAGCCAACGGGCCTGCATACCTAGGATTTCGAGTGCAGGTAGGGTCTCCCTGACAGGCAGTCAGGAAGGGCTGGCAAGGCCAGTCTGTCGAAGTCATAGCAAGTCACCATGCAAAGCTTTCTTGAAAGTGGATAATGGAGCAGAAAAGTGTGTTTTTCTTTATTGGCCATTGCTGATTTCATGATGCAGAGAAGACAGCATGTTTTTATGAAGGCATAGGAACCAGCACATACCTGGGCAAGGAGGCTGGTTAGGAGTGAAAAATAGGAGTCATTAAAGACTAGCAAAGAAATCTTCATGCCCCCAGATATGCCAACATCATGAGACATGGGAAGGTGAGTGGTGCTCCCCACGACCCCAAATCCTGAACACTGTATCTGTTAGGATTTGATATTTCTCCCTGGGGGTGCCAGGCAGTTTGTGGCACATGTTTCTAAAGTGGAGAGTCCGAACAAACCCAGGTGTCTGGATCCCCCTCCACAGTCCTTTGATGTCAAGATGACAAGGCAAGGACTGTGATGGCAGCAGCCCCAGTCTGCTCTCACTCCTCTTCCACCCGAATGCCTCCACCCCACCTTTTAACTTGGTGTGGCCCCCAAACCATGCCCACTGCACCCTGGGCCTTGGGGATCAAGTGGGTACCCTGGCTAGAGCCAGCACTCTGACTGCTGGGGGAGAAGAGATGTGTGAGCTTTGTCCTCATCTGTGTGGGCGGCTATAACAGACAACACCAGTCAGGTGATTGACAAACAGCAGACACTTAGTTCTCACAGTTCTGGAGGCTGCAGTCTGAGGTCAAGGCACATATAGATTCTGATCACCCACGATGTGACGGTGTGGTAGGCCACGGAGGGTAATGGGGTCATGAGGCTGGGGCCCCACAAAGGGTTTAGTATCCTTATGACAAAACCCCAGGAGCTCCCTGCCCTCCCCATGTGAGGTCACAGCAAGAAGACCTGTCCATGCACTTGGAGGAGTCTCCCCAAACAGTTTGCCAGCAACTGGAACCCCACTCCAGCCTCCAACTCCAAAATGTGAGAGGTCTCATCTGACCCCCGTCCATGTGTCTGTTCTATCAGCTAGGTGTGCAAAAGCTTGTATGCTCAAGGAGCACTGAGCCTGCCTTTTAACCAGCACTGAGGGCACACGGCTGTGACCAGCAGAGACTCTGGTCTCCAGGTCACACAGGGGAGGGACCCAGGGAAGCCAGCACCCCTTTGTGAGGTCAGGGCATAAGCATCCAGGTGGCTTTGTGTGGTGCTATTAGGACGTCCTCTGAGTCACTTAGAGACCACTGAATGCAGCGTCTCCCTGAGTCCTCCTGTCCCAACAGGCCACCACCCAGGGCAGTGGAGTGGCAGCACAGGGGCTGCTGATCTCTCTTTAAATTGGAACCCACAGTCAACTGGTGAGTTAACAACACCAAACACCTTCTAAAGTCGCATCTGCACACCACTTTACTCTCCGTGCTGGGTGGTGCATGGGGGTGTGATGCATGAGGAGTAGATGCTCCCGGTCGTGAATAGGTGCGTTCACACTGCTCTTGAAGGGGCCTGACTCTGGAGACCCTGTATTTTCATAGAACAAATCCAGTCAACCTGGCTTAAGTAAATGAGTACAAAACAAAGCCAAATGGTGGGTTCCTAAAAACTTTCCCCTGGAAATTCGTCAAACCAGCTGTGCATAATGCTTTATATTAGTCACGACTGCTGACTTCAGACCAGGTTTCAATTCCTCAGAGTTAGCAGATACTGGTAAACAGATATGGCTGCCCCATGCTTTTTCTGCAGCGGGAATGCTTCCACATTTCTCAGTACCCACAGAGAGCCCCACGTCACATAGACAGAGGCATACCGCTCTGTCTCAGGTTAGCGCGCTATACAGCAGTGCTATGTAGCTGGACATTTCTTGGCTATTCCTTCAATTTCAAAAAAATGTGAAATAAAAATATTTCTAATTTTTCTTATGGCTCTAACATTTTTAGATGTTTAACTCTGCCTATATGCCTTCCACTTCACTTGAAATTCTAATGATGATCATAGTTTTCCTCTGATACGTTCCCAGCTCTTTCTCATTTACCTTAAGTCAGAGGAGTTTAAGCAGGTATGCTCTCCTCTGGTGATGTGAAAAGGGTTAACCAAAGCAGGGCATTTCCCTGTGTTTCTAAAGACGTTCTCCCTTCTATTATGTATTCTGCATTAGCGTTGTTTGTCTAAGTGCATTGATGTAATGGAGCTGTCATCCCAGAATTTACTTATGCCTAACAAGACCTATTTTATATCTCAGGCTATTATCTTTTCTTGTGAAATAAATGCAAACTAATTATAATACATCTTTACCAGACTCTTCCTTTCCTCGGAACAGAATAAGTCCGCTACAGCAATTTCTCAAGGAAAGCCTCTCCTCGATGAGATCATGTTTGCTGGACATAAGTGCCCATGGGCATATTTTCAAAATATGTGTTTGCCACTGGGTATCCTGGGCTCAGATAAGTATTTGTTCCTGTAAAAGTACAGGACCTGCTTGTGTAAGTTGTTCTGTGAGGGCAGCACATGTGATGGAACATTTAATACAGAATGGCACATAGTTCTGATCTCATTATTATGAAAACGATGCATTACCTGTAACAAATTGCTGCAGAGATGTCTTTAATGAAAGAGAAAACTGTTTCTTATTCTACAGATGTCAGTGTTTTAATCCTTTGAGGAAAGTGTTCAATGCACATCATACTAGACACTGAGTAGCCCATCAGTCAAAGCCAGTGTGAGACAGGTGAGATGCAGAGACTAAGTGCCAAGCCCTCATTAGCAACTGATACTCATGTACCTGTGCTCTGAGAATTTGCCTAAGAATTTGCTTGTTTCTTCAGTACCTCTTGAGTAGCCTTGCTAAGCTTTCATTTAAAATGCTGAATTCCAGCTGGAGGATGCTCAAGGAAATGAGTCTTCGAGATGAATACAATTGAAACATGAAGACACTGAACCACAATATAAATTGTTGAATATTACCGGGCTGTCTGACTATGCAAAAATTATGCCACAAAGAAATAGAGAAGATTATCAAAAGACAAGCTAAGCATTCTTTTCTTCCTGAATTTGCATTGTTCTTGGTTTCAAGTGCCCATATAGACCTTGTGAGCTTTATATTATCTTTTTATTAGATGCTGATGTTTGTTCTTAATCTGCTATTGGTTTATATTGCTATGAGAAAATATGATTTGATTGAGATTTGACTGTAACTGAACCAATACAGTCTGGTCTAATTATAATCAGAGAAGCTATCATACCAACTAGGACAACCACTTGCTACAAGAAATCTATTGATTTTTCTGCCAGAAATATTAAAGAGGTCTTTACACATTTTGAATTAGAATGGGGAATTCATACTTCTGAGGGTTGAGGAAGGGGTGGGAAGTTTATTTCTAACACAGGAGATATCTGTACGTGGCATGAAGCACACAGATGGTTGGTTTGCTAGGTGAACATAGAGGAGGAATGGGTCCCACTTCGGAGGGAATAGCTTCTGTGAAGTCATGGATGCATGAAATAGCATGCTGAGATCTTGGAACTAAAAATAATCCAATGTTGTCAGAGCACAAAATATAAAGCAGTTTGGTGATGAATTTGTATATCTAGAATGGTGGCCAGTCAGATCATATTTATAAGGAATTAAGGTAGGGAGAAAAAAGGTAGATCATATTAGATCATACATATTAATGATAGTCCACAGTTACGTCTCTGCCTGGGATTTCTATTTACCATCATGACAGTCAATCATTGGGGTGTGCAGGGATGGTCACTGGTAGATCTGATCATAATTTCCAAAGGGTTAGAGACAAATGCTTGATCCCTCTGCTTGGTCAATGTTTGTTTTACTGTGTATCCTGGAGACTTGAAATTACTTTGGGCAAGGTGGAGAGAGCTTTTCCCTGGACCCTCCCTTGTACCAACCAGAAAGAAGAGCATTTAAGAAATTCATGTATGTAGCCCCAATGGCTATATTGACATTGACAAGGATGTGCGTTCATAGACCATTGACTTTGAAATCTCAGCCATTATCATAATGAAAGGTTAGGGATTAATCGATTGAATTTGACTGCTGTTCCCCGACATTTGTCCAAATGAATTGAATTTAGCAGCTTCCTGTAGAATCTAGTCACTCAGTTATGTTAACAAGCATTTTTAAATAAGTTTTTATCCTGAAAACTCCGGGTTTTTAAAACTGAGTGTCATTGTACATTCCTGCGATCTTCACTGTTGCTCTTGTTTGTTTCATAAAACTGAACATGTTTGTCCATCAAATTCATTTACAGTCATATTGCTGCTTCACTTGACTCTGGTGTGGAAGTTATGACCCTGGCAGGCCCAGGACTGTACACAGGACTATCCCAGGCTACTTCTCAGGAGAAAGTGAATCTGTATTACTTTGTCCTCTGTGTGACCTTCAGTTACGTGAATGACTATAAATTCTTGCCAGGCCCCTCCTCTCTCAGAGGAGATTGTAAATCCCTTTCAGTGACAGCTTCCACAACCAGCCAGAAATAGCTACATCCAGGTATCTCAGACACCTATTCAATAAACCACTGACGCTCACTGTTTATTAAAGGCTTCAACCTAAGGAAAGTTTATTTAAAGAAACGTGGTGAAAAACCTGAGGGCTAAAATCTAGAGTGGTATACTGCTCTGTTGGGCAGCACCATTTAGCCTGCCAGCTACCTGTATCCCTGCCACCCCCAAAAGTCTTTTCTTACACAAGTGATCTGTGACATCAGAACTTTGCCTCATCGTGAGGGAAATGATGGACATCACTGATGTTTTCTGGGGAGGATCTCCTTGCAAATATCTTCTACATTGACCTTCCCTTTGAGGGAGACTCTAGAATCATGGGCTAATGAACTAGGTAGACCGGTCTACCTCACCTAAGTATGCAATGTTCCTTTCCCTCATATAACCTCTGAATCATTTACTTGTGTTTCTTTCCTTCTTTAGAAATTTCTAGTCAAAATTGTGGCTTTCAGTATCAAAGCAGACATGATAACATAAGGAATACCTCTTGTGTGTTTCCTTCAACATTATCTGTTCAGATCTTATTTTCCATTGTCTAAATATCACCACCCACTTCTGAGAGTAATATTTATTCCGTGTATCTTGCACATATATTTATCTTAAATCTGTTATAAAACATGGTACCATATTTGATTAATAAACAGAATGCCAGTCAGTGATTTAAATAATATGTGACAAATGATGTAATATAAACTGATTTACTTATTTTAGATGGCTACAGATAAATATAGTTATTTCTATACATTTTATGTTTGTCATCTAAATTTATTATTATATACCATATATAATATATTGAAGGTATAATAAATGAAATGATAGCGATATTTGCTCTGTAGAAAAGCATTGCCACTGAAGTTGCATTTTAATACCTCAACCTATTATTCTTTACTTACATAGACTGAGTGTATTTAGAATCAGAAGAATTAATCAAACACCTGGTGATACTGACTACTCTTTGGGATCACTGCACATCCACCATATGCTATCCCAAAGTAAGAAAAGATAAATGAAAATAGAAAAAGCCTTAACATTTGAAGATGGAGACCACAGAAGAAGCACAATGATGTTCTAAACATTTTTCTCATATAATTCTTAACTGCTGTCCTCAATAAACCATAAAGTTGTTTTTTCCAAATATTGCACAACTAGAAGAATCTCTGGTGCTTCAGCAACTCATTGGGGGCAACCGCAGCATTGGAATAGTGTACAGAGGAACAGTAGACTTTGAGGACTGGAAGGGAAGTGCAGGGATGTTTTACAGAGGGAGCAACAGCAACTACAGCAGTTTGGGTTCCAGTATTGTGCTGTTTCAGACACAGCTGGTGGGTATTGGAACAGCAAGCCCACATCAAGTTGAGTGAAGGATGGAGGAAAGAGGATTCTTGCCTATACAGACACTTGACTGGAGGAGAAGGCACTCCTCCTTCCCCATACCTTGGATTCAGACTCCAGCAGAGGACCATTCTAATGATGCAGTCTGTGGACTATTGGACTTATTTCTGGTGTCTTAGAGAGGATGGCAGGTCCAAGTGTGGTCAACAAAAGCATAAATACCAGGCCCAACCACTTGAGTGCTACCAGCAGAAACATCAGCTAGGTTGCACAGCTATCCTGCTCCCCTATCCCATGTGACCCTCTACAACCCAGCAGCCATTCCTACTCCTTGACACAGCAAAAACACACAACAAAATATAAAACAAAACTAGAGCACTCTCTGGAGGAAAGACAGAAATCTGGCAGCTGATCAACAAGAATCTATGCCATTTGGAAAAAAAAGAACACAACAGACTTTAAAATCTCAAGATACAGAAGCACTCCAGAATGACTGCTCATCAGAAATCAATTTCAAAGACATGGAAGATTGGTTCTTTGTAACAGATAAGGAATTCAAATCTGAAATCATAACATTCAGAGAGATGAAAGAAAATTCAGAAAAACAAGTTAATTAGCTAAAATACAATTAAGGTCAAAAGGCAGAAACTAAAGTTTTAAAAAGGAAATTAGCAACGTTACAGGAAGTAAAGGATGCAATAAATGAGATCAAGAATGACAAAGAATGCTATGAAAATAGAATAGACCACATGGAGAAAAGGATCAGTTATCTGGAAGATAGTAAAGTAGAAAGGAGCCACATAGAAGAAGAAAGAGCAATTAAATGCAAAAAAAATAAATGAAGAAGCACTCAGAGAACTGTCAGACACCACTAGGTAAAGCCACATAAGAATAACAGGTATCACAGAAGGTGAAGAGAAAAAGAAGGAAACAGAGAAATAATTGCTGAATTAAAACTTCCCAAACCAAAAGAAATGAACATACAAGTCAATGAAGCCAATAGAACACCTAGTTATCAAATTAAAAAAAACCTACACCAAGGCATATAATTGTGAAACTATCCAAAGTCCAAGACAAAGAAAGAATCCTAAATATGACCAGGGGAAAAAGGCAAATAATAATATAAAGGAATTCCCATGAGGCTATTGTCAGATTTCTCAAAAGAAACCCTACAGCCCAGGAGAGATCGGGATCAAGTTTTCAAAATAATACAAAATAAAAACTTCCAGCCAAGAACAATATATCCTGCAAAACTCTCTCAGATGTGAGGGAGAAATAAGGGTTTTTCACAACAAACAAAAGATGAAAGATTTTGCCATGAGACCTCCTCTACAATAAATGTTAAAAAGAGGCTCTCCTACCTAAACCAAAGAGAAGAAATTTATTTTAAAAAAATAAATAAATAAACAAGGGGACAAATAGAAAGACAAAACCAGAAGGCAAAAATCAAAATGGCAATAGCAAGTCCTCAAATATCAATAATCACTTTAAATGTAAATGGACTGAACTCATCAATTAAAAGGCATAGAGTACCTAAATGGGTTAAGAAATAAAACCTAACTAAATGCTATTTGCAGGAAACTCACCTAAGATCTAGAGACAAACACAGACTTAGAATGGAGGGATGGAAAAAGGTATTCCAAGAAAATAGTATATCTAAAATGGGAGAAACTTCTCTGCTCATCTAAGATAAAGTAGACTTTAAACCAAAAGATAATAAAAGATGAAGATAGTCATTATATAATGATAATGGGATCAACAATAGAAATACATAAAACTTATTAATATATATGCACCCCATGAAAGAGCACTCAAATATATCAAACAATTATTAACAGAACTAAATGGAGACATTGACAGCAACACAATAATTGTAGGGTACTTTAGCATTGCACTATCAGTAAAAGTCAGATTATCCAGGCAGAAAATCCATAAAAAGGTAATATTTTTAAACAACAAATTGAAGGATATGAATAGCTATAGTTCGATAAAGATATATAGATACAGATATTTCACTCTAAAACAATAGATTAAACATTCTTTTCAAGTGCTTGTGGAACATTTTCAAGGATACACCATATGTTGGGGCACAAATCAAATCTCAAAAAAATTGAAATCATATCTAGCATCTATTCAGATCACAGTGGCATCAAACTAGGAAAGAGATGAAAACTAGAAAATAAACAACATGCTATTGAAAACAATTGGGTAAAAGAGGAAATAAAGAATGAAATAAAAAAATACTCGGTCATCTGAAAATAAAGATGATCAGTCAGAATCTGTAGGATGCAGCAAAAGCAGTAACAAGGGAGAAATTTATAGTGATACAGTTCAACTCAGGAAACAAGAAGAATCACAAATAAAAAGCCTAAATCTTCACCAAAAGGAACTAGAATATGAAGGAAAAAAAGAAACCAAAATCCCACAGGAGGAAAGAAATAATAAAACTTTGGACAGAAATCAATGAAATAGATTATCAGTCAAAAAGACTATGCTGGAAACAAAATGTTGGGGTTTTTTAAAGAACAAACAAAATAATAATAGAGAAAAAAATGAATAATAAAATCCAAAATGGAGGAGGAATAATCGCCATGAACGTAACAGAAATACAGAGAATCATAAGAGAATACTGTCTGTAACTGCACGGCAACACATTGGATATCCTAGCAGAAATGGACACATTCATGGAAACATGTAACATTCCAAGACTAAGCCAGGAAGAATCAGAATCATAAACAGATCAGTTACAACAAGGAAATTGAAACGATAATTTAAAATCTCCCCAAAAGCAAAAGCCCTGTACCAGATGATTTTACTGGTAAAATCTACCAAACATTCCAAGAATTAATAACAATTCTTAAACTGTTCCAAAAGATTAAAGAATATGGCAAGCTTCCAATTACTTTCTATGATGCCAATACTATGATTTCGAAACCAGTTAAAGACAACATCAAAAAAGAAAATGAAAGACCCATTATTTTGATGAAAAATGACACAAAAATTCTCAACAAAATTCTAGCAAATTTTATCCAACAACATATTAAAGAATCATACAACATGATCAATTGGGATTTATTCTCGGAATGTAAGGCTGGTTCAACATACACAAATCAATAAATGTGATACACTACATCGACAAAAAAGGGCAAAAACCACATGGAATAAAAAATAAATACAGAACAATGGAACAAAGTTGAGAGCCCAGAAATAAATCTACACATGTATGGACACTTAATTCTTGATAAAGGAGTCAAATACCTATATTTTTAAATAATAATTTTATTTCCTTTGTTTACACTGCTATGTTTATTTCAGGATATTGAAATTGCATGAGTCTGTGCATATTTCACATCATATCCCCTATCAGATTTTCATTACCCTCCACTCTCATCTTGTTTCCTTGTTCCTTCCCTTCCCCATCTCAGCACTCTTATAACCACTTGTGTCCTGTGAACTTCATTGAGAATTGTCTGTTTGATTTCTTTACATTCCACATATGAGTGTAACCATCCTGTTCACTCCATTTTCTTTCTTACTTGTTTCATTTAACATGACCCCCTCCAGTTCCATCCAGGTTGTTGAAAAGGGCCTGATTTCAACTTTTTAAACAACTGCAAAGAATTCCATTGAGTGTATAAACCACAGCTTCTTTATCCATCATCCGTTGTTGGGCATTTAGGCTGTTTCCATGTCTTGGTTATTGTGACTGGGCTGCTATGAACATAGGGGTGCAGATATTTTTTCTGATTAGATATTTTATATTTTCTGGGTATATGCTTAAGATTGGGATTGCTGGATCAGCTGGTAGATCCATCTGTATTTCTTTAAAGAATCAGTCACCATGACTCATATTTGAAAGAACTGCTTTCCAGAGAAGTTAAAATACCTATATTTTCAATCTCTTAAACTTTTTTTTTCACCTAAATCACTCATTTCATGTTATGATGCAAAATAAAGCTCTGATCCTCATTTTGGAAAATATGTTCTATGAAGCATTCTCTCAAAAGTACTCATGAATAGTACATGAAAACACTTCTACTTTTAATTTCTTAGGAAATTGTTGATAAAACAAAGTTAAACCATTTCTTTACAGTCTTACCTCTTAGATTCCTCAGTCTTTTACGTACATCATGAATCTTTTAAAGGCAGAAAAATAGAATTCATGTGTCTCTAGGTAATTTGATCAAGCAACCGTTTGTCCAATTGCATAAACCTCTGCTGGAAATAATGATTCATACCAACCGTGGCAAATACTATTTAAAATTATGATCAGAGCTCATTTAATCATATACCTTTTAAGCTGAAGGAACCTACAGCGATGGTTTAATCCAAGCTCCTTATTTTGAAAGCACAAGATGTCAGTGTATTACCCAAGTCCAAGATCATCAGATAGATGGTTTGTAATCCCAGATTTTCCATATCTGTGTGGTTTGGCAAGTTATTTAATTTCTGCTAATGCAATTGTTCTACCTTGCACAGCCTCGTAGCAACATGGCTGTTAGGACGGAGAACATTAAAAAAGCAGAGTGTGCTCATGGCCAGCAAGCATATGGCATGCATCCTCACCCACCTTGTCTGTACCACCAGAAATAAAGGTGGAATCTGAATCCCAACACACTTGTGCCCTGATACCTGAAGAATTTGAATTCATTTTGGAGGGTGCTTACAGTTTATATTTTAATAGTTGGTGGTTGTTTTCTTATCATTTTTCCTTTGGAGATATTTATGTGCCCTCAACTGTTCTACCCTTACCTGCCATCTTTGTCACAGAAATGATTCAGTCTCTTCCCATGTCTGTAGGCCCAGACTCTCTTACAACGAGGCTGCATCTTGTGTCATGAGTGCCCAGCCCCGAGGACAGAAATGTCCCTTTCTTATTAACCGGCTAAAGTTTCTAAAAAAAAACCCAAGATGAATATTTGCTTTGAAGGGTATAATGAACCATTCTCCCCTGAGTTAAAGCATCAGAGAACCTGAGAAGAATTTCAGATGACATTAGATGTTAGCATACAGAGGGAAAATAAAGCCTCTCTTCTCTCTTAGGTTTGGGTGGCTGGGCTAAAGGTTAAGCTGACATAGGATAGATTAATTGGAGAAAGTCATACTAATGTATTTAATATTTGTATTTATAGGAAACTTCAGAAGGAAAATGAAAACCAATTGAGACATTAAACCCAAAAATCTATATACCTTTTTCACAAAGAACAGTAAGTTATAAGGATGGGACTAGACAGAAAGGCTGGGACTGGGACACTGCATGTGGGGACAATGACTAGGAAATATCTGGGGAATTGCTCATAGAGATCAGGTGACTTCAGCGGGTGTGTTTATGAAGTCCATTTTGGTGTAAATAAGTATGTTCTGCTCTTTCTGGAGCAGGGAGGGCACTTTTCTCACAGGAAATGATGACCTGCTTCGAGGCAGTAGGAGAGATGGGAGATCCCTTCCTGCCTCGCCAGGGTCTTCCATGCAGCCTAATTGAGATGTGAACCTAAGATCACAGGATTAAGACCCAGTTATACTGACTAACTGTCCCATGTTAAATGATTTTCAAAAGCATGAAATACCTTTGCCTTGAATTAGCAGAAGGTGCCTGTTTATGTGAGAACATCCCATTACGTAAAGAGAAAGTCCTAGATGCACTCCCCAAGGTCACATTGGGTTTTTGATGTTTTGGTCAAGATATGATGTAAGGGTGGTTTGAAAAAGCCACAGATGTTTATGAACTGTAACTAGTTAGATCATGGTTTCTGATGAAGACTTTTTCTGATCTGCAGTCCTTGTTTATAGTTTGAAGATAAAGCCTGGAATCCGCCAGCCTATGAAAAAAAAAGCAAAACAAAAAACAGACAACAACAAAAGCCCAGGGACTTAATTTCACGGACAATGTATTCCATTTTTTGAGGTTTATGTGAGGTGGTGACTTCTCAGTCAGCCTAAGACTCTAGAGCAAAATACCAAGGCTGGGCCTCAAGTCTGAATACAGTGAGGACAGCTGGGATTTGTAACTGACTTGGTGGGTGAGAGGTCAGTGGATGCAAAATCACTAAAAGGAGACCTAAGGGCAGGGGATTTCTGGTCACCTGACTTATGAGTATTCTTGCAGAGCAGAGGGATCAGGCATTCAGGGAAGGAATGAGGGATTGGTCATATATCCAGTGATCACACTGGGATGCAAGATGGAAGCCTGGTCCAGCTGAGGCCTCAGAGGTGCCTAATCCCAGAAAGTTGATCAAGGAGAAGGTTAGTGTCATCTTAAATAACTTGAGATGGTCAGGAGCACCAAGCTCAGGTTACAGGCTCCTCAGACTCCACACCCAGAGTTGTCAATGTTGCTGGGTCTCTGGACAGCCAGAATGATCCCTGCTGCTCTGGACACATAGTTTTTCTGACTTCGGTTCTTCCAGCCTAGATTTCAGATAACTCCCACAGGCTCAGGTGCCCCTGGCACAGTCGTTTTTCCTGTCCTCTCATCCCCTCCCATCTTGGTGCCTGAAACCGGCAGCTTTTGGGTCTGTTATTAGACCAAAATGTCAACTTTAAAGGGTATAACCCCTTAACAGTCATTGCTGCTGTTTTCTGCATACTTTCTAGTTTCTCCTCTGCTTTCCCTGGAAATCTGATTCTTGATTTGGACACAATTCATTCCTCTCTCCTGATAAAGACAGCCTCTGCCTGATGAGTGCTTCAAATTCAATTCCACCCTCAGCCTAGGCTTCTCTTGCTTTCTTAAAAAATTAGTTCTAGAAAATATACACATTGTGAATTGTTGTGGGCTAGCCTTCTATTTATCTATATTCTACTTAATTCTTTGATATGTAACAGAAAATTACTTCTAAGTAAAAATTTTCCAAAATACTTACAATTTAAAATAATACTTAAAAATATATTTATTACCAAAAAAGCACTGAAAATGCAAAATCATGGAGAGAAAAAAAAAAAGACCTCTGATTTAAACCTATTGTTTTCAGGCAAAGCTTGCCAGAGTTGTTTTTTTTTTTTTTTAAAGGCATTTCATGCACAAATATTGCCCTTTGATAAATTAGGTTGGAAAAGCTCATTTGGGCCTCTTCCAGTCCAAGTGTTGAGGGGTTCACACACCTCATTCCAACAGGTGCTCCCCACACCTGCCTGTCCCCACCCTACAGATGAGGAAGCTGAGGCTGTGAGATGCGGTCACCTGCAGTGAAGAGACCACTGTCCAGGGAGAAAGAATTGCAGGTATGTCCTCTGTTTTGGGGCTGTGGAGTCACCACCAGATGTGTGAAATGAGTTTCAGGAGTGGGTGATCTCATTAGTCACCCTGTCCGGTGGTTTTCAAAGCATAACTCTGGCCTCATCTTATCTGTGCAACATATTCCTTTCCACACACAAATGAGTCAAAACGGGTCCACAGCACACATTTATGTAAAAACTACTGATGTCTCCCCAAACTTAGGCTTTCTAAAGGGGACACTTAAGTTCCAAAAAGTGGCTTGAATAGCAGCCAGCTGTGATGCAAGAGTGATTGGTCTAATGTTCCTGCTATCACACTGGCATGGTACACAATCCATTTATATATCTGGGATCAGTTAAATTTCTCTGCGTTTCTCTCAACTTCTCTGAGATACTATAAGAAAGAAAGAATAAATGGAATGAAGTAAGAAAGGAAAAAAGAAAGAAAAAAAGAGAGTTTAACCTCTTTTAAGTATTGTCCCTAGAAGCAACCATCCTCCCATGGAGATGAAGGAGTACATCCATTTCAAACCCGCTAGATGGGTCCCTACTGGTTGGGCAACTGGTAGACCTTCTGCCATCACAGAAAGTGCTCGGTTTCAGTGATTCCTGGGCTACTGTACCTGGAAGGCAAAATAAAATCTGAAGTTTACCAATAAAAAAATTGAAGTCAAATGAAAAATCCTATTCTGACCTACTTAGACAAAAATATAATTACTCAGAGTTTTAGTAAAAAGTCAGATATCATGGAGTAGACCGAGGGAGAGGTAAACTCCAAGATAATCAGAAACTCTGTTTTGCATGAGGATTTTAGAATAAAATCAACAGCTTTAATTGGCCCCAGATGTTAATAGGTAGCCAGGGGCGTATTATGGAACACAGATGAAAACAGCCCCATGTTCCATAATAGAAATATTTTGCTTCAAGTTTTGAACTGCTGTAAGCACAGCTGCAGATGTGAAATAGTTGATGGTTTTCGCTTGCTTTTCTTAACAGTGCTCCTTCCAGTTCTATCTATTACAAAGGACATTAAGTCCTCCTGGTATCATTTAAAATCCAGAAGGGAATAGATCCAGTTTTAAAGACATTTCCTTGGATTTACTTGAGAGACAAGGTTATAAGGAAAGACTAGAGATGCACTAAGCCAGGGTCTTTCCTAATTCTATGGGGGACTGGAGTCTAAACCAAATAATTCAAGCAAGTCTGTGGAGCCCAGGACCTGCCCAATCAGCTGCCCTTTTCCTTGCCACTGGTGATCGACCCTACCCTCTTGCAGAGCCTACGTAACCTTTGATGAATTCCAAACATATCTGAAATGTATGTTGGAAATCAATTCCTAGTAAGAGCTGGTGGAGAAATGTTTAATGAATTACTCTTCCCATAGTAATTTTCATTCCCCTAAGAAACTTATTCAAAAGAATAAATCCTTTCAGACCTGCAAAGGAGTAAATATATAATGCTAGAAATGTGTTCAGGGAGAAAGTCTTTGAAAAGAGGGGGAAAAAGATTTGGGGACCAGCTAGCTTCTACAGGGCCTTGTCTCAAGCCAACTCTTTGCCCCCAAGTACTTCCACATTCACGTTTGAACGAGAGAACCAAAGTCCTTTGTGTCAAATGAGAACCTTCCATGGAGAGATTCTTGCTGCAAGTTCTCCAGGTGTAAGCACAGGCAGGGCACACTCTGGCCCTGGCAGTACAGTCTGTGTGTCTGCCCTGTCAGCAGAGCAGGCTCACAGCACCAGGAAAGAGCCTTGCCTTGTAATCATCAAACAACATACTCCCCTGGTCTGACCTTTCTCTTCAGAAGTACCAGATCTCAGCGGCTCCCAAGTACTCACCAACAAAGGGAAAGGACATGTTTCACCACAGGTTGTGGTCCAGAGGGGACATTCAGAACATACCATCCCCAAATGCAGATTTGGCATATTGATTTTTCTGCATGAAAGGCACTTAAAGGTACCCTGATCTCCCTCTCTCTTCACCAAGACAGGAGATAAAACTCCCATGTGAGAGGTGTCCTCCATATTCCAGGAGGCAGAAAGCCAAGAGAAACAAACAAATCTCCATACACCGTCTTCTCAGTTACTTTCCCACCATTGACTGCCTGCTAGCCAAACCTGTTTGTCTTGTCACAAATTGTTTTCATGATGTGTTATTTGTCAAACTTAATATATAAGCATACTAGCTGCGTCTTTGTGTCTTCCTCATGAAGGTTCCCATGCTATGCACACTTACACCAAACACATTTATATGTCTTTCTCTTGTTGATGTGTCTCATATTTGAGTTCTAAGGAACAAGGATAGAGAGAAAAACATTTAGCCCCTTTACAAGTGATTAGAGTCCGGAGCCTTTCCCGCAGCTCTGCCCCAAAGGAAGTCTTTTCTTCCACATCAGGGCAGCTTGTTATCTTGATTGTGACCCTCAAGAGTGAGAGGGAAAACATTTTGTTGTTCCTTATGGCAAAATTTCTGCCAAAGAAAGTACTGAAGTCAACCCAGATGTCTGACAATTGCCCTCATGCCTCTTGTACCTTCTTTTCATGAACTCAGTCCCTGCTCCAACCCTTCAGTTGTTCAGATAGGACACCTTGGAGTGAGCTTCAACTTTTCCCTCTCGCCCTCCCTCCAGTCACAGCAAATGCTATCTGTTTTAACTTTCAATGCATACTCACAAGCTTACAACTTATTACTGTCCTTGCTTGGTACTGCTCCAGCTCAAACCACCAGCGTCTCTCGCTGTGTTTTCAGTTTCTAAAAGAGTGCATGGGTTGATAATCTTTTTCAATTATTCAATACTTCATTGCCAGGTCCTGTAACTTGCCAAGATTATCCCCTCTAAACTAAGATCGAAGTAAGCCACAGGCGACTACAGTAAGCAGTGCACCCTAATGACTTCCAAATACCCCCACCCCTCTTCCCAGAGCTCAGTTTTGGGCTGCAGCAGCCTTGCTCTATTGCTGACAGTATCTCTACCACATCTTCCGTGACTGGTGCTTTGGACGTATTCTTCTCTCTGGCCATCTGGAATGATTTCTTCTTGGACTCACTTTGTTCAAGCTTTGCTCCCATGTGAAAGGTGCCCTTCTTGACGTCCTTCTCATTCTCCCTCCTTAAAATAGACCCCTCTGCCCAGCAGCAGCCGCCACCTTCCCCCTGCCTTTCCCTGTAGCCCTTACCTCCACCCAGCATGCCACACTTTGCATTCATTCCACTGTGTCTGACCTCACATACATTCTAAGATAGCAAGGCTCTCCGAGTGCTTTGTCCGCTGTCCTGAGAACACACGATGTCTTACAGGGATTTAATGACTTACCATGGGCCGGGTAGATGGAAACCAAAACCCTACCCACTCCAGAGTGCTACACGCCAAGCCTGCCCAAGGGCTTGGGCATCCTCAACAGGAAGCTCCACAGGGTCCTTGTCCTGGACGGCAGCCCGGGGCACCCACATATGAAAGCCCATGATGTCCACAGTCCTTCTGTGACAGAAGACGGCCCTCAGGAGTGTTCCATCTCCCATGGCTGGTTTCATCAATATAAGTCTTCATCATGATCAGGAAAAGACATAAAAAGGAGGACATTGTGTTTCCTGAATTGCCCAGGATTAGATTAACAAAGCTCATGTATTATTAAAACAAGGCACTACTAAAATACACTTCCTGAGACAGGCCCGCATAATAGCTAAATGACTGAAAAAGACGATTTGCCCGGGCATTGTTTTAAGCAATCAACATTGAAAACACAATGAGACTCATCTCAGAGAAATCAAAGAGGAGTGCAGATGGCACATGCTTAAAACAGGAAACCTAATCAGCACTTGGTAGAGTGAATGTCAGCTGTGAAAAGGTATGCATTGAGGGAAGATGCCAGAACGTTTCAGCAGACACACGGTGAAAAAGCAGTTGTGTCCACTTCCCTTGGGTGATTAAACTTGCTGGGAGCTGGCTTGTAAGACAAGGGAACAATGTTTATAATCCTCCCAAATCTCTTCGGTGCATGGATGCGTTCAGAAGCTGTGGTGCTGCTGCGTCTATTAAAAACCAGCCACGTGGGGGTCAGGCCTGCCTCCCGGGTCTGCTGCAGCATCTCACAGGACGGAGAAAGCGACTATTCTAGAAAGAGACCATTGTTAAACAGTGCAAGAAAGGGCCTTCCACACACCAGCTGTGCCTTCATTAGGTGGCCTGGGGCACACTGCCTCCTGTCCTGCCCTCAGCCCCGCAGACTTAACATCCCTTAAGGGTCACGTCACCCAGAGACACGAACCACACCTCCATCAGCATCAGAACGTAAAGTCTCCAAAACATCATCAGAAAAATTACTGCTCACAATTAGCCAATCAAATCTCTCAACTAAATTCAACCTTTAAAAACTCCATAAAGCACCTAATGGTGAGCTCTCTCTGGGTGGAGCTATATCCTGTTCTCAGGACGGGGACAGAGCCACAGCTCGAGCAGAATGCGCCTGCAGACATAATGTAAGTTTCCCCATAAATTACGTGAGTCCAGAAGGAGCAGAACTGATTCTGGAAATCATCAATCTTTATAAATGTTTTAAAATGCAGGCTTCCTAGCTTTATGAGTTCATGTTCTTATACAGTGACCAGTGCTCTGTGAACTGAGTCCTTCAGAGAGAACACGCTTTAGAAGGACTTTGAGGAATTATGAACCAACAACAACAACAACAAAAAAGCAGCTCTTCACCTTTTCCTACAAACCCTAAAATCCCTGAGGATTTCAAAGGCCAGGAGTGTCCTCCGTTCTTCTCCTTTAGGCCCTCGGCAGGGTGTTTTTGTTGGCTTTGCTCCATTTTGTAGAAAGAGAACACAACTGTGACCCATGGTGGAATCACTGGGGACTACCACTCTGCACAGAAAGAAGAAACGCTAGAAAAAAACACAAAAATAAACAAAGGAAGAATACAAAGCATACTTACAAGCGCATGGAATTGGTTTTGAAGGCAACAGCAACTCTCAAAGCAGCCAGGACGAGAGACCAAGCTTCCATCAGAAAGACAGAGAAGGGCAGGGAAGGAAAGGAAGAAAGAGGACACTGGTGAACCTAAATCATTTTTCCTTGTACTTCTCTTTCCTTGAAGGCATTTACTGAAGGACACAGGCTGAGATCTGCCCAAAGGCATCTACAAAGTTGAACAGACTGTCTCCGATGGTACTCAGACAGACCCTGAAGGCAGAGGAGCTTTGACACGCCCTGCCTCTCAGGCGGGCCCCCGGGACACCACCCAAAAGGAGATCATTTCTCTGCCTCGAGACAGAGAAGTCTCCATGGGATTTAGATGCTGTTTCTCTCTAAAAAAGAGTTCGTCCTTCCAGAGATAGGACTCTCCAGAGTTTCTGTAATTTCCTTTCATACAAATATACATTCTTCAGTAAGAAATAACTAGACTTAAAAATGGACCAAAAGAGATAACACGGATAGAAGCACAGCGTATCAGAGACACAAGAATGTAGGGTTTAAAGCAAGACTAACTTGTGCTCAGCAAGCATGTCTGGTGCCCTGTGCCGGGGGATGCTCCTCAAGCCCCTTATAAGTGCCAAGCTGACCTGACTAGGCTTGTCAAGGTTGTGTCCTGGCCCTCGTACTTAGGGTATAGAGTAATAAGGTAGATGTGATACAGTATCTAGTCACTGCCAATAGCTCATCATATGTTAAATTTATTTTTATTCTTCCAAAACATTGTGGTCAATTTCGTCTCGTCCTGATGTGGTCATTGGGAAGAGAAGGGGACAGAGAGCAACAGGATGTAGTTTTTTCCTCTCTTTTATGTTCGGTGAATAAATGAAGCCCTTGTATGTCCATCAAGCCATATTCTCCTCCTCCTCAAATGATTGCTGGACATTGATGCTTAAGGGAAGTGTGATGCTTCCCATGTCTCTCTCTATTCGAAGTGCCCCCTAGTCAGTTCCACAATTGCTTGTGAACTTGAGCCAATTTACCATTCACACACCCAGCACCAGTGGGTTTTCATGTCTGATTAAATCCTTTTCGTTCGATAGATGATAGAAAAAAAAGATATTAGATAGAGAGATGATAGGTGATGCTGAAGATAGATGCTAGATAGACATAGACATCGATAGATGATAGATGATGATTATGATGATGATAATGAAAACAGATAGATGCTAATGATGATGAAGATAGATAGATGAAAGATAGATACATAGATGGATGACTGGTAGACTGATGATAGATAAAGTATAAAAGAGAAAACTTTTACCTGTTAGAGGCTGTTAGATACTCGCCCATACTGTCATTATCCTCAGGAGAGAGAACCCCTTTCTTTGAACTTGTCACATATATTTAGAATTCACCCTGTGACCACTGTCCTTTCTCCTCCTGGAATGCCCTTTACGGGTTTCCTGAGCTCTACATTTTACCATCTCCTCTTTTTTTTTTTTTTTTAAGGCCTAGCTCATAAAACACCTTCCCTGAACAGTCTTTCTCTTCACCTGCAAAGTTATTGTTCTGCTCCATGAGTGCCTTGCAAGTATTTCTAATATAGCAATAATCATAAATTAAATATTCACTTACAATTATAAATTCAACTATATTTTTAGGAGATCTACTGAATAAAACATGATATTTATTTAACTATTTAACAGGTAAAATTCATGAAGTCTTTGATCAATTTGCACATACTTATCCAAGGTTCTAAACTTACCACAGGACTTCCTTTGTGTATTAAATACATGTGCTACTTAAAAGTCTCAAATTGCCTGCATCTGTATAACTTGTTTTAAATTTATTTGTTCACATTTTAACATGTAGTCATTATTTGGTGCTGTGTTTTATTCATTATTGCCTTCAAAAGTCTGCCATATAGCAAGGGATGAGAATATGTCTGCTGTGTCCTTGGAATACCTGAAGTATATTTGCTTATTTGAGAATCAGCTTGATCTGTGATCACCTGGGAGTTGTTTGGCTGCCCTTTGGTTAATAGTAAAGGTAATTTTTCACATCCCTGGGAACACTATTTGGCAGTGCCTTTAAAATTAGATTAATTTTTAAAAGGTATATGTATCTTTATATATAGGTAGATAAATAAACCATTTATTTAATATTGATATAAATATTAGTCATCTGAAGGGTGAATGACTCCACAAAACATGCAACTGTAATGACCTTCATGCCATTCGATAATATAGCTGTATTTGAGGGGGAATCTATATGACTGGTCACAGTAGCGTCCTGTTTCAAGTTTCTAGAAGAACTCAGGTCTCACCATACCAGGATGAAATTCCAGGAAAATCAGATATCTAAGTGCTCTCCAAAGGAATGTGTAGACCGCCTATTGCCCAAAAATATTTTTAAAGAAGAAAATTGCTTGGGAACATTTTAAAGGAAGTATTCAAGAATTTGGGAAATTAGACACTTCTTCCAAGCACCACAGAGTCTGCTGCGGGAGAAACCCACCACCCAGCCCTCCCCAGGAATGCACCCAAAGGGTTGGGTGGTGGAAGCTAGGGTGCCCATGTGCAGATTCCCCTGGGTCCAGCTGACTTCCATCTGTCACGTGTCAGCTGCAACTGCAGAGAGTTACTCTCCTGTTAAAATGTGGGAGAGGCAGGAAGAGAGAATCTAAGACAAAACAACACAGTTCAAGAGTTTGGGTGAAGTATTTGGCATAGGAGATGCACACAGGCAAGTCTTAGGGAGTTGCTGGGAGACAAGGGCCTGTGCCCCTGAAGAAAAGACCTGACCTTTAATGGAGATAGGAGGACACAAGCTGGTCAAAGACCGTAGACCAGCAGGATCAAGGCCCAGAGACAGCCTTTGCAAGTCTCCTGCTGTGCAGATGGGTGAGAAATACTAAGCCCCTTCATCTTATAAACCTGAAATTGCTGTGAGAAGACCAAAGCTGTTCTTGTTTTTATTCTATTTTGCTTCCTCCATTTGACTCCATTTCCAAACAGAGAGAGAGAATTTTATCTCAGTGTCCTGCAAGTGAGCATGAGCAGTATTTGCATTTGCTTATAAGGCTCTGTGCTGCAGGGTTCTGAAGGTGGTGGCATCCTTGAAGAAAGTGCCATCAGATCATCTTAACTGCCATTCTCACCAGCTGGTGGCTCTTTCACTGCCATCCACTGGCCAGTGTACCCAGCTGTCAATCAAGCAAATTGGTCAGGAGACATCTTTGAAGTCAGTGGACTCCGGGTGGCCATATTATTTACAGGAATAGACAAAGGACATATATCCTCGAGACTAAAAGTGATCGGGGTCCCCGTGCTCGCAAGAGCACCAACCTGGCTCACTTTTATAGGGCTTTTCCCTCACTCCTGACATGCTGCTAAAATTTTCAGACTTATCAGATCATCAGTTTCTCAAAACCTGTTATTTGATTAGGGCTTCCCTCACAAGACCTTATAGGCTGATGACTAACAGCAATACACTACCACACAGCTGGAGGCTCAGAAGGCAGGGATCATGGTATTGGATGGCTGATCGGTTCCTTCTGAATGAAGGCTGTCAGGGAACATCTTTCCTGCTTCTCTCGTAACTTCAGGTGGGTGCTGACCAAACTTAGTGTTCTTTGACACATATCACCCAATCTCTGTCCTCGTCTTCCCACGGTGCTCCCGTGTGTGTGTACGTGTGTGTGTGTGTATGTCCATCCAAGTTCCCCTTTTCCATGAGAACACTCTACTTGACCTCATTTTAACTTGATGACCTCTGTTAGGACCCAATCTCTATTTCAAATAAAGTCACATTTAGAAAACTTCAACATATGAATTTTGGAGTGCATACAATACCACCATAGGAGGTAAATTCTAAAATGTTCCCAGTGTGCAGATGTGGAAACTAAGGTACAGAGGACTCATGTAAGTTATCAGGCTATCAGATAATGAAGGGTCTACCAATGTAACATATCAGGGCTGTAAATTATACCCTTAGTCTACTCCCTTCAAATTCCTTCTATGGTTTAGTAATTGGGATTTTAGGAAACTGGCCAAAAGAGGAAAGAGTTATCCTGGCTAAATTTCTAATCTTTTGAGACAGAAGTTAGGAAAAAATAAGTTGTGACTGAAAACTTTAGAGTCTAATGACAAATTTACCGCATTTCATGTAATGTCTGCATTAGTCAACCGTGTCCATTGTTTCTATGCAAAAGGAATGTTTTAACATTGACTGCAGATACCTATTATGGGCTTCTGTGTATTTTGAGATTGTATGTGTAACTGGATATTGTCTCAATAGTAATGCTTTACCTCCTTCCTTCCACCCCCCCCTGCCCCCACCCTTCTTTCTTTATCCCTCCACTCTTTTTCTTTGTTTCTAGAATACTTTGAAATGTGAAATCTGGCCAACTTCCTATATGCTAGTTCTGGGATTTAGTTTTAACTAACAGATGCACAAATTTGCAGACTATTTTGCTAATTTATTTGTGCCAACTTATGGTAAACAGCGGGAAAAATGAAGCAATAAGAAACACGAGGTTTTTTTGTTTGTTTTTGTGGTTTTTTTTTTTTTTTTAGGCAGTAATGCACGTGAAGCTTTAACTCTGTGTGCCCTTCAGACAATTTACAGCAGGAATATTTAGCAAGATTCTCCTATGGAGTCCAGGATCTCCAACGAGAACAAAGAGCAAGATGTCCTGTGTTTTCACCGTTGTAGCATTTTTCATAGTCCACAGCTAGGCACAGGAGTGAGAAGAAACGAACTTTCCGCCATTCCTGAGAGTGCTCTCCTTCATCCTGGAAGCCACTTCAGCACTTCTCACCCATCCTGAGCTACTCTGAACTGCAGCAGAGCTGTGTCTGCAGTGACCGGCAGGCTTAGCTTTACAAATAAACCAAGACTCCTATTGCTGGCCTTCTTCAAGTCTCTCTGAAATGGGAGATACTATTTTTAGATTGAGCCTGGAAAGCCACCCACTCAGTCTCTATTAGAAGCTAGAGACAAATTGCAGAGTTATTTTCAGGGACAGACACAGACTGGAATCAGCAGAAGAGGCGGTGGGGGCTCCTGCCTGAAGGGAAACCTCTGACTGCCGGTCCCAGAGTGAGCCAGTGCATCCTGGCCTCATCTCCGTTATGTTTCAGTCTTGGAGGGGAAGTGAAGTCTCCCTAGCATCAACTCTTTCCTCATTCTCCATTCTCAAGTCCAGAGGCACACTGGGACGTTGGTCAAGGGAATTTGCCTTCTGACCTCTGCCTTTTCACAGGCAGAGAATTGCTCTGGGAATCCGATAATCAGTTACACAGAAGTGATCCACACTGACAAGTAGGATAGCGTCGCCCATCCTTCTATCGGTTATAATGTCCATTTTCATCCTGCCCCTCCATGTGCCCAGACCACATATCACCCAGGTCATTTCTCTGTTGCTTCTCCCCATTTTTCCTCAATCATTTCTTACCTGATTACATGCAATTCAGTTGCTCAGCAGAACTTACTATGTCATACGCATCCTCATTGCTGGGAAAGAGTAGAGGTAGAGAACAAAGGCGATTCAACACTTCTTAGAAGGACAAAAGAGGAAGTCAGTTTATTCTAATGTACAGTCTCTTTCTGATGAGGACAATCATCTTATTCCAATGACTGATCCACTCACAGTCACTCACCAAAATGGAAAATTCATATAGATATGAGCTGGTATTATTCTGAAGTACTGTCATCATAGCATATTTCATAATAACAATGTTGAAAATTGAATATTAGTTCCTTAGATACAAACTAAATCAAACTGCATATCCCTAACTAATAATCTCTTTAAACATTATTTATTTGAATGCTGCCTGATAAAGTTACAGGCAACAGTAGATGGCCAGATTTAATAATCTAATCTTTCCTTGCTTAGGATGTAAATTGTGTCTGCTCTTTGCCTACTGGTGGGGCCTTCCCTTAGTAGTACCAATTAAGATATAAGATTGTATAATGTTATTCATTAAGAGACATCTTTGAAGGAACCCATTTAAATATGCAAATAGAGAAATTAGCTGATCTGCTCTAAGATATCTGGGTATTGAGGAAGACTGAAGGGTCAATTCCATCAGAAGTGCCATCAATATTCTTTGAAATTAATGCATACCACACTCAACATAAGGAAACATTTCACCCTTTACTCTATCTCCAGTCTAATTTGCTGCATACACAAAGGCAGAAATGCTGTGCCCCAGCAGTTCCAAGCACTCAATGTCTCTTTTGGGTGATTGATGATTGGTTGACATGGGAAGAGAAAAAAGAAGGGGAAAAAAGCTGAGCCAACATTAATTAAATTTATATTTTTGCCTGATCTGGAAATACGCATTTTATTTTCTTTCACATTGCTAAAATGAACAGTGTCAACAAAAGAAAAAAAATGTCAGGCATTTGTGTCCCTATGTGAAACTTTCTGTGATTCTGCGATTTGCTCCCTCAAGGAGAACCAAACAAACAAAAGACACGTTTTTATTCTGTGTCCCACACATGACATTTCATAGTTTTCACAATCAAAACAATCATCTTCCAAACATGGGTGATAGCAAAGATTTGGGGGGGAAAAGGTGAAAAAGAAAAGTAATGCTTGTCTGCCAAGTTTTTTGAATTAGAAGTGATGTTAAGAGGCACTTATAATTTCCCAGTATCTTGCTCTTACGTGGGGCGTGTGGGAAAGTCTGTGACCATGCCTCATGCTTCCCCATAGAGACATCATAAAGGAAAGCAACTTGTCAATACTGTTCATGATGGAATCTTTACTTAAACATTTTTGAAAATTGTCAAGGGAAATTAATGCTTAAATACATGTGTTTCTAATACACAATTCCTTCCACTTTCATTCCACATTATCATAAGTGGTCTTCAAGCACAATACCAGATCTTGCCGGCAATTAAGCACTTCTCTGCTCCATACTGCCAGCATGGCATTCTCTAAGCCATTAGCTTTCTTGGGTTAAACACATCTCATTGACTCAGGAGTCCAACCTTAGGAGACCACCCCTTTCAACTGTGCTCTGTCATTACAAGTTTTCCTGGGTCATTGTTTTCTGACCCTTGACCTGTGCATCTGCTCTTGTGATGGATAGGGACTTTGTTACCAATATCAGGTGGTTTATTTATATTGTTCTCTGGGTCAAAAGAGAATCTTTTTCATGTTAACCTTTGAATTTTAAAGGATTTGATCTAAGTCTAATGATCTGTTTGTGCTATGAGGCTGTGAGTTAGACCCCATCTCTGGGTTCAGTTTGAAGATATTTGTGAGTCAGAAGCAGTCAGGGATCTGGGAAACGGGACAACCCTGCCCTGAGCCCTTTGTGGCTTTAGGGGACACATTGGAACTACCCACCCTTAGGAAGGACATGAAGTAAGGGTGAGACTATCCGTGCTTTCTTCTGATGACTATTCTCTTAGAAAGAACAAGTTGTTTCCTGAGATTTCCCACAGACATAGGGGCAAGACGCAAGATTTAAAGTCATCCTGAAGTCTTCATCACAAGGGAAAGAAGTATTTTTCTTTCTTTGTCACTATACGAGGTAATGGGTGTTAAATTTGCAGTAGCACTCATTTCAGGATGCATGCTGTATATCATTTACATGTAGTGTGGTATGCCAGTGAAAGCTCAAGAAAACTGAAAAACCATATATATATACACATATGTGTGTGTGTGTGTGTGTGTGTGCAATTTGTCTAGAAAGTGATGAATGACAGTTGGCACTTGGCCTTCCCTCCTCATTTTCCCGACAGCACACATTTCAAGGTGCATCAGCCCTCACACCTCCAGTCTTTGCAGAATCCACAGACAGAGAGGCCTTCTAAGTGAGGTTCACTTGATTTGGCAATGACTGTACTTCTGCTCCAGGCCTGCTGTTTCCTGAGCTGCTTTGAAAGGAGCTTTATTGTTCTGTGTCTTGTGCAGAGATTGAAACATATTTCATAGGATACAAAAGAAACCCAGATTTCTTTATTTTCATCTTGTCACCCCCAACGGGACAGGCGATGAGTTAATATCTTTGAACCACAAAGTCCTTCTTTACTTAGATGTTCCAATTAAAATTGTTTTCAAACTCTGCTTTTCCTTCCCTCTCTATGAGAAGAGTATTTATTATACTGATTCATCTTCCCTGAAATGGAACATGCATCTGATGTTTAATCATTGGGCCAGTAGGATAAGAATTAATTAGGTAATATTTTCAAGGACTTTTGAAGATAAATCAATGTAAGTACTCCACATGCCTCAATTATTAGGCATGATTACCTTTAGTATGTTTTCAATTTTACTTTACAGATGTCTACATAAGCCTGGATTCTAGAAAACTTTCCCATATAGTTTTGTTGTAATCCCATGTAAGACGTCCTCTTTTACATGTCTTTGTTTGAAGTATTAGAAGTGAACTTTGACTCCATCTCTCTTTCAGGAGGGCAACTTTCTAAGTTTCTTCAAGAAGACAGAAGCTCAGACAAGCTGTGTGCTTTCCCAGGAGCATTTCTTCAAAATAAAATGAATTTAAGTCTTCCTTAATGGCTAGATCAGGAAAAGTTGTAAACCACTAGTTCCTCCCTTCCTCATCTTGGCCCTCTTGAATGACTTAAGTAAATTATCAATGAACACATGGGTCAAATAATTCCTGTTGAGATAGTTTAGCTTTAAATATAGCAAACAAACCTCTCAAATGCTGATTACTCTAACTTCTGTAGGACTGATGGAATGTAGAATGGGAGTTCTCAATGGGCTTTAAGGTGTCGATTTTGGTGGCAAGGAGACCTGTGATTAATTTACTTGTAGTCATCCAAACAGAAGATGTTTTAGAGTGGGCAAGGAAGGTCAAGAGACAAATAAGAATGACAATCATTCATGGTTATGCTGTTCATTTCTTTTTTTTAATCTACTCATGAATCCATTCAAGAAGCAATTATTGAGTGCTTTCTTTGTACTTTGTAGTCTATTTGGTCCTAAACACAAAAAGAAGTCTAACTTCCTGAAATTAGAGAGTGCACACTCTCGTCATTGGGAGACTGTAAAGAACAAAAGACATAGTTAAAATGATAGAGGACTATGCACAGTTCACGACAGTTTAACAGAAGTTGAGTGAAAGAGAGGAAGGGAGGGAGGGAGGGAGGAAGGAGAGAGAGGACAGAGGAAGTTTTTGTTTTCCCCTATGTGTTCTATGTGTTTTATGACTTCAGATCTTACATCCAGTCTTTAACCCATTTAATTTGATCCAGTTAATTTCTGTGCACGGAATTAACAAATTATCTAGTTTATTTTCTTGTGTGTGTGTGTGCGTGTGTGTGTGTGTGCATGCAGGTAACTGTTCAATTTTCCAAGCATCTCCTATTGAATATGCTTTCCTTACTCCATTCAATGCTCTTGGTTCCTTTGTCATAGATAAATTGTCCTGAGGGGTGTGGTTTTATATCTACACTCTAAATTTTATTCCATTAGTCCATGTCTGCTCTTATTTTAACACTATACGTTTGGATGTCAGTTTCTCTATAGTATAAATTGAAGTCAGAAAAAGTGATTCCTCCGTTTTTCTTCTTTTTTTTTTCCCTAGGGATAGCTTTTCTGAACTATTTGAGGTGTTTTGTATTTCCAGAGAAACTTTCATATTGTTTATTTTGTTTCCTTGAAAAACATCCCTATATTTTGTATAAGAATTGCATTGAATCTGTATGTTACTATAGGTAAAATGATCATTTTGATTATGTAATTCTTCCAATCCAGGAGCACGGAATATTTTTCCATCTCTTTCTGTCTTTTATTTCTCTTAATGTCTCACTGACTCTTTGTCAGAAACATCCTATGACTCCTCTGGAATCAGGAGGAATCAAAACTGACTAGGAAAGAGAATGATTTGAACCCAGTGATGAGGAACCAACAGTTTCTCATATGAAGACTGGATCATACTTAAAACCTAAATAAAGGGAAGTTTTTAATCTAGCTCAAATAAAATTTGTTATCAAAGTTAGTAAAAAAAAAACTTGGTTGCAAATATATTTTCTAAGTATTGTTTATCTGTAAAAATGAAAATTAAATCAAATTATAACTTAAAAATACACTTCAAAAGGATTGGACAAGGTTGGCAAACTCAAAGGAATGAAATTTTATCAACTATCTTCAGAAAATACTGTCCTTCTAGAAAATAATAAGTTGGTTCTAAACTTACAAATGAGCCTTTGTAGAACAGATATTATTTGTTTGTTGTAAAAGAACTGAGATTGTCTACCTTTTGCATGTAATTGTATTTTTTGTTTTTATTCATCTTTTAGATTATAAGCATATTTTATGTACTTATGCCTAGATTAAGTAACAGTTATAAATACACATTTGAGAAAGTATATTTATTCTCTGTATGAAATGACTAAAAGCATTCATTTTAGTCTGTCCCATTTTCTTCCTTATTCATGAGAAAAAGAAGGTAACTAGAAATAACCTATATGGTAACTACTTGCTCAGAATATATATTATTGTATATTCAATGGAGAAAAAAAAATCCATAAGAGCTAAAATCATGCTCTATGGATTGATATCTTCTCAGTGCATATGATAGTGTGTAGTAGATGCTCAATAAATATATTTGAAAAAATACATTAATGAATAAATGGAAAATATCATAACAATCTGCTGATTGATTTTGAGCTTACTGTCTGAATACATGCCTGTGTCCAACATTTCCCATAATGACCAAACCTTTCCTTAGTCATTAATAATTAAAGAGTATTACTGAGAACAAACCCAAGGCAAACACAGCAGTATTCATTAAATTATAAAATGTAACACTAGAGGCACCTCAACGATTGGGGGCTTCAAGCTGTTATCAAGTTCCACTTCTTAAGATGGATATTATAAAATCTTAGAGAGGGGTTGAACAAGGTTGCCCATTATCTACAAATACATAAGCTCAAGTAGAGTTGACAATCTATATATCATGCAGGGTTAAGAGAAATATGAGATGTTTGGTATACATTATATAATTAAAGGCGATACTCTGGACAATCAGGACCTATTCTTGATCCTAGAAAGCAGAGAGCAAGAAGAATACAATGACTTACGCAGAACGTATTGGAACCATACCATAATGAAAAACTGCTGGTTGAACTGAAGCTGGTTTAAGCCCTTAATGTTCCTCATATTGCTAATAGTATGCAATTTCATAACTCCTGGTTATTTTTTTCTCAATTTCTAAAATTACTGATATCATTTCTTTAAGAAATCTTTCACCAATTTCGGCCCTTTGCTTTACATAACCTATGCCCAGCAGCCACCTTAACACCCAAGTCACCAGGAAGTGTCTCGCATTACTTTCTATTCAGAGTCTTTGATATGAACATTTTTGTCATGTAAATAGCATATGATATGAACTCTGAATTCAATCAAAAGGCTATGATTAAACAAAAACAGTAACTTAGAAGAAAGCAGAAATTCTTCTGGAGAAGTTATCAGAATCAGAAATCCCCAAGCCAAATCCAGCCCTCCAACTATGTTTTTAATAAATAAAATTTCATTGAAACATAGTCACTTCCATTCACTGATGTACTATCTATGGTGTTTTCACCCTATAATGGTAGAGCTGAAGATTTGTGGGAGACTTATATGATCTATTTGGCCTTTTACAGAAAAAAAAAAAAAATCCTGACTGCTGACTAAAACATAGCAGAGAGATTCAAAGGGACAAAATTATCTGGAGACAAAAGATGTTACAGATTTATTGAAAGGCTCTACATACCACTTAGAAGTAAAACAGAGCAAATAATTGCTTAATATATTAATAATTGAGTAAGCATTGTCTATGGATTCAATAGTAGTAGAAGTGAATAATTTGATATAGTGAAATGGAAATAAAATAACATGTAAAATGGCATTAGAATGACATAGACGCTTCTAAATACCTTGTACTACTTAGAAAAAAAGTATATGTATGTTATTTAACTTAGGTATTATTGAGACAATTATGTATGTTGTTAAATGAAGTTCAACACAAAAAGGTATTTTTGAAAAGTACAGAAATGAAACCTCATGACAGAGCAAACCGATTGCAGTAAAACCCTGGGGAAAAAGATGGAAAGTACAGGAATCTGAATAATCTAAAAGGAGGTAAACTAAGAGAAATAAAAATACAAGAGAAAATGAAAAAAAAACAAAACAGTCAAAAGATGACAAAAATGAAGTATTAATCCGTGGATCAGAAGTCCATCACTAACCACAAAGCAAACACTTAAATATCATTTCTTAAAAGAAAGAACTCCTTAGAATAGATAAATAAAAGTCTGTGAGGATTAACTTTAGGTTTCACCTTGACTGGTCCACAGGGTATTCAGATATTTTGGTTGAGTGTTACTCTTGGTTTTTCTGTGCAGGTCCTTCTGCCAGGTTAACATTATAATCTTCAGAGTTGAGCAGATTTTCCTCCTGGCTGTGGGTGGGCCTCACCAAATCAGTTAAAGGAATGGGGACCACAGAAAGACCAACCCTTTCCTAAAGACAGAAGTTTGTGCAGCATCTTGCCTTCACATGGAAAATCAGCTCTCCATCTGCAGCCACTATGGCCCACCCTGCAGGCTGGACTTGCCAGCAGCCTCCATAATCATGTGTCTCAATTTCTTATCATGTGTAAGTGTCTCCTATTGACTCATTTCTATGGAGAGCCCCAACTAACACTACTGTATGTACTGTTCCAATAAAAATGTTTAAAATATATTAGCATAGAAGTTTGAAATATTAAAATACATAATAGATGTCAGGAAAATATTGGTCAATCCAAAAGGCTATAGTTCTATCACTGAAAATGTACACAGATAAAAGAAAATACTAGCTTAAGATAAAGTAATTGTTCATTGACAAAGGGCATAGTTCATCTGGTAGATATAAAACTCCTAAAAGTATACCCATAAATAGACGAAGCAAAAATTTAATCACAGTGGCAAATTGATAAAACAGCAAATAGAATGAAAAATTTTAATATAATTACTCAGAAAAATCATAGATAAAGCATTCAGAGTTTTAATAATATATATTTATTCAATTTGAGTCAAATATCAGAGGCTTGCATTTAAGTCTTTCTCTTTAAATTTTTCTCCTACTTTCCCCAGCACATAATACCTTATCCTAAAGTAATAAGTCATCATTAGAGGAGTAATTTGAGGGCACCTATATCATAATGAAAATGCAAAAGTTAGGGTTTTTGCTATAGTTTTTAACATATTTTCAGGTTCCAGTTGTCCAAAGATATCTCCTAAGAATATTTACAACAATGTTACAAAGTAGAGACAAGAATCAACTTGATTAAACAGTGATTTTCAAGTAAGCATTTTAAAAAGCTCTACTGAATTAGGATGACTTCCAGGAAGATTTTGGAAAGCTAAATCAGTATGGCATTAAGGTTATAACTCGAGTTCTACATGTTAGATTGTTAGGCTGAATATTAATTTTAAATGATCTGAAGAGATAATAATAATCAGGTTGAACTATTTCAGCTCGAAAGCCTATCAGTGGTATTTTTTAGATTGTAATTTCTTTTAATCACACCAAAAATTCAAATAAAACTTAACTTATTGAAAACTAAGATCATTTTAGGACAATATGTTGGTGTATCACTTCCTAAATTCACTTGAATTCAGCTTTAGAAGAGTCATATCTAGTTTTGTCTCTTAAGTGACTCTACAATCAAAGTAAAGATCCATAAAGGCAGTGGATTTAATCCATCAACTGAGATCCCAAAAGAGTGATATAAAACATATCATTCCTCCACCTTCCTTCCTCTGCACCCATCCATTTATTCATCCATTTTTCTGTCCATCCACCCAGCTACCTATCTGCCTCCTACCCACTTTTTATCCATTCATTCACTAGTTCGTTCCTGAATGTTTATTGAGTAGCTATGAGATACCAGATACAGTTCTACATTCTGAAGATATATTAGCAACAAAGCAACAAAGTCTCTGCTCTGTTCAGACTAATTTGAATGAGGAAAGATAGGGAATAAACAAACATAAAGAAGGGCTTTACTTGTCAAAGAAAGTGGGCAATGTTTTGTGTGTGATTGACTTCCTGGGTCTCAGAAAGTTACCCTTGATCAGGTAGGTACCTCACTTCATGCTGAGAAATCTTCTCAGAAACCAAGATGAAGAAAACACTGGTGCCATTACATAAGGAGACATTATCACACCTCTCAACACAAGGGAAACAAAATGTTTATGTAAACAGGAATGACTTCTTTAAATAGATTTCTTTACTAAGAGCATTGATATAGGTAGTTGATGTATTTAAGGAAAATTTGACATCACCATCTGATAATGTACTCTTATTTCCTTACTTCTGACTGTGAGATATGGATTATGTTTAAAACTTACTCAGCTGGTCTATGCAAAAAATATTTAAGAAATATGTAAGGAAGCAATGTGGAATGGAAGAGGATAGAGTTAACTTGAATACTGAGCTCAAAATGATGTAAGTAACATTTATCGAACCAGTAAGAACATCTACGCAGTTTGAAACTGATTAGTGCTAGACATTTTTCCTCTTGCTCTTTTTAAACCTCTCTAACTCTATAACACTATATTCAACTCCTGCCCAATTCTTTCCCCCAATATTTTCTGGAGAAAAATTTTCGTGTTTTTTTAATAATAAAATGTATTGATTTAAGATAATTTAATTGCTTCAGTTTTGCTATTATTTCCTTAATTAAACTTGTAGGCAGACAGAACCAGAGTACTTATATATGACAAAATGAAACACAATCTCCAAGGGAAATAAAACAAAAATAATTTCAAATAATATTCAATATAATATACTTTTGTGAAAAAAGTTTTACACTAACGCTTTAAACAGTATTGGCAATTGTATGTGTTCTGTTACTAATTGGTTACCATCATGCTTAAACCTGGATTTAAGGTTGAAAAAATCTGGGTCAGTTGTTTAAAGCACAAAAACAAAAATGTTTAAGTAAAAGGATTCTGTCCTTGTCACTCCGAGCAGTGTCAAGAAGCAAACATCAGTTAAAATGCAAATGGGAATAGAGTTTCAGAGTCCTGCCCAAGGAGTCTAAGAAAAGGTGATTTTACCAGAGCATCTCCATCTGCTGTGCCATTTCGGAAGACGCATATGAAATTTTTTTTTCAAATAGTGCAAATTTAGTTTGGAAGGAAAGAAGGAGGGAGGGAGGAAAGATAGAATCTTGCGCATATCTTTTTTTAGTACATTAAACAAATCCATATGAAAGAAAATTTGAACTGCCAAGTGTGTCTTTGAACTCTATGTCACGGATCTTCCAAGTTTTTTAAGTCAGAGATCAACAGTTGGATTTGCAGCTGGGTTTAACTCCATGAATATTCCTCTAGGACACATGGGTGTTGCAAGCTGAACTTTCACTCTGGGGAATTCAAGACTTCCTCTGAGAGAAGAGCTAGAATTCAGCCATGTTCCTTAACAGCCATGTTTATGAAAAACCATCCAAGATCACTTAAAATGCCTGATTATCACCCAAACCAGAAAATCCATGAAACTTAAATCCAGGTTGTCTTCCATCATTAGAATAGATTCACAGACACCAAGAGAATTTTGAAAATACCATCTGCTCATCGACATTGCTCTTCTACACACAGAAACTGCCAACCACACTTCTCATTAGCGTTATGTGGGGTAACATGAGAAGATGACCCATGCCCCACCCTTGAAACTGGGCTTGGCAGTTGACCAACACTGAGCATGGGCTTGAATGTTACAAGATGGACTTTCTGGGATGATAATTGTTTCTGCCCGCAATGACTGCACCCAAGATGTCCTGCCTTGGAATTCTGCTGTCTTCGCCTACTTGATTATTCTTTGTTCTTGTCCACTTGGTTGGTTGCTTCTGCCTGCTCACTACCCTCCCTGCTGGTACCCCCTAGAAAAGAGCCCCACCTCCTTGCTGCCAATGCAGTAGCTTTGCAGAAGCATGCCTGACCCACTGCCATCAGAATTCCCTGCTGTGAAAAAATAAAGGCCATGTCCTTGCTGCCTGTCTTATCATGTTTTTTCCCTGAGCTATGTATTCTGCCAGAACATGAACATCTGCATAACAATTGGTGTATCTGGCAGGATAGTCAGGGACTTCTGACAAGCAGGACAAAGTGGATATGCCTTTGTGGGGAGGCCAGGAGGAATCCAGGGATGGACTAGCGGAGCTATGTGGGTCCATGCTTGTGAATAGCAAGAGGCCACTGCCTGACTGGGGGGATGCCCCTTCACAGGGTCTACTCATAATGTTGCACAATGTAGGTAAGTGATGTGTGGAGAGGAAAATAAGAATGAAGGACAAAGGACACTAGGGCAGTCACGTCTGTGGTGGCTTGACCCTGCTTTAGGCAGCTAGGGAGGTCACTAGGGTGTAGTTGGTGGTGAAATCTGGGCTCTATAAACCAGACTGGAACAAAACATGCATCCCAGCCAGGCTGACCACAGGGAAAACTGGGGAAGCAATTAATACTTACAGAAGAACAATATTAAAATGGCTAGGCAGGGAATGGCTTCAGTGGGCTGGTCCTTACTGTGTGCCCTCTCTGACTAGCTATGAACCAACAACTTCAAGTGCTTGGAAGTCAACTAAAATTAACCTAAATGACCTGTCAATCTATTCCCTACTAAGACACAGGGACAGCAAGATCTGGTAGAGGTTCTTACTTTTCTGGCTGAAAACAGCTACACAGTTTCTAGGAGGAAGGCTCGGATACTTAAACAGCAGATAGAATACCTGGGAGTCATCTTAACCTCAGGACACAGATATGTCTGTGTTACATTGGAATAAGACAGAATAAGCCTGTATATTATTTCTGATAGAAGCTGGTAACACCATTGTCTCACTGAACCTCAAAAAATATGGCAATTCAGATTCTTGTAGCTTGTTCTAATCCACTGTTTCTTCCTTCTTCTGTAAATTCTGTATACAGAGGGTGGGGAGAGCATTCTTCCAAATATGTAAGCGAAATAAAGGTTCACAACACACTTTATATATAATAAAATATTACTACAGAATTTAGCCTTTTTATTTCTAATCTGATTATACAATAAAGGCCATGTCCTTGCCATCTGTGTCTTCTCGTGCTTTCCTCAAACTGTCTACTAGGCAGGGCATTACTCTGCCAGAACTTGAACATGTGCAGAACACATTGCCTTAGGTATCCAATGATTTCTCATGACTCTAATTCATACATGTGGATTCAGACTTACATTCCTCAGCAGAGTCAAGGAAAATTAAATGGTGAAAGGTTTAAAATAAGGAGGTGTTAAGTTACCTCTCACAGTCCTCGATGATTTGCTGAAGTTCTCAATACCAATCTTAAATTTACTCAAATTGCTTTGTTTAAGAAGTTGATTTTCTAGAAACTCTGAGAGTCTACAACATCAAGGGGATTATGGATGGAAAACTGAGCTTCAAACATGTGGATAAAGAAGTGTCCACCACTTACATGACTTCATCCAAGAGGCTTAATCTCGACAGGTGCAAACTCCATCATTCGTGAAGACAAACGAATTTAATGGCAAGTATTAGCCCTATATATGTTCGCTGTGTTTTAAGAATTAACAAAGTGTTTGAGGAAATACTTTCTAATGTAGATTATGAATCAAACATGTAAATTTGATTTCCTTGCAAAAAAATAAACCTCTCATAAGAAATTGGATGGATACTGAGTGTATTTATTCTTAGAGAATTCTCTTTGAAGGCATACCTGGGCCCTCACCATGTTGTATGATTGAGTCAATGCCATTCTGCATTGTCCACAGATGCATTACTCAGACACAATTAAAATTAAGCCAACCTAGAATTTATCTTTAGACACAGTTAATTAAGCATTGTGCTTTATCTTGTCTTCTTTTTTTTTTACAGCCTTGTATCTGCAAATCTGACATGTCTACCATCCAGTAGTTTGTGCTTCTGTGTCCTAGAGGCATGAGTAATTTAAAAACTCATTGGAGATTTATAATCACGCTCAGACAGGTTTTGTAAATATACCTTGCAGACTATACCCATCTATTAATATGTCATAAGGTCTCTTTAGGCAATGATATTTTCTTATCAATTTGAAATGACAAAACCTGAGGGTCCATAGTTTCATATGATCCAAAAATCTGATTATATCACACATATGTAATGAACAAAGGCTAATTATACAAGTATTTGCTGTCCTATTGCATTTGAGAAATTATCCATATTATATTACCCTAAAATACTTCCCTTGGAATAATAGTGATAGCATTTTATTTTAGAAAAGGACATTCTATTTGATTTTTGTTTTGTTTTGTTTTGTTCATTAAAAATTCTTTTGGTTACAGTTGAGTTCTATTTTTAAGTGTATGTCTACCAGGTAGACTTTGTTCCTTCCCAGTAGTTCATTCTAGGCCTGTGCAAGATCCCCCAGTAAGATGGCGGGGGAACTGTCACCATAGAATACATGGATTTCTTCGGGATAAGCCTGCACATGGGAATTTCTCCTTCTTGTAGAAGGAAGCGTCCACTCTTGGTTTGTACAATCGGGTTTTTCTGTCTCTTTTCCAAGATTATGATCTACCTGTAGAGTTTGTGATTAGGAATGCGCTTTGAAAAGGCTAGAGGCATAATATAGTGGCTCTAATTCTTTTGCTATTATTTTTAAAAAGTTTTAATGACATATTTCCAGAGGCATTTCTTTAACTGTTCTGTGTAGTCAAAATAAAACTTAAAATTTTGCCAAAAAGTATTATTTTTAATGAAAATAAAGAGTGAGCTACTTCAGTTTCATGAGACATGACAGGGGGACTAGAATATAAATTTAGGAATTTAGGAGTCACTAACATTTTTTAAAAAACAAAAATGGAAACAATAGAGGTCTAAAATAGAGGTATAAAAGAATTGTCTTATTAAAATATTATGCTAGCTGTCAACATGATTTGTTCTTATAAAATGAGGCAGATGTAGAGTGTGGAAGGAATGAGCAGCATATCGATTACAGCTTTCTCACATGGCTTACATAGAAGTGGAGCAGAATGTAGACTTCTCCCGGGCGTGTGTGGGAGTGAGGGATAAATGCTTGACGTGTTAGTTTCTAGTGCATCTCAAGACCTTTTTTCCACTCCTCATCCTAATGATCTCTTTTTCTCCCTCTCTCTCTCTGGATACATTTACATTAAATATACATAAATATAAATATATCTACATTTTTGAAATATAAAAATAATTTGGTGGCAAAAAGCAGAATCAAGAGAAAAATTCTACTACTTGAGAAAAAGCTGATTTGAGATAACACATTTTAAAGAAAGCATGAATTACACTAATACAAAGCATTTCATCTTTCTACTAAAGAAAAATCTCATTTCTTGACCAAGAAGCAACTATTGTCTGAAGTACAGGAAATCAACACTTGCCTCCCTAACTTTGGAATTTCTAGCTACTTTCTGTTTATTTCTAATTGTTTTAAAGATTAATTCATTTCAAGGAGACTCTAAAGTCTTGTTTTAAGGAAACTCTAAATGCACAACACCTTGAAAACTACCAATAGATGGTATTTCTTAATATTTATGCTTTCTACATAAACACATATTTACTTCACTTTACGACAAACACCCACAATTGTAATGAAATGAAATGGGCTCTACTTGGAGCCAGAGATTCCCTTTCCTAACTGCCTACAAAGTGCCATGTATATTGTGTTTATCCATGCCTGCTGCCCCCACCTCACGTCCACCTGGCAGATCACACAAAAAGAAGACTTAAAATGAGAGAAACTGTAGTGACTAGACAGAACTAGAAGTGTGTGCTGTCCTACCACCACTATATCCCTGAAGGGAAAGTCAAGGAGAGGGCCGTCCAGGTGAGCAGGAAGGAAGACAGACCAGGTAAGATCCTGAGTACTCCATTAAGGAGAACACTAAACTAACTGTCTACCGTGGTTTTCACATTTACAGACATGTCCCACAGAGGTATGTTTTATATGGACTAAAATATAAAGTGAAATTGTTGAACAGAGATGGAATGGTCTGCCTCCACAAGACTTAGGCTTTATTTAGACAATAGCATGTATCAATTATTCTGGCAAACTACTAAATACAGCCAAGTCTCACCTTCTTCAACTACAACATAAGAATAACACCAAGCATTCAGGGTGGATGATGGAATTGATGAAACTCATGTATCAGATTAATATGGGTCTTAAATGGCCATTTGTTGTGCACTTTCCCAGGTGTCTTAATGATAAATAAATCCTATTAACCCTACCCTCATGGAGATAAAATTTTTGTGAGTTGAATGTTCTAATATGTTTAAGAAATAATTGACCTAAAACAACCACGTATAGATGTTAGTGAAAATCTGATTAGGAAATGAAGAAACACAATAGGTGATCATGAGGGAAAATATACCACACAGTACAAGAACGGCTGGAATCCTTCCTGGAAATGCTCGCCAGTTCAACAATTGAGTTGTCAATATTCCAAAATACATATTTTCTCCTTTTCATAACCATCATTTTTAGGGATCGTATTTCTCCTGCATCCTCTCTGCCTTATTTCCTTTTCCTTGAATTAGCTTTTTTTCCCCTAGAGTTCTTGGGTTCACTGTGGTCCATATTTTTAGATCCAACAGTTTTCTTCAAAGGTATTGATTTGCTTCTCTTTGTGAATCAGGTTCCTTGTCTCTCTGTTCTTTTTAAGATAAAAGGATGAGGATGCTTAACATTAAAATTAGAACCCTTCCCTTGTATATGGTAAGGTATTCTCTCTATACTTCTTCCTGAACTGAATTTTAACCTCGTAGCCTCTGTGTAGGCAGAAGGTGTTAAGTACAAACTTTATACCAGAGTATGGTAAGAGGAGCACTTGGTAAGAGGACGGCCACATACCCATACTATAAGCTCTTCCTCACCTTCTTCACCATAGCCCCTCTATCATTTTCGTTGGTTGCTAACTTCCATTCTTAGACAGCTTCTGGTTTCTGTCTCTTCCTCGCTTTCTCTCTGTAAAACTCTTGCTCTCATTTCTCTGTTCATACACCCCCATTGTTTGCTACACCTATGTTGAGTCAAACTCTATAATAGACTCATGCCCCATCCTGAGGTTTTTATAATTTTAATGACCACATTAAAGAGACTTCTTAAGGGGGAAGAAAGTAAACCAATGTGAAGACTTTTACTCTACGGTTTATGCACTTTATCACAATATTTTAACGTATGCATTTTATGCGACAAGAAGCATGGATGCCTAATTTTCTAAGATATTAAAAACATTATATCAGTTAATCCAGATCGATAGAAGCAATAGGACATGTAGAAAGTTATTATGAAGGTTGAGAAGTCCCATGAGCTACCATCCGCCAGCTGGAGTCCTAGAAAGGCAGTGATGTAGTTCTTATCCCCAACCTGAAAAACTAGCCTTGAGATCAGGGCAGCAGATTGTCTAAGCTCCAGGCCAAGGACAAGAGATGACCCATGTTCTAACCCAAACTTTCAGAGAGTGAATTTGCCCTTCCTCCACAATTTGTTCTCTTCAGGTCCTCAGGGAACTTGATGGGCCCACCCACACTGAGAAGAGCCAAATGTTATACTCACTACTGATTCAAATGTTAATCTCATCTCCAAACAGACATACCTAGAAATATTTCACACTCCTTACTCAAATCAGGTTGATACATAAAATTAACTACCACAACCCCACAATCTAGATATCAAAGCATGCAAAGAAAAGATCAAAGAAATATCTGGTGGAGGAAAGAATCTTGGGAAAGGGGTCACAGTTCACTCTGAAGCTCTTTAAAGGAGAAAAGTCAGTCTTACATTCCTGAATTGGATTAATCAGAATGCATGAAACTCATGACTGTGCTGTACTTTGTCTGAGTTGTGATCTGTCATAGGTAGGGCTCTTCACAATGTGATGAATCAATGTCACAATCTCTGATAAAACAAAGCACTTCTTTGGAGTGCAAGGAAAGAACATGAATGACACAGAAACAAACAAACAAAAAAAAACACTAAGAGAAAAGAGACAAGGCCAGAGACATTTCCATCAATCACAGCAATTCTTTAGTAAGAAGAGATCTGAGGATCACACGCATGCCTTATAGCACAACCATCATTACTTATATACAAGCATGACTGAGTGTTTGGAAAAGCTTTAGTAGTATGAAATCAGAACTGGATTTGTGTACTAGAGTTCTGGGTCCAGGGGAACAAGTAATGTCAGGAACTAAATAAAATAAAATGCTTCATTCTCTTCTCTCTTCCTATCTGCCTGTTAGCTTCAACCTGGCTGCATCTTTCCTTAAAAAAAAAAAAAATGAAAGAAGGAAGGAAAGAAAGAAAAAGAAAATTTTAATACATTATCTTTCTATTTTAATACCACAGTTCAAGAACTGCTTCTGTATTATGTTGAATCAAGCAGAATTCAACTTGAAAATTATACCTAAAATGCTGGTGTTCAGCTTGAGAAGACGAGAAAAGTGGTTCCCCAAGAACAAATCTACTTTCTGCATGTATTACCCTCTACTGCATCACCTGTCTGATGCATCCTTAATCTTGGATTTCCATGGTTCCAAATAGATATATAGTTGGTCCAGCTTCAAAGAGCCTCAAACTACATGCAATTTCATGTCATATTTTCTGGGGTTTTGCATTTTTCAATAGTCTTCAAGAAGTTTTACTCCTGATAGGCTTAAGCACCATTGATGTTATATTTCGGTGGGAAAAAAGACCTTAGGCCATTTACAAATGTGGAAAAAGGATATTTTTTAAATCAGTCGCCATTCTCGTCTCCCCAAAGTCTTGGCTTCTCAAACTCTGCAAGGGAGAATTAGAGAACTGTTTCGTCAGGTGTAATAGGGGGACAGAGTCAGGAAGACAGCGAGCAATCTTCCCGGATAGGAATTCCCTGTCCCTGCCTGTGGCCTGGAGGTTGGGCCTGCAGTATCCTGGCATACACTGAGAGAGAGAGCGACAAGAATTGGGAGTATAATCCTCCAGAAGAGACATTTTTTAATACTGCAGCATGGTGCCACTTAAAGAATAACCGTCACAGATTAAAATTAAACTTTACTCTGAAAATGCACACTATTTGCTAAATGACCTTATTTCATTTGTTTTTTCTTAAGAAGTTGATTTCACAACATACCATTTAGAACCTGACTTGGGCTGACAGTTTGATAGGTATTATCTCTGATGACCTCACAGCCCAATCATTCTCCTTTGGAACCAGCCTGAATAAGTGTGTTACCCTGAAAAATGCAAATCTAGCCCAAGAAGTAGGTTGACACTGTGTGGCATGGAGCAACCCGACTAATAGATGACAGTGCTAAATCCAATTGGAACAAAGACCAATCCAGACAGCAGGAGAAAGGAGAGCTATGCCCCACTACACAGTACAGGAACACAACCACCCTTATGTCTTATTTTGTGGGGTCCTGAGTACTCCCCTCTGCATAGCGTCTCACTATCCTGGTGACAGATGTGTTCTGCTGCAGAAAAGTTGTGTGCCTTCGTCACCTGGGGAGGTGACAGAATGTCTGCCTTACCTTACCTCAGCTTAGCATCTGGGGAGCATAGGTATATTGATGGGGTCAGGGTACTTGCCTGACAAACGGGCAAGTTACAGATGACTAAGGAGGGAGATGAGTATTCAGTTGTAGCCAAGTTGTAGGTTTCTGGATGTATCCTGACTTCAAGCATGTTTTGATGCAAAATTATGTGTATATTTGAATGATGGAGAAATGCAGACAGAAGACACTCGGCAAAAATAGACCAGTGTGGTGATTTCAGATACATAAAAATTGAGTGAGTAGCAGTTGCTTCCTTCTGAGCTTCTTTTAGTTCAAACTGTGTAACACAATAATTAAAAGTCTGTCTGGTAAAAATGAACTACATTCCAGCTAGATATGGAGTAGTAGGTAGTATTGCCACTATATTTATGGATCAGATCTATTTACATTATGGTTACATAGTGACATATACATATATATGCATATATATATATATATATACTAAAAAACCTATACATGCATTGTTTTGATTTTTGTTTTATTTTTCAAGCTTTATTGAGGCATAACTGATATACACAAACTATACACAATTAACATATAAAATATGATAAATTTAGACAAATATATAGTCTATTATCAGTACAATCCACTAAAAAAAAAACTATGCAGATGTCAAAATAGCACTGTGTTGTGATCTCATGTTGGTGACATCAGTGCACTCACGTCTGTGCATAAATCTGGCATATTTGGGGTGGTGGGCATAAATTCACACTTCAATATATATTTCGATGGGTGACTATATACTTGCTGCACACAGAAATACTCTATTGTACTGTGCTCTGCATTACTGTATTTTGCAAATACTGCTATTTTTCCCCACATATTCAGGTTTGTGGAAACCCTGCTTCAAGCAAAGTCTGTGGTGCCATTTTCCCAATTGCACGTGCTCTTCCATGTCTCTGTGTCACACTTCAGTAATTCTCACAGTATTTCAGGCTCTTTCATTCTTATTATATCTGTTATGGGGATCTGTGGCCAGTGATCTTTGATATTGCTATTGCAATTATTCAGAGTGCACAATCTGAATCCACAGAAGATAGCAAACTTAGTTAATAAATAGGGTGTGTGTTGACTATGCTGCTGACTGATCAGCCTTTCCTCTATGTCTATCTTACTTCCCTGGGGCCTCCCTTTTCTCTGAAACACAACAATATTAAAATCAGATTACTTGACTGTCCTACAGTGACTTCTGCATGTTCAAGTGAAAGGAAAAATCTCACATTTCTCATTCAAATAAAAAGTTAGATATGACTAGTTTAATGAGAAAACATGATTGCAGAAACCTAAGATCGACTGGAAACCAAGTCTTTGATAGCAGTTAGCTAAGTTGTGAATGCAAAGGAAAAGTTGTAGATGGAAATTAAAGTGCTACTCATGAGAACATGAATGATAAGAAAACTTAACTGTATTGCTGATGTGGAGAAAGTTAGAGTGGACTGGAAGATCAAACCAGTCACAACATTTCCTTAAGTCTAATCCAGAGCAAGGCCCTTACTCTCTTCAATTTTATAAAGATTGAGTGAGAAGAAGCTGAAGAAGAAAATAGTGAAGATAGCAGACATTGGTTTAAGAAAATAAGTCACTTCTATAACATCAAAGTGAAAAGTAAAGGACTAATTTCTGATGTAGAAGCTGTAGCAAGTTCTCAAGAAGAGATAATGGAGATCAGTGATGGAGGTGACTACAGGAAAGACAGATTTTTGATGTCGACAATACAGCTTTATATTGGAAGAAGATGTCATCTAGAACTTCCATAGCGAGAGAAGAGAACTCACTGCCTGACTAAGATCTTCAAAGGACAAACTGACTCCTTATTAGCCGTTAATTCAGCTGATAACTTGACTTTGAAAGTAATGCTCACTTACTTTTCCAAACCCTAAGATTCTGAAAAACGATTCTACATCTACTTCTATCTCTTATGTTCTATAGATGGAACAACGATACCTGGATGACAGCACATCTGTTTATAACATGACTCTGAACGTTTTAAACTCACTGTTGAGTTCTTATGTGCAGAAAAACAAAGTAAAACATTTATTTCAAAATAGGACTACTCATTGACACTGGCACCTGGTCACCCCAGAGCTCTAACAGAGATGGACAAGGAGACTAATGTTTTCATGCCTAGTAACATAATAACTCCATGAAAGGAATAATTTCAAAATCCAAGTCTTAATATTTAATAAATACATTTTGTAAGACAATAGCTGCCATAGTGATTTCTCTGATGGATCGCAGCAAAGTCAACTGAAAACTTTCTGGACAGAATTCATCATTCTAAATGCTATTAAAAACATTCATGGTTCATGGAAGGAGGTCAAAATATCAACATTAACACGAGTTTGGGAGAAGTTGATTACAATTCTCATGAATGACTTTAAGGAGTTCAAGACTTCAGTGGATGGAAATACCAAAGAATTAAAATTAAAGTAGATTCTAGATGGCTGCAAGAGTTGACAGAATGAGGAATTGTATTTTAGGAATGAGCAAAGAAGGTGTCTTCTTGAGATGGAATTTAATCCTGGTGAAGACGCTGTGCACATTGTTGAAATGACAAAAAAAGATTTAGAATATGGCAAACTTAGTTGATGAAGCAATAGTAGAATTTAAGAAGTTTGATTCCAATTTTGAAAGAAATTCTACTGTAGGTAAAATGCTATCAAACAGCATAATATACTCCAAAGGAGTATTTCCTGAATGAATCAACCTAAATGGCAAATTTCAATGTTTCTTATTTAATAAGTTGCAACCGCCACCCTAACATTTCAGTAACCACATCTTGATCAGTCAGAAACATCAAGGGAAGACCATCTACCCGCAAAAAGATTATGACTTGTCCACATGGTGGTCAGCATATTTTTGCTATAAAACATTTTTAATTAGGGTATGTTCATCATTATTTTTAGACATAGTGTAACTACATACATAATATACTACAGTATAGTGTAAGCAACTTTTATATGCACTGGGAAAACAAAAAAAAAAATGCTCAACTCTGTTGAGATCTTTGCTTTAACCTAAAGTATCTCCATGGTGTTCTCGTGTGTTACTTTATAATTGGCAAGAACAGTAAAAGCATTTCAACTGTGAAAAAAAAAATTTAATTTGTTGACCCATATTTGATTAATGTGGATATAGTGATGGGAAAAACAAATAGCATTTCTATATTCTTAGTTGCCATCAAGACCAACATCCAAAGTTAGGTTGAGCATATGATAAAAACCCAGACAAAAGTTTGAAAATAAAGTTTGGAGACAAAGAAACCCTTTCCATCAGAGCCAAGTGAGTGAGGCGAAGCTGTTTAGAGAAGCTTCCAGATACTATGGCATTTGGAGCAAGAAGGAGGGAACAACAAGTAAGCTGGAAATGAATGAAGGAAACTGTGGACTCTTGCCCTCTTCCCCTTTTCCCAGCACCTGTGATGGAGTTTGGAATGTGGGGCTGGGCTGCGCTGGGCTGGACGTGTGTAAGAGGGTTTGCATGGACAGTGCTCTAAACCTCAAATTGCTGGGTTTCTCATGTTTTTGTTTTTGTTAACATCAACTTGGTGCTACTTAGTAAATGTAAATAGAATAAAGATAATATAATTGCTAATCCTTCATTCACGTACTGGCCACATCCTAAGGAGTATATTCTTTTCCATTCTTCCCGTGAAGATAGCCACTCGGTAAGTGTGGGGATTTGTCCAGAAATAAACAATGGAGAGCAAATGTGTCAAGTCTGGAATTCAGGCATTCCTGTTTTTCCATGTCCATTCCAGAGGAGAGGAAGCCAGCTGAAAGACATATTATGTTGCCTAAGGACTAATTTGATGATGCTCTTTCTGGTGTTTTCCTCGGCCTTGCTGATGGCTCATTTCCTTTGTCATCATGGCTATTGAATCATTTCAATATTATTTCAGGATATATTGTCTAACTTTTTAAACTGGTAGTCAAAATGTGATGTGAATAAAATCAGAATTACAAATACACATGTTTTCTGTTTCTGATGCATTAAAATAGGACATTGTGATTATAAGGATATAATATAGGTAAAAAGGTGTTGCAGAGTTTGATGGAGAAAATCATTAGCTGTGTCTGTATTTCTATCCATTTTGAAAAAATTAAGTTTGTATTATTATAATAAAATGTACCTCATATTATTATCACCTATAAGATTAATAGCATCCCCTATTGGTAATCTATTCTATTTGCTATAAAAGAACAGACAAGCATTTTCCTTTAAACCTAATGCAAGAAAATAAATCCCCAGAGTAAAAACATAGTGCTCTACAGGTTAATAGAAAAATGCTTTTGTTTCTGACATAAATTAGGTTGCATAATTTTGTATTGGAAATAAGTGTGTTCTTCAAACACTTTTATATCGTAAGTGCAACTTAACTGCTATAAATTATGTCACTAGTCATTATTGTTATTTTACATGAACAGATGCTCATCAAAGATCACCCTCTCCCATTTGTAAAAATGGATGTACTTGAAACATCAGAAACCTGGGTAGGAGGCAGGAGGGTGGGGTGAAAGTGCTATTTAATTCTCAATTTCTGCAGTGCTAATTTATTGTGAGAGTTGGTTTTGCCATAGTAGAATAAGATAATTTATTATTTTTAATTGTTAATTGATCGATTTTATAAGTGCACCATGCCCGTCTAGGCTTTTTGTGTTCTAATAATAAAAAAGATATTGTCAGGGTCTAAGTTAAAGAATCTTGAGTGAATCTCCCATAAAGTATTTGTGTTTTATATTTTCAGAATTCAGTTTTAACTGGTGGTATTTTTAAATACTACTGTGCAAATGTTCAATTGTGCAATTATATGCTATTAAACACATTGCATATTGGTAATAAAACACTCTTCTGCATGGTCTTTAATTTGAAGTGTGTAATTGAAATATATTTCACATGTATTTAGACGATGGTTACTGAATGTTGTAAAGATCCATTAAAAAGTGCTTCTCTGGGCTGTATTTTCAGTTTTTCTAGTTAGTTCATGCTTCCTGTCTAGTGATATACAATAGAAATCTCTCCAGATCATGTAACTTCCACCTTTCTACCCCATGGGTTATGGTTACAAACCAAATGCTATTTTTCAAAAATGTCTCGACTATGTCTTCAGCTAAACTGAATTTAGGCTTTTAATTAGAAAGCCAAAATTACCTATTGCAGTTCCTACCACTGTATGATGTGTGTCTGTGCGTCTGGACCCATTGCACTGTAGTTGTTACAGTGTAGATGCTTAATAAGTGCTTTAAAATAAGTGGGTTAATGAACATAGAGACGGCTTTCTTGGTTAAAGAGTTTTAAACAACAGAAATGTGTACCCTGGAATCTGTAATTTGCACTTATTTTTATCTGCAAAGTTTCTCTTTTATTATAGTTCATTTTTCAATTATTTGTATTTACTAATTCTTTCTTTAACCTTCCTATTAAGTGGATTGAATTAAATTTAGGCCTCTACTTATAAACTTTTGGGTGCTAGTTTCATATACACCAATTAATAGATAATTCACACTTGTCTTTTAGATTAACTTCTAGGGGTCTCAGTGACAACAGAGAAATAATTCTACTGAATGTGGTCTGAGGTATGGATTATATACTTGCTGAATTCCATGGGTGATCTATTGCTTCCTAGACCTATATGTTTCAAGCTATCAGCTGAAAAAGAAAGTAAAACTGATTAATATAATCTGTGCATACGTTTGTATGTAAAAATATCAACTTTTTGTCACTGCCTTAAAAAACAAGAAGATTCACCACTTCTTCTCACACACATTCAGTAAATGTGAAGTATTTCCTCCCTGGCGGGTGGGTGGGGATCCTGACTTAGGTGATCTAAGTCACTTTGTCACTAGATCTAAAAGCTGATTGTAGACTCTTCCACAATGACAATTTTTTAAATAATTAATATCTTTATATCTTAACTGTCTAAATGTTCAACTTAGTCTTCAAACTGCTGCATCAGAAATGGAAACTATGCATCTTAGCCTGAGAAAGAAAGAGTAGACTCTGAAAAACACAGAGGGAGTCAGCTGAGCCACTGAAATAAATGGCACAGCAATGCTTGAAAGGATACTCAGGAGCAATCATGAAACAAATGATCACTCCTGTGACCTTTTCAAAGTCAGCACTCTATTGAACAGTATCACATGTGACATTATTCTGGCCCAAACTCCACAAATATCAACATTTTTTAACTTATTTTTAGTGATTAATTTGCTGTGCTATTATAAATGTTGAACATTAACTGGCATTAAAACGAAACTAAGCTATTGAAAAGAATTTAGGATTCTATACACACAACGCCCCCTGTGCACACACACACACTTCAATGCCCCACAGAATAGATCCTCTTGGACTAAGAGTTTGGAAGCCACAACATGCTTTCAAAATTCTGAAGTCGAACTTAATTCTGAGGTCAAAGCCTACTCTTACCACCTTGCTTTGCAGTTTGAAATGGAATTTTTTTCATTGGTGTAAAAATGGGAGCACATATTTTAATATTTGAAAGATAAATTTACTGCAGCAAAAAAAACAACTTTGACTCAAAAGACCGAAATACCTTTATTTTAATCATCCTCTGCCTGCAAAAAGCCACAGGTGTGAAAAAGAGCAGTGGAAAGCTTGCCGGGTACTGTTGAGAAGGGCGGCAGCATTCTCATCTGAGCCTCAGCGGTGATTTCACCCTCCCTTCTTTCTATTTCCCTGACCACCCCCTCATTACGGGCCTGCTCTCTGTTTTAGCCTTTCAGAGGGTAGTCAGTCTTTCATTGAACTGTCTTTTGTACTCTGGCAAAGATAATGTATCTGGGTTTCCTTAGTGACACTGTAAACACTTTTTTTTGTTGTTGTTTCTCTGTAGGGAACACAAGGTTGAGGGGTGTTTCTGTCCTGTGGGAGGCTAGCTGAGCCCAGTGTTACTGTCCCAGAGATGGCCGAGGGCTCCATCCTCCCACCCTGTGACAGCAGCAGCACCTATGTGCAGGGCTGCCCCTTACCCAGCTCCAACTACAGAGAGATTGACTCACAAGCTTGTTTCGTGGTTGGCTGTGCATCAGCTTTGCTTTAAATCTTCCTCTGAGTTAAAACTGAAAAACAAAACAAAGAAAAAAACAAAGAAAACTTGCCTCCAGGAAAAGGGAGTCTAGCTGTCCATGGACTCCTTTCATTGTATAAATGCCGACAGAAGTTGCTGGGGAGGTCAGGGGAGGAAAAAGAAGGAGATCCATTTGCTTCCATGAGCCCCAGTTGGTGAGCCCCAGATACAGACATCAGACTGGAGCTGAATGGCGGGCGCAGGGGGCAAGAGCGAGGAGTGGTGGGGCGAAGGTCACTGTTATTCTGCCATTGTGTTTTGCATTTACAGACTGATTTTTCTGTTCAGTCAAACAATGCTAAAACTCTTCAAATAAAAATGGGAGACCTGCAGATGTGCACGGGAGAGATGACTCACAATAATATTTATGTCCCATTTTGGCTAGGAAAGGCCACCATGTGGTCATTTCAGTGGGCACCTGCGGCACTCACTATTGTCAGCTGTCAGCAGGATGTGAGACTCAGAACAAAACAAATACAGTTATCACCCACTGGATGTGACACTGGACCAACCCAGTACCTGGCACAGCATGAAGATGACCAGGAAGGTTCTTTCTTTATCCTATGACTTAGCAAACTAGTGGCAGGAAGGGGCTAGGGAGACTCTCTGCCATTCAATCTTGACTGTCTCAAGTGTGGTTTCCGGCAAGGATAGGGAGAGAGAACTGGGACCAACAGGCACTGAGATCCCAAGGGCGTCATCACTCCTCCAGACTGTTAAACAAATGCCTCTGGGAAGCATGCTTCTCTGAGACTAGTGCCTAAGAATGAATGACAGCCTTGCTACTCATTGTTCATTTTTGGAAAAGTTTTCATTCCCAGGAAGTGAGTCCAACTCTTTATTTTCCGGGCTTTTTCACTAAGGAAACACCCACTAAATCATTAACGAGGCCAGTCCCTTTGGAGTTCAGGTTAGTCAGTCATCATAGATCTGCTTTTGCTCTTGTTAATGGTGGTCACATTTATGAACTGGATAATCCTGAGACCTAAAAACCATGCCCTGATTAATTCTCATTTAGAGCAAGTATTATCCATCCTCATTTTCCAGATAACCAAGTTGAGAGGTAGAGTCTAGCAAGAAAAAAAGATCCAAGTCCAGCCTTCTAAGCTCAAGTTTCCATTTCCTCTTCCTTCTACGGTACTTGAGCTGCATTGCCCTATACACATGGGTCCTTGAACTTCTATGCAGAATCATGCAAGTGCAACCTAGTCACAATTGCGTGACATGCCGTTCACCTAGGTGCTTAAATTTTTCAATTTTTAATCAGAAGAAAAGGTTGAAGTGTGTTTGAATTTTATCAAATAGCTTTCCTGAGTTTGGAAAAAGAACTGTCTTTTGGCATCATTAACTCAGAAGATAGATGAGTCTTTCTTTCAGAGCTAAAATGCTAGGCAGAGATCCTAGGTAGACGAATGCCACATACTTTCATAAACTCCTTTGTTCCTTTTTAAATCAGCCCAAAAATTATTGCTTATTTTCTGGAGATGGTAGTCGTTACTTAGACTAAAAAACACATGTTTTATACTTGGAGTTTTTTGCATTCTTGAGTAAAGAAGAAAAGCAAAACTTGTTTAGAGCTTCAGTGATAATTGAATGTTGGGTTAACCATCAACATTAGAACTTTCCCATATATCCTAGGAATGAAAACATATCCTGATCAGTAATCCCCACCAAGTTCTCGAGGTCAGAGGTGATTCAGTCTCCATAAATGTGGTCTGGTCTTATTTTAAGAAGAGCCTCTGTGTCATGTGGAGTTGTGTCAAAATATGTGCTATGCTGTGTTATTTTAAAAAGGCAGTTTGGAGAGAGGAAATTGAACTATCTTTTTTCAAACAACTCTGCCTTTTAAAGGAAGAAAAGGGCAAGTCATTTCCCACACATCTCACTTATTCTATATATTATAGGCTGTGATGTATTTTTACCACAGAGATATTCTTAATGTGGCTTGGTACAATTTCACTTACTTCGAGTATTTTCAATTTGTAACATGAGCTGTTCTGACTGAATATAGAGGCTTAGATATGGCTAAATGTACTGCTTGTAATAAAAAAAAAAGTACTGTTGTTCTACTATTATCTTGCTGTTTAGCTGTCAGAAGTACTAGCTATATAGATGCATGTACTATTTCTATCCATATAAAAATGCATAATTTTAAGTGAACTTTACTTTTCTCAACTCAGAAACATAGGTATTGAATCAACCATAGCTATTTCCCTAAGTTGTGAGAGTATATCTGAAAGTCACTGGAAAAGTATCAAAACAGTAAGGCATGAGGGGCCAGACAACACCTAGGTCATGAGGGGCTGTTGGATGGTGGTAACTTTAGACTCAGCATCAAGTTTGCAGTCTATTCTACAGCCCAGTGAGGAGGCAGGCTTGCCCCACATGGGAAGCAGGTCTCCCAAGGCAAATCCATTCTTCCATTCAATCTCCTTATACCTTTCCATGCTTTCCTTTACAGTTCACTGAGAAAGTCCCACTTCCTCTTCATTCAGTGTAGACCCATGATTCAGCCAAACCTCTCAACCAGATTGTTGGAGCCATTCCAAGTTCCTCAACAGAAACACTGATTCAGTGATCCGCTGTCAGCGAGTATAGTACGATCTCACTTTCTGTTCTTCCATCTTAATCTCACACCCCTAAAATACATTGCCCTTTTCATTCACCAGGTCATTGTTGATATTAAGAGACTGATTGTGCAGCTTTTCAGGCATGTACCACACCCCATCACAGATATGGGACTTGAGTCTAATTGTAGGTTTAGCAGGAAGGGGAGGTACTGAGAAGAGACCTTATTGGGAATTATCTGGAATTACAAGGCAGGTCCAGGTGGGGGTCAGGGGTGCGGGGGGAGCATGACAGGTTCCTCATGATAAGGGGACCTGAGGCGAGGTGAGAGATACACCCTCCCCAAGGAAGGAAAGAAGCCACTGAAATTGAGGGATCAAGACCTCCAGCTTTCTTGGAATTTCTTTATGTAAACTTATGCTAAACTTCAGAATCCACTTCTTTTCAATAATGTCTTAATTACTATAAAGGAGACCCTTTGAATTTGAGGGTTCAGTTCAGATGGTAATTAAGCTACTCACAGGAAAAGATTTTAGGTTTCATTGTCAGAAATCTTGGCCCTCCAGCTATAGCAGATAGAATTTCTTACAAAGCCAATCCAGAAGCTTTTAGTTTCCTTATATAGACCTTAATCTGGGAATTTAAAACCCTGAATTCATCACTTTTTTTTTCTCCTAAATCCTCCAGCATAGTTAGAAGTAACCACCCCAATTATATTCCTATTTTCGTCATAATGTTCTGACTCAGTAAACACCTGGGCACCAGAATCTTATCCTTGTCAGGAATTTAACTACAGGTATATAAAAGTGGGAATTTGTGTTGCAGCTTTTGCCACTGCATGCTAGTACTGCTTTACCACTGCAAATAGGCTCATTAGTGTCTTCAAATCTAACCAGATCAGAAAACAACTCCAGAAATCTCACAAATGATTCAGGGAGCACATTCATAAGATGTTGTCTCTCCGGAATCACTCTTAATTCCAACATCTGTTTCAAGAGAGTTGAAATCAGAGACACATGACAGCCCCATGACTGGTGTTCAGGTAGCTAACCTTATGCAAACGCGATGGGTCAGCCATCTCTGTAACTCTGCGGTCCTTCTGTTTGGTGCTGGAGCCTGGAAAACAAAGAAGGCAGTTGAAGGGGAGACGGGTCCAGCATGGAGGAAATCTGCTGAAACTCATAAGGACACACTGAAACCCATGTTGTCACTTCTGACCTTGGTTATCTGGGAGATCTGCAGGCGTGGGGACTACATATGAATTGTTGCAATGTCTGAGGATGTTCTTCTAAGGCATGCTAATTGATTCACCACAGCTGTTTAATGACTTTTTAAGTCTTCTAGAAGCATTCTTTAAAACCAGTAGGCAGTTATTAAATTTCAGTTACTCTTCCACAGAGGTCTTTCAGAATCTCCATTTTCTCATTACCATGTCTCCAATCTAATACCTGTGAAATAAAATATATGTAACAACCAACAGGAGTAGGCTATGTGCTAGCTTTACATATAAAAATCTCTCTTGGCCCGCTATTATAAGAAAATTTTCACTATCAAAGGCAAAGTTTATGTATCCTTTTCTGTCTGGTTTTCTGATTTCAAGGAATCACCCCAAGCAATGAGTACTGTGGGATGATATGGTAAATCACTGCATCACCATAGATTGAATTGAGTTAGTCTTTACTACCCGTGATAAGAAAGCATTCAAGCAATGTAACTGAGAATGAAGAGGTTATAACTGTGGATTCTCAGGCCTTGGTCTGAGAGCATGGCAAAAGAAGGCACCTAAGAAGAGAGAAGTACAGGCAAGACTGATAGGTCTTCTTTGAGTTGCCCTTATGATGATTTTGTCTGAGGTTGAGCACAAAAAGATGATGACTATGAACAGTCACAAAACAATTGTCTAAGCTGTGATAAAGCAAAGACACAGAGTTTTTTACTAATGACCTACAAGTAAGTACAGGGGATCTGGATCACCTCCCACTGTCAGCATTCTAATGAAGGGAGGCTATTTAAAAGTCTGTTCCTAGAAGACATTATAGAGCAGACTTGACAGAAATTTTGCAAGCAACTGAGACACAAAGCAGATTAGCTTCCCCGGAGCAGATTACCCCAGGTTTTAGATTGTTTGTTTAGGGAAAGACAAAAGCAACATTGAAATGGAAAAGGAAACCAGGTAGAAATTTGTGAATTCACTTCTCAGAAGGTAATTTTTATGGAGGTGCAAAGGTTGGATCAAACATTTAAACTTTCTGGCATTTAGCATGTTTGTATCATGTGATTGAAATTTTATTTGATTCTATTCCTCAACTTCCTTCATTTTGCTCCTCCTTGTTAACATTTTAGTGTGCTCATAGCTCTGTCATTTTAATGTGGTCCCAAATTATGTGCACCACATTCAAATATACAAAAAATAGTAGCTTACTTATTAATTAAAGCTGATTCAATCCATTTCGGAACACCTAATCTGCAAAGTTAAAGACTGAGTCACACTGTGAAGTTGGTTGAAGGAACTTAGTCTTCATCAACAATTCAGTCTCAGATTTCCTTTGGGAATTCAGGTAGGGAGGACAAAAAGCCATGGGTCAGTGCATACAACTCCTCATACTGGTCCCTGGCTCCTTGTGTCTCCATGAAGAGTCTCCTTGTCTGTCTGGATGCTGGATACTGTAGTAGCATTTGATTCTGGTTCTCTAATTGATGAAGCTGGTCCATTTTCTTGACACGTTGGTTTACTTGGATTCTACCTGTCTTGTCTTGGCCTTCATAGTCACTATGTGCACCCAGCAGTCTGTCTTCCATTCTGCCCCGGAGTACACAGGGCTAGCTGCAGACTGGCCATTTTTATACAACACTTTCAGGAGGCTCCAAATACACTCAACTCTTTCCCTCTCAACTACTGCATTTGGCAAAGTCAACTTCTGCTTCACTATCACATGGCAGAGGACTCGAGGATACCCCAGGAAGGATCCCTCCAGGCTGTCTGTACCCTCCCCAAGCAGGATGCTCACATGCTCTATGTGGCAATAACATTGCAAGTGGTGAGCAGAAAAGGATGGAAGGGGTAGTCTTTTCTCATGATCCCAAAGAGACAGCTAAGTGAACAAACTCTTTTCTTTCAGCTCCACCCTCAATACACTTCCCTTCTGGAGGAGTGTGGGGGAATATATGCCTCAATAATGTCCTTATCTTTTAGTTGTCCAGAATAACTAGCTAGTTCCTCTATTTTTTGTTCAACTCTTCCTCCATATTTTACTTTCTTTCTTTTTCAGATGTCATTGCTTTTATTATTTTCTAGGGCTACAATGATTGAATTGCTGCCAGGGAATATGATTTATAAGAATATGTGGGAAAACATAAGTGTAATATTTTTAAAATGTTTTTATTATATTCTTTGAAAAAGCAACAAATATAATCCATCCTAACCTACAGACAGGTGTCTCTCCTGTCCTATTGACTCTATGTCTTGTTTCCATTTTCTTATCTTCTTACTATTTCTGAGCTCACTTCAATAGGTTTCTGCCCCCATAGTCTACTTCCCTGCCAATAGATCCAATGACAATTTTCATGATCTTACTATTCAAGACCATTTATTGTAACTGATCCCTCCTCACTGTATGGATTACTGTCTTCCATTGGTTTCAAGTATACAATCCTCTAATTCTTTTTACATCACTGAGTTAGCTTCTCAGTCTCATCACTGACCATAGGTTAATTCTGTAGTGGATCAACTAAAATTGGGTCTTAGTTCTCACCCTGCACGCTCTTCCTGTGCAATCATATGCTTTCATTTCTCAAATGAACATCAACAGCTCTCTAATCAACCCCTTCCTGACATTGGGAAGCATACCCTACTGCAATCTCCTCATGATGTTTCACTATGGGTTTATTTGGACCTCTAATCCAACCTACCATCACCTCTTACCCCAAATGCCCTAACAGCTATAAACTGCTGCCTTTGCATCCATTCTCATGCTCCTTTAGTAACCTCTCCACACTGTTGCCAGAAAGTTTTTCAAGATGACATCTTTTTAATATAACTATTGTTATAAAATTCTGTTATTTTTCTTTCTTTTAAAGACCAAGAACCTGATTATAGTCCAAAAGTAGCCTGACCATATTTCCTTGAGACAAAAACAGGACATTGGGATGGCAAAAACGGGACAGGGTTATGTGCTGGCGATTAAGGGGAGCGGAGGAGGCAGAGCAATCCGAGCAGCATCAGACCAGGCAGTGCCGGAAAGACCCAGTAACCCCAAGAGTGCGAGCAATGACCCCCACAGCGCTGGGGGTCATCCCCATAGTGCCAGAAATTATCCCCATAGTGCTTACCTGCATATCGACCACGCTGTGTGTTCTGCTACCTTTGAAGAAACAGAAGGCGGGGCTGTGGGGAAGACTCCTCTTCCTGCGGGGCTCCTGCTTCCTCACAACGGGAGCAGCAGCAGCAGCTGCCACACTCAGCACCCTCAAGAGGCATCTTTAATGTGTGCAAAAGCAGCAGCTGCTTCTGGGCCCCCTCAAAGACTGGGCCCCGCGCAACTCTACTGCCCATTTTGTCCCACATTAAAGACAGCCTTGGTTCATTACACACAGGACACAATTAACATATTAAAATGGCGGCATGATGGGGAAATATAAAAAAAAAAAATGGTACGTACTGCCCCATTTAAAATGATAGGGGTGGTCAGCCTACCCAAAGGCCTCTCCATCATCTGATATTTGTCTTACGTGGTCATTTTCTGACTACCCCATCTTTCTACATTAGGTAGCTTCTTTTGTAGTTCATTCAATGTGCCAAGTTTTCATATGGCCAATGACTTTTGAATATTCGGTGTCTGTCTCAGACCCATTCTCACATGCCCAAAAGTCTCCTTTAACTAGTTAGCTGCTAACCATCCTTTAAACTTAGACCCATATGTCTATGCTCAAGGAAGATGAGCAGATTCTTTCCTGGATTGCTCCCTTGACCCCTTTGAACTATGCTGCTCTTTTTGACAACAGCCATTGCATTTCAGCCTTTAATTATTCCTCCCTAATACCGTGGTTCTAAGAAGACAGATTCTGGGAGCAGATCATAAGTTTCCAATTCAATAGACACCAGGTGGGGCCTGAAAATTCATGCTGCTACTATGTTTCCCACTGCTGCTGCTGATTCAGGGCCCACACTTTGAAGAACCTTGCTTTCCAGTGAATCTATAATTAATTTCTTTTCCTTCTTGGTGAAAGTAAGCACCATGGGCTGGGAACGTGATTATTTTGGTCAGTAATTATCTCCCCAGAACAATGGTGGTTGCTTCCAAGTTTTGATCATTGTAAATAATGCTGTAAACATGGGTCTACAAATATATCTTCAAGTTCCTGCTTTCAATTATTTTGGCATATACCCAGAAGTAGAATTTCTGGATCATATGACAATTCTAATTTTAACTCTTTGAGGAAACTGCATACTCTTCTCTTTAGGAGCTGTACTATTTTACATTCCCATAAACAGTTCACAGGAGTTCCAGTGTTTCTACATGTTTCCCAACACTTGTTATTTTATATTTAAAAAAAAATGTTATAGTAACTAGCCTAATCGATATGAAGTGGTATCTCTCTGCATTTTTTAATTTGAATTTCCCTAATAATTATTGATGTTGAGCATCTCTTCAAGTGCTTGTTGACCATTTGTATAGTCTCATGAGAGAAATGTGTATTCAAGTTCTTTGTCTATTTTTAATTAGGTTATTTGTTTATTGTTGTTGAACCTCTGTGACAGTCATAAAATTAAAAACTAATTTAATGAACATTATTCCTGTTAGGCAAAACAATAATAACAATACTTCTTACATGTTTAGATATCATTGCCGATAAGTATATCAAAGTATCTAAATTACTAAAAAAGAACATTATATTTGTAAGTGGCTATTTCATCTCCCTTCATTTTCATCTCCCTTCATTTTAGCTCAAAAAATTAAACAGCCAATCTGTAGCTTATTATGGAGATGGGGATGGTAGGGTTTAGCTATTCCTGTAACTATTCTGGTTGATACAACTTCCAGATAATTGTTTCAGGCTATTTCAGGAGGAAAATACTGTTTAGCATAGTTCTTGTCTTTCTACCCATGCCTAGCTACAAAAGAAAGGGCTATTAACAGATTGATGGGAGGTATGCATTTGGTCAAGATTTGCCTGTCTCTTCATGTGGACTCCAGTTCTTCCAGTAGTCTAGTTGAAACTGATTCTCAGGCTCTCCTGGGGCCTCAGCTCCATGAAGCAGTGCTGACCGGAGCTGGGACTTCGCCCTTCACCTGGGGCGCCCTGACACCCCAGTCCAGCAGCAGAGGATTACAGCTACCAGGTAACTAAAGGTAGCTTCACCCCCAAAATGCCAGCCTCACCTGCACCTTTGCCACCTTTAACTCAAAGAATCATTCCAAGTACTTAGAATAATGTCCAGAAAGCAGTAAGCTCAGCAGAATTATTTTAAATAAATGAATAAAAATATTCATCCCATTTGACCAGATCAAAACTGGAAATGAACTGTACTGAAATCATCTGGTGGTAGAGGACACTGGATTTTGTCTCAGTAAGGTGAACGTTTTTTAAACCACAAATCATTCTACTAACAATATAAAGTCACTAAGAGTATGCTGAATTCTTCCATCCTTTTTGGGGAGGACTTAAACTATGAGTCACAGAGGTAAAATAGTTTCAAGCAAAGACTGAGTGGGCTCTTATTTCCCCTCCAAGACAAAATCATATATCTCTAGTGGAATGATCTGAGTCTAGGATAAAAATTAAAATGTGAATTTTTAAAATAGGGCTCACTTTTGAACCACTCTTACAAAATGAATCATGCGTTTGGCCTTTTGTCAGAGTCATTCCGGTGCTATTTCCCCACACAGATGGTAAGTGTGTTAGAACTGCCCTCCAAAGGGGACTTTGGGCTGAGGAACTTGCAGACCTTCTGGCTTCCCTGATGGACAGTCAGCTTGACCCTCTTCTCCTAAGCAAATGGAGGAAGGAATCTCAAAACTCATGATGGGTTTGGGAGCTCTGCAAGGCGCTAGACAATAAACAAAATATTTCTTGTTCAAAGTTTTGAAAAAGTTCATGGAAAAATGATTTTAAAAAATAAGAAGTGAAAAAGGAAGACTGCATATGGTAATTCTGTTCAAAAGTAGTCTTTTTGTCACTGCGGAATCTCCTGCACCATGTGTTCTCAACTGGGTCAGCGACCAGGGCGCCACCCAGAGCTCATGGAGAGTATTTGAAAGCATTTTTGATTGTCCCAATTGGGGTGGGAGTTGCTGGCATCCCATGGGGCCAAGGATAATCTAATCGTTCAAGAGTGCCCAGCATTGGACTCAATATAACAGTGTGGAGATTGAGAAACCCCAGCACCCTCACTAAGCAGGTGGAGAATCTTGGTAACTCGTATTCTTCTTAGAGAACAGGGACAAGCTCAGTGGAAGGGCAGGTTCTCTGGGATCCATCATGTCAGATCACATCTTGGGTTTGATGATTCCCAGGTAGGAGACCCTGAAGCCAGTGCCACAGAGGACTAAAGATGTGGAGGTAATGGCACACCCACAGAAGTTGTCTCCACATCTGTGTCTCACCCATTCAGGTATCAGCGCAGGGATTATAGGGGACAGTTGCAGAAACTGATCTATAATCATTACTGGGACTGTGGTTCTGGTCTGGCTTCCCCAATGATACCCTGGAGAAGTGCACCCAAGACTTAAGACTCTCCAGCCAGCCACAGCAGAAAGCCAGTCTTGTACCTGTAGGAGTCTGGCCCTGCAAGCCCTGCATCTTAGGGCACCAAACTCTCTAATTAGGGAGACCTGCTGGGCAGAGAGGCCTTATCCTGGTCCCAAACAGCAGTCCTCAACCTTAAGAATTAATTCTTCATCAGTTTCTCCACATATGTGGAAGGTCATTCAAATGTTCTTTTCCTTTGTTTCTGTTACTTTTGTGAAAGGGAAACCTTTTTTTTTTTTCTTTCCCCAGCTGAACTTGTAGTCACAGTGATGAAATGCTTAAGTCAGTGGGGAATTTTAATATTGTGAGAGACACAACAGCTCTGTCCCTGCCACCTACCTCTTGGACAGCATCCCTATGAGGAGGACATGGACTTCGGCCATCTAAATGGGGGAATGCAAATTACTCTGGAATTATGAAGCCAAATCTTCAACAGAGCTGGGATTAAGACAGAGAAGCAGCCATTTTCCTCTTTCCCACCCACAGGGTTTTTTTTTTTTTTTTTTTGAGCCATTTCAGGTTTGCAGAAAGAAGCATTGAGGTATAGAGCTCCCAGATGTCCTGGGACTGCAGTATCCGCATCTTGTCTTGTTACAGTGCATGAGCCTGTGTTACCCACATGTTGTTATTAACTATAACTAACATCCGGAGTCCAGCAATGGGATCCCTATGTGCTGTTTATTCTACAGATTTTGACAAATGGAGCCACTGTTTCAGAACCATACAGGAGAGCCTCCCTGCCCTCAGATTCCTTACAGTCCTCCTGCCTCCCTGTCTCCCAACCCAGCACAATCTAGAAAAACAAGCCCCTGTGTACAGCGGTGCGCCTTAGTTAGAACTCGTGTCCACCCCGCCTTTGTAGCAGAAATGGATATATAGTTTAACCTTTAACCTTAAAGGAGGACCCGGGCTTCTGTCTGATTAAGCTGGGTGAGATGGAGTCTTCTACATGCTTTCAGAAACCTGACTTGGTTACCTGTGCAAACAAGAGCTGGGGGAGGGAGCAGATACTGATAGGAAGGTGGAGGGGGTATAAAAATGTAATAATGACTAGAATAATAAATACCAGAAATAAGAGCATTTACTGCTTGAGTTAAGAGCTGACAAATAGAACTGACATCAAATGAAAATACCTGCATTCCTTCAGATAGACAACAAGAGGTAATCAACAAAAGGAGAAAAAAGCCAGACAGGAAAAAGCGACTTGTTTTGAAATTAAGAACTTAGCATAACAAGCTAACCAAGAGAATGAGCAAATAGTTTTCCAGGTAACTGGCTTATATAAACTTGGGGAATCATCAAAAACTGACTCCTCCCCACTTTCTTCCTTTCAAGGGGAAGGTCCACTATCTCCCAAGAAAGTACTTTTCCTTTTTTCTTTTTTAAAATCTAATGAAAGTTTTCTTACTCATTAACGCTTTGAGTGGTCCTGACATTCCTTTCAAGACTTGACTCAATTTAATGGCAGGATCAGGAAAGACCTGAAAGATAAGGAAAGGAAAGGGCCGGGACTGGGGAGGCAGCTAACACCTCCTGAACTGGGTTGTGGTGGCACTTGGCCAAGATTGAGGCCAGACTGAGTGGTCACTAACCCTGAGGCCCACACTTGCACCCCCACTGTTCCTGGGCCAGCCTGTAGTGATTTGGAGCAGGCCCCATCCCTGAATTCTGTCAATACGTGGAGATGTCATGAGTGCTAGAGATGCCACTCAGATATGATTTCCCCAGGGCTTGGGGCTGAAAGGAAGGACAAGAATGCTCCTTTTGTGAGCCAGGGGTCATTAACCCTGCACTTTGTGACAATTCAACAGGATGTTCCCATAATCTGTTCCCTTTTCTTAGAAAGACCTTAGTAAGTCTTTCTTACTTCAATAAAATGTGTGATAAACACACACACAGAAATCAAAATCGGCTTAGCTTTTGACAGTTTCTCTTATGTTTTATGACGGCTTAAATCTTTTAAATTCTATTTCTAGCAGCACTGCTCTTGCTTCAAACATGTCTCATGGAATCTTGGGTCACAAGAGTTCCTACTTATATTTTGTTTACAAATCATGCTGATTCATATTTTGTATCCTGTTGATTTTCTTCTGTCCCATTTCCTTAAAAGATCCTTTTTTTCACCCTTTCAGTAGACTGGTAAATGCCTGTTAATTTGAAGACTTTATCAGACATAATCCTGCACCGTCCAGTAGAATTAATCATTCTCTCATTTGTGCACTTATGATCGAAATCATATCTTCTGTCTAATCCTAAAGCATTTTAGTAAGTTTATGTCCCTCTAATTACTGCATAATAATCTTTTGATGGTAGAGATTGTTTTTAATCATCTTTTTATCCCTAACTCTCAGAAAACATAATAAATGCTTACTAATTATTTTATTGTATCAAAGTCTAAATAAGTGCTTATGACTTAGAACTATGCAATATAAAAAAAATAGTAATGGTTCAACGATTGTCATATGTTGTAGAAAAAACATCATTTTAAAATTAATTTTATTGACAGAGCATTGCATTATAACATCAATCATGAATGACATCAGTATAGAATATGTTAAGTTCACCACTGTTTCAGTTTTTCCTTTACTATATGATTAATTCTCTTTATCCTGTTTGTACCCCTTCCGTTTCTACAATCACTAATCTAATTTGCCTTTTTTTTTACTACAGTCTATATTTTTTATTTATTCTACTTGTTAAAAGTTTATTTTTGTTTGATTTAATTCATTCATTTGTTTGATTTCTCTATAGACCACATATGAGTGAAATTATGCAATATCTGTCTTTCTCCTTCTGGCTTATCTCACTGAGCATAACTACCTCTAGTTTCATTCATGTTGCTCCAAATGGCAGGATTTCACCTTTTTGACAGCAGAGTAATATTATATTGTGTATATATACTGCATCTTATTTATCCATTCATCTCATGGGCACTTAGGTTGTTTCAAGCTCTTGCTGTAATAATGCTGCACTGAAGATGGACCTGCGTATGTCTCTGCTAATCAGTGTTGCTGTGTTTTTTGGGTAAATATCCAGAAGTGGGATGATGAAATTATATGGAATTTACTTTTTCAATTAATTGAAGAATCCCCATACTGCTTTCCATAAAGGTTGCACCAATACACACTCCTTCCAGCAGCGTACATGGGTTCCCTTTTCTGCATCCTCACCAACATTTATTGTCTCCAGTCTTTGGGATAATATTATTTTCACAAGTGTGAGGAAGCACATGAGTTTACGTGACAGAAGTAAGGGTAGTTTTCGCTATCTCATCAATTATCAGATTTACCTCTTACAGGTTACATGACTTTGAATGAGGAGTACTTTTATTTGAACCACAGTTTCCTCATCAGCAAAATAAAGAGTATCAATTGCTCATATTGATAAGTATGGAAATTGAATGAGTTTGCTTCTGTACACTAATTCACTTAGAAGAGTCACATGTTAAGTTCTTACTTTTTCCTTCTATCTCCTTAATAAAAGTTCTTCACTTTATTACAAATATTCAATTATAAGAAGCTACGATTTGTTGCTTCAGTTCATTTCCCTTTTATCTCTATTTTCAAATAAAATATGCAACCTAAACTTAATGCATGTCATTAATTTATAAGCTTAAGGATGGGAGCTACTGATAAAGAAACAGGAATCCTTTTTCATCTTTCCTTACTTTTTTTCTCAGTTTTTGTTAACACATGCCTAGAGGAAAATCTTTATTCAAAAAAAGCTGTATGACAAGCACACCTGATGAAAGGTATATGATACATATGAGATACTCAGAATTTTTGTACTTCCCTGCTCTGTAAGAAAAACTATAGCTTTACAAATGCATTTTTACTAAGAAGGAAGAGAATCAAATGTGCTCATCAATCAAGTGAAGAAACTCAAGCAATGGTTGCAGTGGATGCCTTTGCACATCCCATATAAGGATGTCCATTTTAAAATCCTGTCCACTTATGTCCCTCCCTCCAGCACTGACCTGTCCCAGAGTAAAGAACCCTACCCCACTCCTACACACAGACCCAAACACAGACCCAAGCACGCTCTTCGGGTCAGTTCTATCCATGTCTCCACTCAGGATCACATTGAGTCTGGGCTTCACCTGAACTTCTGTTCCCTGGGCCCCCGCATTCCTTACCAGCCTTTTTTCTCCTTGTAGGATTTCTGCAGTAAATACCTATACCTACCCTTGCCTCCAGTCTGCTTCTGGCACAATTCAACCAAGATGGAAGCTACCAAGACAGTAAAAGAAAAGAACTAAGCATAGGAGCACCAATTTCTCGAAACTGAAAAATAAAAATTAAAAAGATGTAATCGGGGATTCACAAGAGTACAATAGCTGCAAGTCTAGACATCTGCACTAGAATATCCGAGGTACTCCACTTTCAATTTATGGGGGTACAGCGAGCCGTGTGGGGCTTCATTCTGAGGAGCTGATTTTATGAAGAGTGAAAGCCCCAAAGGAAAACATCCTTAGGGGAGATGTATAATATCAGAAGTGCAACTGGACAAACTTTGAACCCCTGGAGTGAAAATCTCATGAGAAAACAGGAACATGGAATGATTCAATGGTGCAAAGATGTTGGGGGCAGAGAGGCTGTCTATATTCAGCTTAACAGACTTTTCTAAGGAAGGAGAGTGTTTTTATTATTAAAGTATGTCTGCTCTAGAACACCTTGCAGATAAAAGCTACACACACAAAGAAAGTTGTATCCATAACAACCTAATAAGAATGGTCACAGTATCACTTTTGGCAATACAATAATTTTTCTGGGTGTGCTGGGAAAACTGTATGTCTTTAAAAGGATGGGAGAAGGGGAGATATGGCATTACCTTTCCTCTTCTATCTATTTTCGAAAGCACTAAAATAAACCTCCTAATTTCAAACCAAGGTTTCATTCTGACACATATAAATGCAATCATTTGCTAGTAGGTCCATTTTAGGAAGAATAGTCTCTGTTTTTTATGGCATGTTTGAGAAACTTTCATCTCTCCACTGAGGGGAAAATAGATCTGAGCAGGTAGATTTCAGTGGGGCTGTGTGCCAGCCTTGGCATCCAAAAAGGATGGCCCCTGAATCCTGGGCAAGTAAAGAGGATTCTTAAATGTCAGGGAGATGATATTTTCTGCAAATAATGAGATGCTTTGGAACATTTAACCACAGCACTGGAAAAGTGAATGTGTGCTTTTCTCTAACAAGGTGGATATTTCATTTATTGTGAAAGGTTAAATAAACATTTCAGTAGTAGAGACTGCTACCAAAAATGTCTCCCAGGGAAAGGAAAATCATTCCATTTAATTTTCTTCTGTTTTTGCCACAGGAGGTTCATTCCTGGGACATTCTCTTGACCTTGAGTAAGTGAGTCAATCAAGCATAAATCTCCTCTTTGATGGATTCTAGTTTCAAAAGTTGATGTATTTTTCATTTCAGGCCAGTAGTGACTAGAGTCAGAAGTCCTACTTGTTAACTTATCCACAGTCTTCTAAGTGAGGAAAAAATCAAAGGGTTAGAAAGATTCTTTCAGTCCCAGAAGCTATTGTCCTTGAAGATGGTGACTACCATGAGGTAACAGAGTCACTGCTGCTGTGTGATAACTGGGTATCGGAGCCACAGCTGCCCTTTTCATTGCTCCTGTTGCTGCTGCTGCTGCTGCCGCCACCACCACCACCACCACCGTCACCAACATCGCCACCACCACCAGCACCACTGTCACCG